>VBSM01002121.1:19657823-19682831 GCA_008086735.1 Cheirogaleus medius
AAAAAAAAAAAAAAAAAAATCTGAACTAAGAATATTACTGTACAATTCATGTGGGTTTTTTTCTTCCAAATGAATGTTAAATTGATGCAATCACATAATGTCAGGCTTTATTTTTATAACACACTGAGTTTTTTTCTGTAGGTATCCCAAGATAACTAGAGCTCAGTAAAAATACTAGTTTTTCTTTACCTTGGGAAAGTAAGTGACTACATGGGCATAATTAGTGACAGGAACTGATCCCTGCAACCCCAGCCACCGGATAATGACATCACCTCAGGACATTGTGAGATAAAAACATGACTCATTCAGTAGAATTAACTTCAGTGTAATTTATATAAAACAAACATAATATTCAGAAATGAATAGTCTATTTTTAATTTAAATGGCATACTATATCAGTAGCATTTCCTGAGCTTCCTAATGGATTCATGGCCCATGTGCAAAATGCAGAAAAACAGAACATTTTTAAGTTGTATTTATTATATAATTATAGGAGTAGGCTATTTGGGTATTTTTACTTGTATCATAGTACCTTGTTATCAAAGTACGGTTTGTAGATCACCAGCGTTGATCTCACCTAGAAGCTTGTTAAAAATGCAGAATCTCGGGCCCCACCTCTACCTCCTGAGTCATAATCTTCATTTTTAAACAGAACCCCAGTGGATTCATATGCATATTAAATTTTCAGACACATCATCATTGAAAACTTTAAAAGTCTCTTCTAGCTCTGATTTTCCAGAGTAAGAATTCTGTACTCCCATTTAAATAACTAAAACACATTAATAATAGATGTTTTATTGAGTCCTGCTTTCCTTTTCAAATTAGCTGGAATAAAATATTGCATGAACTTGTCAAATAATGAACAAATAACTAACTATAATGGCAAGAATGAGGGTTATATTAAAATTGTGGTTCGCCAGGGAAAACAAATCTGATGTATATGATAACATTCTTTCAGCATGCTGCTTATAAAATTGCAAAAGATGCTACTAAGTAAGACAAAATGAAGCAGCTATAAAGAAATCGAAGAAGCACATCTAAGACAAAGTCAAGAAGAAAATCGTAATGTCAAATGGAAAGTTTCATTAGAATAGGAAACATAATAGAATTGTTGTACAGAAGAGCATATGGACATGACAGCGTTATAGAGAATCATGAGGCAGGTCCTTCTCTTTTGTCTTTCTGCCCCACTCTGACTGTATGTTGTGGGGAGAAGCTTGTGTCCTATCTCTGGGCAAAACATCTCCTAAACAACCTCAAGCAACCGATCAATTTAGGATTTTGTACAAATTTCTTTAATCTCTCCAAGTTAATGCCAGAATGATTTTTAACAGCTTTATTGAGATATAATTGCTATAACACCTCTAAAAATCTACACATGTGTAATATATACAATTTGATGAGATTGGACATATGCATACACCCATGATAACTATCACCACAATCAAGGTAGTAAACATATCTATCACCTTCTAGATTTTCCTTGTGTCCCTTTGTGTGTTCTGTTTTGTAGTAAAAACAATTGACATGAGATCTACCCTCTTAACAAAATTTTAAGTGCACAATACTGCATTGTTAACTATAGAAACTATGTTGTACAGCAGATCTCTAGAATTTATTCATCAAGCATAACTGAAACTTTATACCAATAGAGTAACAACTCTGCATTTACCCATTTCCTGCCCCAGCCCCATCCCCAAGCATTGTCCACTAGTCTACTCATCCATTTAGCAACCCGGCAGGGTTGGTGTCTCTGTCTCTATTTCCCAAAGACCCCTGTCTTGCCCCCTTTTCACAAAGACTTTGTGGCTGCCTCCTTCCCATGCCCCAGTTAGACAGGTGGGCTGGCTCAGAGCACCCTTGGCCTTCTTGGTTCAGTCCTCCTTGACTTGTTGCGGCTCAGAAAACGATACCGCAAAGTGTGGCGCTTTGGTGTGCTGAGTGCTCTGAACTAAAGAGGCCTCTGAAGCAGCCTCAGAAGCGGAGTCTCTATCTGACCTCCTGCCTTCCTATCTCTCACCGCTCTCTCTCTCTCAAAGCCAGTCATAGAAACCAGAATTCCTCTTCTCTAAGGCAAGTCATAGAAACTAGAACTTCTCTCCCTCAAAGCAAGCCATAAAACCTGCAAAGGTCACTCTTTCCCTTCTCTCTTGAAGATCTCATTCCAGAGGGGTCCTGCTCCTCACCTGGGAGGAAGGAATGCTGCAGAGAGGCCAAGAAGAATCTGAGCAGCCGGCCTTGCTGGATTTCCCTCCCTCTCCCCTAGTCTACTAACATTAGATTGTGCCCTTTCATCCAATCCCATTTCTACACACTGTCTATTCTTCATCAAACCTAAGCATAAAAACAGTTTTCCATGGGTCTTTGGGTCTTCATTTCTTAAGGCTCCCACATCACATAAAACTTTGATTAAATAAATTTGGTATGCTTTTCTGTTGCTAAAAAAAAAAAAGAAAGAAAATGCATTTAACAACAAACAGCATAGCTTAGCCTAGTCTACCTTAAATATGCTCAGAACACTTACATTAGCCTACATTTGGGCAAAATCATCTAACACAAAATGTATTTTATAATAAAGTATTGACTATCTCATGTAACTTATTGATTACTGTACTGAAAGTGAAAAACAGAATGGTTGGAAGGGTAATTGGAGTTTGGTTTGCTACTAAATGTGTATCACTTTCGTACCATTGGAAAGTTAAAAAAAAATCGCAAGCTAAATGATCATAAATGAGGACCATTTGTATATACATCCCTTCATGAGCTGCTTATAACTTTCCAAGCTCATATCCTGCTGCTTCTACATGCCCCACCATACAACCATTTCACATCACCAACTCAAACTGTTAAACCTTTGCAGTTTGTTCCCTCTTCCTAGAATGGTCTTCTCTGTCCCTTTCCTCTTATCTTCTGGATACTTGTCTTCCACATCTCAGGTTTCAGTTATGCTATATAGAATTACTCTCTCCCCTGTTCTACCAACGTAGGAGCACTGAATACATTGTACTCTAATTGATTAATATCCCTGAATCTTCTACTAGGCTAAGTTCCATCAGGACAGAAATGTCTTACTCATGTTTTTAACCCCAGAATCTAGTACAGTGCCAAGCACTTACCACTACTCTCACTAGATGTATGTCTCTATTTCTGGTTCTCTATTTTTTTTATTAATTTCTTGATTGGCTGGGCTCCATTTTATGATAGATTAGTGTTTTGTTCTTTTTTTTAAAAGACTTCTTAAATATTCCCTAAAGCCTTTATATTTGAATGGTAACATGGGTGAATATAATATGTTGTCCAAGAATGTGGTAGGCATTCCTATTTCTTCCAGGACTAAATGTTTCTGTAAAAAGTCTGATGCAAGCAGACTGAATTTTCTCCTTTTTAAGTAACTTGCTTTTCTGCTCAATGTCTAAACAATTCTTTTTTCTTGTTGTTGAAGCCTTGAGGCTCAATAACAAACAAGGCATTTTTCAATGTTGATAATTCAGTATCAATTTTTCCTATTAGATGTGTGTACTTCCTTGTTAAAAAAATTTTCCATTATTACATCTCTGAATACTTTTTCTCACCATCTGTTGTCTACTTTGGAGATGCCAACTGTTTTGTCAATCATCCATGTCTATCAGCCTCTTCCTAATTGCTTTCATCTCCATCTTGCTTCACATTCACTACAATCTTATTCCTTTCTTCTATCACATTAATTTGAATTTTAAATATGTGTTTTCTGCTCCTTATTCTTTTAATATGTGTGTTAGATTTTAAATGCTTTTTTACATCTCAGTGAGTTTTCTTGACGTTGTGACTTGCTTTTTTATTTCATTCTATTGTTTTATATTCTTGTCTTTAAACTTGCATTTTATTGTATTTGTATTTGTATAAAATGCTTTCCATAGCAAGACTCACTCACAAGGAAATAGTTTCTGTTCCTGAAATTATGATTTCTTACAGATGGTTTCCTCATCTGTCTTTCACATGAATGTTTCTCTCACTTTCTGTCTCCGTCTATATCTTTGTCTTTCTCTGTAGTACATTTGTAGTGTTTTATGCCATTTCTTTTCATCTTGCACATGCTTAAGATAGGCAACATTGTACAGACATTCTTTGCTCTAATATGGTGTGTTTTGTAATCATGTTCATTTCTTTATACAGTCTCTTATTAAGGGCATGCCAGAAGATTTAACCCTGCTGATGTCTACAAGAAGAAAATAATAAATACTTCTAAACATGACACTGTGCTAAATACTTTAAGTTGGTCTACTATAATTTATTTATAGTGGGCACTAAGATGAGGAATTAGGAGAATAGGCTTTGGGACAAACTGCGTAGATTTAAATCTGTGTCTCTTTGGCAAATAAACTGTTTAATCTCCCTAAGCCTCAGTTTCCCATTGTCTAAAATGAGACTAATAAAAACACATAATCTCATTGATGGGGGAGTAAATGAAACAAAGTATGAACAACAGACATGGGACACTGAGTGTTTGTCAAATGAATGAATGAATTATATTCTCCAAATAAAACTTTTAAACATCACAATATATTTTCAGTTTCGGTTTGAATAACTTGATTCTAAATTTGGCTAAATTTGTGAATCAGTGCCTTTATCATTTTTTGATACAAGTGCAGCTGTCTCATGCAAAGATGTAAGTTTTAAATAGCAGCAATTTTTTAGCTTGATGGCACTGAGAAATTGAAAGAGGATGCTTGCCATCTAGTGGAAACCTGTTAAATTCCAGTGGCTCTTCTGAGTTCTGGCAAATTCTTGGATTAAAGTAAATTGTTCATTTTGTAATGTCTTTGTGAGAAACTTCCTTCACATACCTTATTGTGCACATTTATAGGGGGAAATGCTCTTTGGTAGAGCAAAATAACAATAACAATAACAATAACAATAATAATCAGCTTGAATTATCCTCTGATCAAACAGGATCTGCTTTACAAGAAAAGATATATATCAAGAATTTTCATGTGTGGCTTGAAAGAAAATTCCAGAAAATAATTAACAATAAAAAAGACACACATTTGTTTAAGGAGATGTCAGAATTTCTTCCACAATGCCCATGTGGTAGGGACAAGAATATAAATAGACTCATGCTCCCAGGTTTCTTTCTGATTTTAAGGCTGTTTCTTTGTTTCTATAAGTAACCTTCTTTCCTTCTTCCTGCATTTATCTTTTTGTAGATAAAAGTCCAATCAGAAAGTTATAACCTATTTGAATGATAATATGGGTGAATATAATATTTTGTCTAAGAATGTGGTAGGCATCCCTATTTCTTTCAGGACTAAATGTTTCTGTAAAAAGTCTGATGCAAGCAGACTGAATTTTCCCCTTTTTAAGTAACTTGCTTTTTCTGCTTGATGTCTAAAGAATTTTTCGTTGTTGTTGTTAAAATCTTGAGGCTCAATAACAAACAGTGCATTGTTCAATGTTGATAATTCAGCCAAAACCATTTCCTTTTACTGTCAAAAAGCACCCTAAACAATGTTCTTTTTTATTTTGTGTGTGTGTTCTTTTTTCTTAACAGATTATAATGTTTAAGAAGCATTTCTAAGTTTGAGTTTAATATTATTCCTTTAAATACCATAGAGATAAAACCCTGAAGTAGCCAAGTCTTATGAAACTATTCCCCATCTCAAGAAACAAATTACATAGGCAGGGTCATGAGCTATGGCAATGATGTACAGTTCTTGGGTCAAAAAGATAGCTAATCTACATGTTGAATAAGGTCCCTTCTCTAAAAAAGAAGGAAGTTTGACAAAGTTATGGGTGATAATTCTTAAAAGAGGCAAGTAAGTGGATTCCATAAAATTATTTGAAAGGTTAATGGTTTTAAAATATAATGAGGCAAGAGCTAAGGTTAGGAAGGAAAAAATGTGCTAGTGAGACTAGGAAGAAATGGATTTGTGCAAAGGATGTAGTAGACAATAGTTGCCCAGACCTTCTGTCTTTCAAGGCAACTTTTAAATAAGTCTATTTTTTGACCTTCATTTACAAACTAAGGTGATCCATCCATAAACCAAGCTTGAGTTTTTTCTTTATCCTTCAGGCAGAATCCTCCATAGAACCACAGACATGAGCTGAGAGAAGGGCACTAATAAAACAGTGATAGGTGCCATGATGGTCTATGATACCCACTCATGAAACTTGTTTGCACCATCTGATTATGCTTGTACTTGCTCCCAAATGTACCACCTTCCTTTTGTGACATATTGTTGCTGGGCCTGTCTGGCCTTATTATTTGGTGAGTCTGACAGGACCAGCTCACAATAAGAATTTTTTTTTACTTCAGCATATTATGGGGGCACAAATATTATGGTTACGTATATTGCCCATGCTCCCCGTCCCACCTCGAGGCAGAGCTTCAAGCGTGACCATCCCCCAAACGTTGCACATCTCACTCATTATGTTTGCATATACCCATCCCCTCCTTCCCCCTTCCACCCGCCTGACACCTGATAAATGTTATTCCTATATGTCCACTTAGGTGTTGATCCGTATATACATAATCACTCGATGCTCCATGCATCTTTTCTTTTCCAGGGCTCAGGAGCACATCAAAAGCCATATAATTCTCCACTGAAAATGGCATTGCCTTGCTTCAGAATCCAAGGGGCTAACATTATAATTTGCCCACTGAGACTTGCCACAAACTCCACACAGCATCTTATCTTACCACTAACACATTTAATATCATAGAATCTACCAAATTGTATGACCCAAGTGGCAGGGCTGCTTGCACCATAGCCTGGACCTATTGCTGAGCTCTTTCCTAATCTGGATCCAATTTAAAGTTGGCAGCCTTTTATGTCACCCAGTATATGGACTGGAGAAATATCTCTAGTATAGAATTATGCTGTCTTCAGAACTCAGAGACCCATGGGGTGTTGTGCTTATTTTTTAATATAGGAAGTACAAGATGCAATAATTTGTCATTTGCTTTGAAAGACATATACAGGCACACCCCTATGAATAATTCTCTAAAATATTTATAGATGTGGCAGACACTTAAATCTTCATAGGTTTTATCTCCCATACTCTAGAGCACATGTCTTACCAATGCCTGCACTGTGCTAGCTGCCTCTTACAAATCCAATAGAATCAACATGTAATCAAAATAATTGATCGGTGTAATGCCAAATGTCAAGATGGTCCAGATCTCTTCATATTTGGAGAGTTAAGACAGCACTAGGACAAACCTACAAATTAATAATAGTGCCCATTCCATATGAATGTGAACTGTTTCTTAGTCTCTTATCCAATTGGACTAGAAAAGAATACATTTTATGACTCAATGGCCCCATACCACATACCTGAGACCAAATTAATCTACTCTAGCAAAGAATCTCCATCAGGTACCATAAGTACAATCAGA
This sequence comes from Cheirogaleus medius, assembly GCA_008086735.1. Lineage (NCBI taxonomy): Eukaryota > Metazoa > Chordata > Mammalia > Primates > Cheirogaleidae > Cheirogaleus > Cheirogaleus medius. Next base: position 19,665,199 of record VBSM01002121.1, read on the forward strand.
GATACTATTTAGCTGAGTTTTTGATAGTCTACAGTCATTTTCCAAGATCCACTGGATTCTGCAAGGGCCAGGTAAATTAAATGGAGATATTACAGGGACTTCAGCATCCAACCAGAAGATGGCAAAAATTTTCTGTAAAAGGCAAGGTAGTAAATACTTTTGGCTTTGTGAGCCATACAGTCTATACATACAGTTCTAAAGGTCCATCTTAGCAACAGTTCACCCAGTTCTAAAGGTCCATCTTAGCAACATCTTTTTTAGCCTATGCCCAGTACCTATCAGGTTAACTATACCCTACTGTCAGTAGTTTAGGTTCTCTAGAAGCAGATGGTGGTGCAGAGTTTGAGGTATAAAATTAGGGATCAACACATATGAAACAAAAAAGGAGAAAGCAGGATAGGCCTGGAAGAGAAATTGAACTGTGATACAGGTCTGACAAAGCCTCAGCCAATGTGGCAGAAAGCTCTGGGGTAAGTAATCTCCATTAAAGTGGAGCTGGGCCAAAATAGCCAGGCCTTTATACCTCTGCTTCACTCAGTCACTGGGTGCAAGCTTCCCAAAAAGGGTGTGATCTCAAGTAAAGTGATTCTCTGAAGCTGAGGCAGACACTGAAGGGTCTTGACAGGTATAATAAGCTGAATAATGGCCCCCAAATATGTCCACATCCTAATGCCTGAAACATGTAAATGTTGTCCTACACAACAAAAGGGACTTTGCAGATATGATTAAGTTAAGGATCTTGACAGGGAAGAGTATCTTGCATTATTAGTGGGTATGAGGAGTCACAGTCAGAGGAGAGGGCAATGTGATGATGGAAGCAAAGACTGGAGTAATGTGCTTTAAAGATGGAGGGAGGGGCCACAAAGAAATGCAGGCAACTACTAGAAGCTGAAAAGGCAAAGAAACAGAATCTTCCCTCAGAGCCTCCAGAAGGAACCAGCCCTGTCAAAACTTTGCCCCTAACCCAATAAAACTAATTTTAGACTTCTGTCACCCAGAACTGTAGAAAAATAAATTTGCATTGCTTTAAACCGCAAAGCTTGTGGTAGTTTGTTAGAGGAGCCATAGTAGATTATTATAGCCAGAAATCTGGTTGGTGTTTGTCTCTGTCCACCACACTATGCTAAACCATGAGGTCTCAGTCTCTAGGTCTTGTATGAGATGTATAAACACCACTATAACACCTGCACCACAGAAACTACTTCATTGGAACAAAGAAAAGGAAGCAGGCAGGAAATATGATTTGGAGAGATTAAATACATTCTGTAAATCATGAGGGATCATAGTCATAGTCTTCCATTTATCTGTGTGGATGTAATATATGAAAGAAAGACCTTAGCTTACTATACTGGTTCCCATATTTCCCACACTCAAGAGAATCAGAAAAAAAGGTTTGGCTCTAAGGAAGTCTTCCTAACATAATAGATATAAGACTAACTACAGGAGCCCCAGACTGCAGTAAGAGTTTTGAGCTTTTTATTGCTCATCACCTAACTCACTCCTGCAGGGAGAAAAAAAATTGTCAAGATTGTTTCATCACAGGTAGAAGGTTTATCTCTCATTACATATTTTCTCCTAGAATAGAGGCAAAAATATGAGAAAAACTACTATTGGTTCAACTACCAGTTGAATAAATCAGTACATTCATCTCTAGACTATGTTGATAAGAGTAAAATTATCTTTATATTTATAATATGCTTTGAACCAAAACATATTCAGTATTTGAACCTCAGACATTAAGATGACCTCAGCTTCTATTTTCCAATGGAAGAAAAATATCTTCAGAAAAAAATTTCCAAAGTCTAGCTGGAATAAATTTTACATTTGTCATTGTTGTTGTTGTATTATCAACTCCCAATATTAGATAATCATTTTAAAAGACACAGGAAATACATCTATAAAAGCTTTTCTTTAAGATGACTCAAGTCAAAAAAAAAAAAAAAGAAGTATGGGGAGTTTTAAAAATAAAGCAGCAAAAGACAAGTCATATTTAAAAATTTTTTTTAAATAAAAACAAAAAACCTGCACAAGAGTACTGAAATGGCTGAGTAGGAATGTCTTGAAGAATTCTTTGGTCATACATAGATATAACAGTAATTAATATTCTAACCTCCTTCTAGCACCAGGGCTCATGATACACTTTCTGCAAACGAAGTTCTCATATGGGGCATTCTGAAAGCAAATAAATAAATAGAGAGAGAGAGAGAAAGATAGACAGACAGTATATTGCCCTTGTCCTAGGCCCTAAGTTCATGCTCAAAGTTACCTTATGAATCAAGATGCCTACTGAGCTCCTGCTATCACTTTTACATTCCAGATAGCACAAAAGGCAGAGTCCTCTCCTCATCAAATCTACTCCCATTAAGAATCTTCTCAGAAGTCCCACATAACACTTCCATTGAACTTAGTCAGTTGGTCACATCTACCTGCAAATAAGGTTAGAAAATGGAATATTTAGCTGGGTGTATTTCTGCTCTGAAAAAAAAAAAAACTGGAGTTCTATTTCCCTATTCTAATAACTAAGACTGTGAAATCTAGTTTCTCTAATCAGAAAGACAAGTGAACAGCAAGAAATAGCTCTCAAAAATACACTGATGATTAAGTCTATATAGATAATTAAGAACTGACTACAGTAATGCTACTTAACAATTTGCTAATTTGGTACTTAGACATGTAACAAAGATAAAAAGGAGGAATAAAATACAAAGTTAAAAACAAGAACATTTTTCTCTTAATTTCATGTATATTTTAGACAAGAGAGATTTTCTGGCCTAAAAAATTCAAAACTATCTTTTTGACAGTCTCTGAACAAAATGAACCTAAAAACCAGATTTACTCTTTAGAAAATCATAGAATTACAATTGAAAAGAGACCTAACGTTACTTGGTTCAAATACCCTTTTTGGTATTTTACCCTTATGATATTACCTTCTCCAAGTGATCACCTGGCCTCTATTTGAACCTTAATATTTCTTGAGGTAGTGCACTCCATCCTTAGAAAATTCTGATCTTGAAAATTATTTCTTATGTTTATCCAATATCTCTCTATAGCTTCCATTCACTAGTTCTAGTTTTAACCCATGGGGCCATACATAGAATTGAGGATTTAGTTAATTTTCCCTTCATTTCCTCCATTGTTTTTGTGGTTTCTTTGTGATAGGTTTCTATTTTCTCTTGTATTTCATTAAGCTTCCTTACAATCTATATTTAAAATTCTTTATCAGTCATTTTAATATTCTCATTTTGGTTCGTTTCCATTGCTATAGAGTTACTGTTTTATTTTGAGGGTGTCCTTTCAGTCTAATTTTTCATGTATTCAGAGACCTTTCACTGATTCCTTCTCATCTGGAGCAGCTTTTGCTTCTTTTTGGATTTTCTTTTGATTAGATAATGGCACACCTAGTTAATCTCTGAGACAGTGGGTGGTGCTTGTTGGTGAGACAGAACTACACCCTGTCTGATTGTGTCAGTAAAGGCTGTAATGAGAGTGCAAACTGACCTCCCTGTCAGTACGTGGTGATTGCCAGAAGGGACAAGCTGCAATGTTGTTTTGGGGTTCTGTGACCAGCTCTAGTCCCTTTGGAGAATCATTTAGATTACACCAGGTTGTGGGGGGGGGGGTCCTGGAACTTCAAGTGAATCCTTATTCTCTGCCACAGCAGAGGCAGGTTGGAGAGTATAGCTGGGAGGGACTGGGTTGGGTGAACTTGCCCTCCAGCTCCAGCAAAGCTGGCAAGGGATCCACTTCAACAGGGGTCAAAGGTCTGCTCCCAGTGTCTAGGCAAAGCTACCAGGGAGGGGCTGTAATGGTCTCATCCAATCACAAATCTCTCCTCCCTTGCCCCCAATGTGATTGAGACCTGGGGGTACGGGATCTGGCCTGTGGGCCTGTCCCCAGATCCCCAAAGATCAATCCCTGACTATGTTAGGAATATAGTGAGGGATTCTGGGTCTCCTAGGGATGAAAGTGGGTACTGTTGCTTTGGTGCAACAACAGGACCCCCATCTTGGTCCTGCCCCACCATAATCCTCTCCATACCTAGGGGAGGACAGAACACCCTATGAATCTGTCAGTTATAACTCAGTGCTCCAGCTGCAAAAGAATGCAGAGGACTCTCTAGCCCACGGGCCAAGCAGCATAGGTACCACAGAGTCCAGAAATAGACCTAGAGCAACCCACATGCATAGTAATGCAATTCCCAACTGTCCAATCAAAGTGGTTCCATGGTGACATCTGAACCATGAGGAAGGTCCCAATCCAGGCACTATAAAACAAGATGTGGACTATAACTAGGCCCTTTTGTGCCCTTCTTTTTGCTCTCCTTTTGCTGTGACAATGGGTCCAGTCATCATCTGTGGCGTATGTATCATGTTCTGTGAACCTGTATCTTGCTCTTGCCCTATAACCCTACCTTTCTCTCAATAAACCTCATTTTTGTGCTTGCTGAACTTTGGTGCATCTGGTCATTCTTTGGCCATGAGTGTGCCAAGAATGGACATTTCAGACTAAAACTTGACAACGCCAGGAAAAAGTACGCTGGTCCCGAGTTGCCCACGAAGTGCCCAAGCAGGTTTAATGCCCCTCCACCTCGGGGTGTGCCCCGCACTGAAGGAGTCACCGGGGCAAGCAGTAACAGGGAGGGTCAGTGGGCAGGGAACTCACAGTCCAAGCATCCCTCAGTCTGCTGCAGGATCCCTAGAGGAAAGGTCTGAGTTCTATTCTCTATGGAAGCCTTGGCCTGGTGGCTCTATCATCTATCTCGCCGTCACAGGTGGGGCAGGGTAAGGAGAGGAGAGTTTGGAAAGGTTTGAACTCCACTTTCTGTGGAAGGTCTGGTATGGTGGATGTACCAATAGAGAGGGGAAGCAGTTCCTGTGAGCCCTGGCTCAATCATCTCTCAGCAACCATATGCAGGGTAGGGAAAGGGGAGGAAAAGCGTCTGAGTGGAAGAAAGCTAGCACTCTGGTCATCTCTGTCCCTCTCTCCAGAAGGCAGCACACCCAGAATATCCAGATTCTGGGGTCATGCAGATCCCCCAGGACCCACCAGCTCCCTGTGGTCCCTGCAGTCTGGGCTGGAGTTGGGAAACGTTTGTGTGGGAAGAAGCAACACAAATACTGAGGGGTTGAGGCCCCCTGGGGAGAACAAAGGTACACAGTGGGTGGAAAAGCAATATGGCGCCTGCCATCTTGGCTCAGGTCTGCAGTGATGGGAAGTGGACTCTGAGGGAACCAGGTGCCTGGTGCTTCGTCTTCAAGAAGCTCCCAGTTCACTGGTGGCAACAGCTTTTGGGCCTGTGAGGGTAGAAGAGCAGCAGCTCGGGAGGCCGATGACTGCCAGAGATGTAGGGGAGGGAGAAATAAGCTGCTTCACCTACCCTTCTCACTGGACTCCAAATCTTTCGGGGGTTGATCTCTGCCAATATCCTCCTGCTCCTTACATGTTCTGCTCCTAATTCTGGGGGCTTGAATTTCTGAGATGAAAGGCTCAGGTGACGATGATTCTGAGTCCGGCCTCTTCCTGCTGAGGACTCCTGTCTGCCAGTCACAAGCTCAGATACAAGAGCCTGCAATGATCTTTTAATTATTTTTCTGTGGCAGCCATGGAAGTGTGCAATTCTGATCTCTTTTTGTAAAAAAAAAAAAAAGTCACTGAGCTGTGAGAAGTGCAGTTAGCTGACATCCTCCAGCTGCAAAGCCTTCTGGATCTGTTAAAGCCTTTAAATCAAGGCCATGTTCTTCCCAGGAACCCTCCAGCCTGGCAGATACCAGGGCCTGGCCATTTTTGCCCACTGCAGAATTCCTCTGATGGGCTACCCCTAATTTCCCTACTGGGTTAGATAAGACCTTCTTAAATCTGCATTGCATGCTGGTGGAATTTCTCTAGCAGGAAAACAAAAATTAAAAAAAAAAAATCTGCATTGCAATCTTAAGACTTCCCCTGCCCAATTCAGCATTCTTTAATCCTTCCTTTTACAAATGTCAGATCTGCATCAAGAGCTGAAGATTTACCAGGTCAAATCTTTCTTCCCTCCCTCTAATCTTTTATAGGATTTAATCTTTTGTAGGTTTATTCCTAACTCCTAACTCCAATTTGGCATCAGCTTCCTAAATGATCTGAACTGATACATTGCCATAGCATTTATCACAATTTGTAATATATGCATATGATTATGTCTATGTATACTGTTTCCATCACACAACAATCTCCTTAGCAGTCTTTTCCACTGAAAGGTCCTTCTCTCACAAAGCCTAGATAAACTCCCCATATATGGCAGTAGTGGTTGTACACTTACATAAGTGTGCACCTTACATAAGGGCACCCAGCTGACAGAGTGAGGGCTGAAATTCTGTCTCAGGGCAAGACTTCTCAAATCTTGGCACTATTGAAACTTTAGACTGGTTAGTCCTTTGTAGTGGAGGAGCTGTCCTGTGCATTCTAGGCATTTTAGTAGCATCCCTGTCCTCTACCCACTAGATTCCAGTGGCACCATCCCTAGTTGTGACAATCAGAAATGTCTCCAGATACTGACAATTGTCCTATAGGGGGCGCAAAACTATCTCTGCTTGAGAACCATTGGCCTTGAAGAAAGAACATTTTTCTAATTCCCCCAAAAGTGCCATATGGTCAGTCAGTAGTCCTGCTAGCACTTACATGGTCCTGGGAATATTCTTCCAGGCTAAGCAGTCCCAGATGCCTTGGCAGCAACTCCCACACAGTGGGAGTCATGAGGCTTTCAGTCCCTTCCTATTTCTGTTCTTTGGACCCTAGTTGGGTCTGCACATGTTCCCATGAGTCTAGGTCTAAGATGGGACAGATTATTCCAGGTGGCTAACTATGAACTAAGAGAAGCTCTCTTCTCCAGGTAGACAGAAACTTAAAGGAGGGCCCAACCAGGGCAGCATGTTGATGTCTCAATAGACAGATAAACATTGTCCCTTGGCCTCTATGTCTTCTCATCACACTCTGTTGTCCAGTTTGTTTGAAAAATCATAGCCATCCTTATGTAAATTCCTTTTGCCATTCACCCTGGAGTATGCTGCCTACTTGCTACTTCTCACATAAGTGGCTAATTAAAAAAAAAAGTCTGTGATTCTGAGTGTCTGTCCTTAATATTTCAGGGTTCCTATTTTGCCCAAATGTGGGAGCCATGACTATCTCCATCACCAGACACAGAAACTTCTTACACCTCAATTTGAGATACTTTGAAGGTTTTCAAATTCCCTCTATCCCACAGTGTATTTCGCTATATTTTAAGTCTGACTTTTCCTACAAACTTAGTGCAAGTCCATGTCCAGTCATTTTCTCATTATGCAGTACAGGCCAGAAACTCTTTATCCATGTAGAATTTGCTTGCCTTCCCCTTACCTTCAATCAGTTTCGTTTTCTTACTTGCATGCATTTGGCTGTTTTAAATTTATATTTTGGATTCTCAATATTCATTGTACACAAAATTTAGTAGATACAGGATTTAGAAGAGGGGATTGCAAAAGTCACTTGAAAATTAATCCATTACAATATTTTCAGTCCAGTATTCTAAGTCTTAACGAGGTAATGAGATACATGACACTAGGAAGTCGAATACTTTTTCTTAGATGAAGTATAAAATAAAAAGAAGCTCTCTTATTCCTGTTACGTTGGGAACCCGAAAAATATTAGAAAGCCTATGAAATAAAAGCCGCAGGAGTCTGGAGAGTCCGAGGTTGTAAATTTAACTTCCACCACAGGCAGTTGCAGCCACTCAAGGCATTCCTAGCCCCTCTGATAAGGATGAAAACTACTCCCCTCCCCTATCTCTGCAGGTACTACTCTCCTCCGGGAAAAACCCAAGACTTTCCCCTCCCTCGTCGTGGTCGCTTTTTCGCCTCCACCCATCTACACCCAGACGCTCAAAATAAAACAGCATTTTACTACACATAAGGCTTCGTGTGTCTCCCTCTCGGCTTGGGACCTAATAGTTGCAAACGCTGATTGGGGGAGGAGGGACAGAATTCATGGAAAGACAATACAAGATTGGAGTTGGATGGGGTTTAGGGCTGAAAACACTTGTTACCGCTTTGCTCCAAGACAAACGAGGCGCACTACGCAACGCCAGCGACTGCGTCTTGCTAGGGGCGGCGAGCCGATGCATACACACCATACTCCGCAGCGGTTCGTCACAGCAGAGCATCACTGTGTACAGTCTCAGGCGGGACTCACTCAGAAACGGACCACTGTGAGAAACTGCATCGCAACCCAAAGTTGTCGAGATTAATGCTTTTAGAATCTGAGACGATAACATGTTAAAAAAACAAAGAACTCCCACACAATTCCTGAGGGAAGAGCTCAAACTAACATACCGCTGCGTGTGTAACTTTACATTCAGTCCATTATTCCCTCAAGAACAAAACATTCTTTCTCGGCCTCAAGTATATAAATACATGGCGGACCGAGAAAACTAGCAGTTCTCTCAAACCCATGCAGTACACCATTTTCCTCACCAATGGAAGGACCGCATAACTAAAAGCTATTAGCAAGCGCAGACGGTAGGGAAGGAGGGTAGCCCGGTAGGGCCAAACTTAAGAACGGCAGTTGCGCCGGAGGACGCTAGCAGCGTGCGACGTGACTTCTCAACGCAGAGCATTCCGGGAGGAGTGGCGGAACGAAGAGTGGGCGCGTGCCCTAAGCAGACGAAACGAACTTTGAGGACTACAGGAGCGTGCCCCGTACTCGTGACAGCGTAAGGTCACCCACTTTTTGTGGATACACCATTGTCCACGCGGCGCGGAGACTGCCCTCAGTTTTCTTGAGTTCGGGTGTGACGCACAGTGATGGTGACGCAATTCCTGAGCGCGCCAATCCCGGGCTGGCTGAAGGGCGGGCTCTTCAAATTTGAATTCCCGAACTGTTGTGGGTGTTAGGGAACCTCACTGGGGAGGTGAGCGTCTGCTGGGGGTGAGCTGCGCACGGCAGTGTCCGACGAGGGCCTGGGACGCTAGCCCTGGGGCGAGCGGGTCATCCTTCGCTCGAAGCCGAATCCAGACTGCTGCAGTGTCGCCTTGCCAGGCCCTGCACCCAAGGTGCGTGCTCCCCGCCCCGCTCCCCTCGCCTCCCGCCCCGCTCCCCTCGCCTCCCGCCGCAGGTCACCGCCAGCGGTGCGAGTCCCAGCCCTTCAGCTTCTTGGCTCATGCGGTCTTTTGTAGATTTTTGGCTTTGGCAGTGATTTCACCACTGTACACTCACTCGGTGTGTATTTGTTCCGTGTGTACTGCAGTTATCAAGAGAGTAGAACACTATTGCTCAGATTCATTCCGATGGTGAGCGCTCTAGGTTTTTGTTCTAAAATCACTTCTAGGAAGAAAATAAGACGCATTAGAATGATTACCAAGTAGGAAAATTGTGTGCGTCAGAGCCTTAATTTCCTTTTCTTCGAACTGGAAACAACAGCAGTACTTAACTCTTAAAAGTTGCTGTAAAATTATATTGTGGCTGGCATGTAGTAAATACTAAATATTGGCTGTTATTACCACATATATATTTGCATTCCTATGTAGATGTGTCTGTAGGGAAAAAATTTAGAAGAGGAATTTCTGTGTCAATGGTATGCAGACCTATATTTTGAAATTAATTTTTACCAATATGATAAGAAAAAGAAATCTCACTGTTTTAGTTAGCATTTCTTCATTGATTACTAAAATTGAGTGTTGACTCATTTATTGGCCTTTTGCATTTTTTCTATTAATTGCCTTTCATGTCCTTTGGTCATTTTCTTTGTTGATTATTTTTTTTTAAGTTGATTCATTGGGTCTCTTTGAATGTTATATAAATTAACCCTTTGCCATATGTGGTGCATATTTTTTTTGAGGGCTTCACTTGCATGTTAACTTAAAATCGTCTTATTTTCTCCTAACTCGACCTTCCAGTTTTGTTTTGTTTTTTGAGTTTTTTTTGGTAGAGATAGGGACTCACTATGTACCCAGGCTGACCTCAGCTTCCTAAAGTGCTGGGATTACAGGCACTAGCCACCATGCCTGTCCACCCTCCCTGTTTTGATTACGGTGCTCTGGGATTTTTGACTGTTTCCATTATAAAAATTATTACTACTGCTACCACTGCAGTAAATTCTTAGAAAAACTTTCTGCAGTCTTTTTGAGAAGAGGAGTAACAGTTACATTCAGAGCCATATGCATGATAACAATTGTTTAGCCTTCGTTCAGTGTTTACATATAGAGTCGTGTCACTGGGATATGTCATGAGAAGTGCATCCTTAGGTGATTTCATCATCATTGTGAGAACATCAGAGTACTTATAAAAACCTAGATCATAGCCCTTTGCTCTTAGGCCACAAACCTGCACAGCATGTTACTATACTGAGTACTGTGGGCAGTTGTAACACAATGGTATTTGTGTGTCTAAACATACCTAAATATAGAAAAGGTATAGTAAAATACTTTAATATTATATTAAAAATGTTATAAACTTATGGGCCCACTGTAATATATGTGGCCTGTTGTTGACCTCAACATCATTATGCAGTGTATGACTGTACTATAAATGCTTATAGCCAGGCCTTTCATACAATGGTTTTCCCATTCCTGAGTCTTTATGTTGAATAAATAGAAATTATTTTCTAAGTATATCAGCATTTGTTAGTTTTCAGAATAAGTTACAAGGATTAGATTATTTTCAGGTAACTTTAAGCAGTTAATGAATATAGAAGCATACCATTTTTGAATTATATTCTCCAGTCTGAGGAGGAACTAACGATTTCTTGTTAGGTCAAGTGTGCTTGGTCTTCAGAACACACTGTTCTTTCCTCAAATTGAGGGATGCCACTTAGTGAATCCCCATTGTTTAATGTCTGTCTTTTTCATCGGACGCTTTAAGCATTAATGATATGTTTTCTTTGTTTTTCTCTTTTAACTAAAGGGAGAATGGGGCTTCAGGTCTTTCTTGGGTGACCTATACCCAGTAGTTGGGTTTTTCTTCTGTATCTATTCTGCAAAGCATCTGTGGTCAGAGGAAATCCTAGATAATTTTTTTCCTCTACATTCTTTCTTCCACCAACTGCTGTCAAATATTGGCAGTTTTTTGGCTTATATAGAGTTGCTGTTTATCACGTAGTGGGAAAGAAGGGCTCCTAGAGGAACTCTCTGTGTCTTTGGGAGGGAGAGTAGAATTTGAAGAATTTTCAGAATCTTGACTACTCACTTTTAATCCTACTAATTGCCTGAATTGGGGGCAGAGGGATGTTGGGGAACATGGAAGGCAAGAGCTCTATGCTGATTCTTGGAGTCTTTCAATGTGACCATGTTTATCTGCCTTAAAAGAGAAATAGTTCTGTATATCTAGTATAGATTGGGCCTGTTTTCAGTGCTGCTAGCTTATTTGCAGTTTTTCCTTCCTGATTAGCATTTCATTAGGCTCTGAGGAATTGAAATTGTATAAACCTACGTGTTCTTTGCCATTTTTCCCTGCAACTGCCTAGTTTATTCATTTTTGTTTTTGAGAGATAGTACAGCTTTACTGCTATTTAAAGTGAATGGCTAATGAGTATTATAATTCCCAGCACAGGATTCCTGGCACCTAGTACAATGATGAACATATAAATATATGCATTAATACATATTTGCTGGATTGACATTCTGTGGGAGAATTACAATGGTTTTTGTGTCACCAGAGTTGGGGTATCCCAAGATACACTTCCTTGTCAGCTGTTGTTACTGAGCAATATTTTTCTTCTTTTCCCTCTTATATTTTAAATTATTGGATAAAATAGGACTTTGTATATGAATTTTTAAAATATTCACTCTCCCTAGAGACTGTTAAAAATTACGAATGCCAACTATACTGCAAGATCACAGCAGGCTATTGGGAAAAGTTTTCAATTAGTGATAATCTCACCTTGGATAAACCTCATTGGCTATGATATTGCCACTGTACAAAGCTGTACATTAATTTTTAACTTATTTATTTCTCACAGAAGTTACTGTAAATAAAGATACTTAATGTCTTTTGGCCTGACTACATTAGTATTTTCTGTTATAGGCTTTTTATATTTATATGATATTAAAAACTGATTGGAATAATTATAAATTCAATGATAAGAGATGCTATAAATCTAGAATAGTAAGTTCCACGCTTCTTGAATTGAAATATTTTATTTGCCAAGTATTACTGAATGCAACTGTATCGTTCCTCACCTGGAATCTTAATTTCTAGGTGTGGAAAATAAAATGTATACATAAGAAATAAGTAAAAACAAGTCTAAAATTATGTAAGCTCAAGTATATGTTTTCCTCTAAAAATTGTAAATAACATTACATTTTTTAAAAATTAGAATTAATTTTTTATTTAAGGGTTTTTCAACTAAGACCTTTTATTTTTTTTTTTTTTTTGAGTCAGAGTCTCACTCCGTTGCCCAGGCTAGAGTGCCGTGACATCAACCTAGCTCACAGCAACCTCAAATTCCTGGGCTCAAGCAATCCTTCTGCCTCAGCCTCCCGCGTAGCTGGGACTACAGGCATGCGCCACCATGCCCGGCTATTTTTTCTATATATTTTTAGTTGGCCAATTAATATCTTTCTATTTTTAGTAGAGATGGGGTCTCATTCTTGCTCAGGCTGGTTTCGAACTCCTGATCTTGAGTGATCCGCCCTCCTTGGCCTCCCAGAATGCTAGGATTATGGGTGTGAGCCACTGCGCCTGGCCAAAGACATTTTAATTTAAGTGTTCTGGAGCAAAAATCATCAGGATTAGGGATTATTTAAATAATCAAATGGATTTTTTAACTTTTATTAGATCATTGTAGCTGCTGCCTTAAAATGTATGTGCCTAGCTGGGTGTGGTGCCTTGGATCGTTTGAGCTCAGGAGTTCGAGACCAGCCTGAGCAAGAGTGAGACCCCATCTCTACTAACAAAATAGAAAGAAATTAGCTGGACAACTAAAAAATATATATATATATATAAAAATTAGCCAGGCATGATGGTACATGCCTGTAGTCCCAGCTACTCGGGAGGCTGAGGCAGGAGGATTGCTTGAGCCCAGGAGTTTGAGGTTGCTATGAGTTAGGCTGATGCCATGGTACTTTAGTCCAGGCAACAGAGTGAGACTCTGTCTCAAAAATAAAATAAAATAAAATAATTTATGTGCCTAAAGGGAAAAACCATATTTTGAAACTTAATCTTTTATAACATAATGTAGTGTCATAAGCAGATGTCATTTAATTCTTTTTCATGTGAATATTAGGTTGGAACTTGCAAGAGTTAAAATTCAAATAAATTTCAAAAGCAGATATTCAAAATTTAATACTTAGGCAAGGCATAATGGCTCACCCTTGTAATCCCAGCATTTTGGGAGGCCAAGGAGGATCACTTGAGGTGAGGAGTTCAAGCCCAGCCTGGGCAACATAGTGAAACACTGTATCTACAAAAAAAATTTAAAAATTAGCAGGATATGGTGGTGTACACCTGTAGTCCCAACTACTTGGGAGGCTGAGGTGGAAGAATTGCTTGAGCTCAGAGGTTCAAGGTTATAGTGAATTATGATGCGGAGGTGGGGCCTGTACTCCAGCCTGGGCAGCAGCCCAGTCTCTAAAAAGGAAAAAAAAACAAACAAAATTCAATCCCTAGAGCTATTAGGTATATTATTTGATGAATGCTGCTTTTTTGTAGATACAAAGACAAAACTGCGCATCTGCATTATATGCATGTTATACTAAAGACCAAATTGCATATTATTGTTGAAAAAAAATAAAAATGAGACTTGAACAAAAAAAATAAAATCTTAGTCTGATTTGTAAGCTATAGATTATCCAATGTTACTGTGAACCAGTTAAACATTTTCATTAGTATAATGTTGTGGAAAGCAAATAAACTTTTTCTATACCAAAGCATGATAAAGGTTGATTTCACATTGAACTACAGGTGTCTTTGGATCCCTGCTGAATGAAGTTCTGGCCTGAAAATTGTGCTTAAGTGAATTTCCTGTTAGAGGAACTTTGTTGCTACTGTCTTACCAAGATGATTACAACTCCTTTGAAATATCCAGGAATTAACTTGTCGTCAAAGATGTCTTGTCAAAGGAGAAATCTGCCCATGGACGCAGTCTTTTTGGACAGCATTCCTTCAGGAACACTTACTCCTGTAAAAGATTTGGTGAAATATGAGAACTCTTTAAAATTGAATGACCATAAAAAGAATCAGTTCCTAGAAATGACAACTTTTAACAATAAACATGTATTTCAGTCTACCATGCTAACAGAGGCTACCACCTCCAACCGTTCTCTTGATATCAGTGCTATAAAGCCCAACAAGAATGGATTAAAAAATAAAGCAAACTATGAATCACCAGGAAAAATATTTCAAAGAATGAAAGAAAAATTACTGCGTGACAAGCAAGAACAAGCATCAAGAAACAGTAGTTTTTTGGAACCACAGAAAAACGAAAGTAATAAAATCTTCACTCCTAACAGAGCTGAAAAAAAACTATTGCAGCATACCTACCTCTGTGAAGAAAAGGAAAACAACGAATCATTCCAGTCAGATAACAGTTCACTAAAAGGTTAGTTTTATTATGTGTTCGCTAAAAAGCCACAATGTCTTAAGTGTTTAATGTGCCAGATACTGTTTTAGTGCTCAGAATAGGGCAGTGAACATAATGAACAAAAAAATCCCTGCCAGTGTATAGCTCACATTCAAGTTGTCGGGACACATAATTAACATATTAAAATAAATAAATTTTATGGTGCAGTAAAGAGGAAAAGCAGAAAGAAAAAAAAGAAAAAGCAGAGTAAGGATGGTAGAGTTGGAGGGGGTTACAATTTTTAGTGGAATGGGCAGCATAAGCTTCAATGAGAAGGTGTTTGAGCCCAAAAAATTGAAGGAGGTAATAGATGCAGATGTCTTGGGCAGTGGGAAAGCATGATCCAGACAGGTAACGGCTGGTACAAATGCCCTGAGATAGGAGTATGCCTGACAAATTTAAGGGAGTTAGTGTGCCATGGAGTGAGTACACAGAGCCAAGGAGGAGGGAATAAATAAGAGTGGGTCAGATAATACAGGACCTTATAATTAAATATAAGAGTTTTGGCTTTTACTGTGAGCAAAATAGTGAGCCATTAGAGGGTTTTGAGCAGAGGAATGATAAGATCTGGTTTAATTTTAAAATATCATTCTGGCTACTGATTTGAAATAGAGTTATTATAGTAATCCAGATGACAGCTGGTGTTCACTTGGTTCAGGTAGTAATAGTGAAGATAAGAAGTTCTTGGACTCTGGATATGTTTTGAAGGTAGAGCCAATAGGATTTGCTCATAGATTGGGAGTGGAATATAAGAGAAAGAGATATAAAGGATAATTCCAGGCCAGGTGCGGTGGCTCACGCCTGTAATCCTACCACTCTGGGAGGCCAAGAGGATCGCTCAAGATCAGGAGTTCAAGACCAGCCTGAGCAAGAGCAAGACCCCGTCTCTACTAAAAAATAGAAAGAAATTAATTGGTCAAATAAAAATATATAGAAAAAAATTAGCCGGGCATGGTGATGCATGCCTGTAGTCCCAGCTACTCGGGAGGCTAAGGCAGGAGGATTGCTTGAGCCCAGGAGTTTGAAGTTGCTGTGAGCTAGGCTGATGCCATGGCACTCTAGCCCCGGTAACAGAGTGAGACTCTGTCTCAAAAAAAAAAAAAAAAAAAGAACATCAACAAGATTTTCACGAACTAACTGCAGGGTTGTGCCCAGGTTTTGCTTCATGAGGCCCTGGGTTCAAAACTGCAATGAGTTAACTTCAACTCACTTGGCAGTTAATGTGTTAAGGAGGGAGTCGCCAGCTGTATCTAATGCTGCAAACTGGTCAGGTAGGCTGAGATTTGACCACTGGATTTAGCAACATGGAAGTCATTGGTGACTTTGGTGAGAGCAAAGGTGGAATGGTAGGAGCAAAAACGTGATTCCAAGAGGTTTAAGAGAATGTGATGAGAGAAATTGGCAGTGGTGAACATAGACAATTCTTTTTGAGGGGAGCAAAAAATAATGAGAAGTGTGGTTAAAGGCTTTATTGTTGTTTTTGATAATTGGTGAAATAACAGCATTTTTATATGCTGTTGGATATAGTCCAGTAAGAAAAGAAAAACCCTGAGATTGCTAGTGTAATGCCCTTGAGTAGCTGAGAGAAAATAGAATCGAATGCATAAGTAGAGGTTTGCCTTAGCTAGGAACACAAACAGACCAATTGTTAACAAAAAAGAAAGCAATGTATAAAGATACAGATGCTGGTGGGTCATCACTGCATAACTTCACAGATAATCTGAAATAAGGTCATCAGCCTAGTGAGTATGGGAAATAGGTATTGAAGTTTTAGAAGGTAGAGGAAAGGGGAATATATATAATAGGTAATAGTCTAGGCCTAAATTTGATTTCCTGGGTAATATTAAAGAGCTACTTGAGATTTATAGGTATGAATTTAAAGTGGGAAGTGGGACCAGTAAATAAGGTTGTGAGTTTTCCTCTAGCCCTGTTTAGCTGCATGGGTGCTGATGGGGGGAGTAGGTAGGGAGTTGGATTTTTATCTGGGTTGTAATTTTGCCAAACAGAATGAATGACAGAGGACAAAGGGAATGTGAGGGTGTGTGCAAAGGGGTGACCATGAAATTTAAACTGATTAATAAGGGGAAAGGATCTGAAGGAGATGAGTGTTAAGTGTAGGTCCTATTGGGATAGTCAGTGGATTTGAGAGAATGATCAGGAAAGATAGTGATCAGAAACTGCAACAATTGAAATTGAGATTTTTGATGAATTTCAGTCATTGATAATGAAAGATGTTTTACGTGTATTTTCTCATTTACTCCTTTCAGCAAACACTATGGGTAGGTGCTCATTTAATAGTCTATAAATGGGGCTTATAAAGAGGGTAAATCTGCTCTCTGTCTCACAGGTAATATGAGACAGGGCTCAGAATTGAATATAGAGATATCTCTTAGCCGCTTCTCTTAACTACTTCACAATAGACTGTGGATATATTGTTGCATTTCAAAGAGAGTGGCATATTCCGACGCAGAAAGAGTCTGATGACCCTTTCTCCACAAAATGTACACACAAATACAAACACAATTTTGTATGTAGTTTTAGAGACCTTTTGAAGAATCTGCATGAACCTTGGACTCCCAAATAAATGACCAAGGTTCTACAGCATGTTATATTTGCTCAAATTACCTACTTGTCTTTAATACATTGCCCTGTCATTTCCAGTAGAATAAGGTAAGGATATAGAACCTTACTACTACTTTTTATGACACATGTCATTATAATAAGATCTTTATATTAAGATTTCTAAGGCCAAAGTGGCATACCTATTAAAGCATAATCACTACTAATTTTTTTCAGGTATAATATTTGAAATTAAATGTAAAAGTAATACAGTTTGTCCTTTTCTGGCACAAATTTTAAGTCTATTCTCCTTTTTGTGTGAAAGAGATTCTGTATTCAAGAAACATTAAACTTTAAAGATCTAGGATGTAAAGCAGAATAAAATGTAAGCATTAGTCCTTGTCTTATTAATAAACCTACTACTTTTGTGCCATTGAAAGCCTACTAAAAAGATGTCAAAAAGATATAAATTATGGTTGAGTCTGAGATTGAGTCTCAACATTTTGACTTT
>VBSM01002121.1:19682931-19694880 GCA_008086735.1 Cheirogaleus medius
AAAAAAAAAAAAAAAAAAGAAGAAGTTACAATTCTTCAACTCTTCTTTCATGTTTTAGAAATTTACAGCAACCAGAAACAGAATCAGAATTTTCAAGACTGGGTGGCAATTTATTTGTAATCTTAAAATATACATAACTAATTTGTAGCAACACCAGAATTTTATTGCAGGTTTTCAGACTTCTAAGTCTAGTAGTATACTTTTGTTTAGAACTGGCAAGTTATGTCTTGAAGAAGTTGTGTTGTTGTTTTAAAAGACAGGATCTCACTCTGTCACCCAAGCTGGAATGCAGTAGCATGATATAGCTTACTGCAGCCTTGAACTCCTAGGCTCAAAAGTGATCCTCCCACATTAGCCTCCTAAATAGCTAGGACTACAAGTGTGTGCAACCACGCTAGGCTAATTTTTTTTTTTTTTTTTTTTTTGAGACAAGAGTCTCACTCTGTTGCCTGGGCTAGAGTGCTGTGGTGTCACCCTGGCTCACAGGAACCTCAAACTACTGATCTCAAACTTTTGCCTCAGCCTCCCAAGTAGCTAGGACTACAAGCATGTGCCACCATGCCCGGCTAATTTTTTCTATATATTTTTAGTTGCTTGGCTAATTTCTTTCCATGTTTAGTAGAGACAAGGTCTTGCTCTTTTTCAGGCGCTGGTCTCGAACTCCTGAGCTCAAACGATCAGCCCGCCTCAGCCTCTCAGAGTGCTAGGATTACAGACATGAGCCACCATACCCGGCCTAATTTTTTAAAAACTTTTTTGTAGAGATGTGGTATCATTATGTTGCCCAGACTGGTCTCAAACTCCTAGCCTGAAGCAGTCCTCCCACCTTGGCCACCAAAATTCTGGGATTATAGATGTTTGGCACACACCTGGCCTTGGAGAAAATTTTTAAAAATTTTTCCTCAGCATGATACAGGTATAGAGAATGGAGAAAGCATAAGAAGACAATAAAAGGAAAAATTTATGTAACTATCATATACTGCAAAAGTGTAGTATACTGGTCTGATCATTACTGAACCTCAGTTTCTTTATTTTAAGAATTTAAAAAGATTTTTTCTTCTCAGTGACTAATACAATTCAACTTCTTTCTTTAAAACATAAAACCTCAACCTTAGTCCAGGAAGTTCCTCTAGAATCATCAAATAATAATATTTTCCTTCTGGACAAACATAAGACTCGGTATCAGCAGGAAAAGAAAGCACCACTACACAATTTAACTTATGGTAAACTGTTTTTGTTTTGTTTGTTTTTAGTTTGTTACTTGAATGTATTGTTAGATATTCTAGGTAATTATTTTCCCTATGTGGGCATTAAGCATTGACTGTAGACAAAAGCTTGAATTGTAAAAGCCAGAGGCACTCAGAGAAAGACTGGGCAGGAGGGTGGAGCATTCCTAACCAAAATTTCTCTTTTAATTTCATATGTTCCTTCTGTAAATTTTGTTTTGCTTTGTATTTTTTGCAGAACTTCCAGTTCTGAACCAAGAACAAGAAAATTTTTCTGCTGTGGGAGCTTCAAACAAGGCATTAGCTACAGCTCAGTTGGCTAAAGGAATTCTTCATTCAAAGGAGAATATAGTTGCAACCACTAAGTCCAAAAAGGACACGTTTGTTTTAGAAGGCATTGATTCTGCCAATGAAAAATTCCAGAATACTAATGTTGAGACTCTCAGTACCAATTTTGTTCCTACTAAAGATGGCAGTCAGTTAATGATTTCTAATAATGAGATGACAGAAATGTCTTCACAACAGGAAATTAAGAAAGGAAATGAAAAAACAGTATCCAGAGAGACTGATCTTCTGGGTTCTATGAAAGATACATGTAAAATTGTAATGGCAACTCCAAGACTTCATATAACAATACCTCAAAAGTCAAAAGGAAATGTTTCAAAGCTTTCTCCTCCAAGTTCATTTCAAGCTGTTACAAATGGAGTTAAAAAAAATAAGGTAGGAGAACTGTTAAGGTAAACATTTGTCTGTTTTACCCCCCAGTCTTCGAGAATTTAAGCTCTTATGCTCTCTCATTTTTTTCCTCCTAGCTAGGATTTGAACCTATGCTCTTTCATTTTTAACAGTAGCTTCATTTTCATGTTTTTTTATTATTTACTGCAGCAACAGTATGGCCTAGTGAAAAAAGCAGTGAGCTGAAAGTAAGAAGACCCTATCTTGCTCTTTTACTAGTTGTGTAGCCTTCAATTTACCTTTCACTTCTGGGATGAACACTGAATGCATTCCTGCTCTTTTTTTCTGATTCTTGGGGTACTATTAGGAGAACAATTGAAATAAAAAGGAATTACAGCATCTGAATATTTGAGAATTTTTTCCCATGTAAAGTAATACAGGGTGATCAATAAAAGACTTTAGAGCATCAGATGATGTTATATTAAGGATAAATTCTCTGAAGGAAATGGAATGGAAATACAAGTTTAAAGAGAAAGACACAATGTAAAATTTCCAATTATTAAATATTTATCCATTAATTTTTAAATGGATGATGGTATCACATTGAAATGGTATATAAATGCCATCTAAATTTTAAAGAGTAGTATAACAGTTACAGTTTTATAATATATCTCAATGTATTCACTGGAAATTGCATTATTTACAAATATTTAAACTTTTGATGAAAAGTTTTAGATGTTGACTTAAAAATGTAGGAGGTAGATTGAGCAAAAACTTTGAAGATAACTGTTTTAAGAGACCCCAAGTACTAGTTTTGCCATCCACACAGTGCTGTTTATCTCAGTTACCACAGGAAGTCCAAGCCTCCCAGGACTCTTATCACTGTTTACTTCTTTATATCACCTAATTGTGACCCAATTTCTCACTCATCTCCAACTCTCTAAACATTGCATTATGTCTTCTTGAACTCAAAGTATGTCATAGCAAAATGTTATATTCTTGATTTTCTATGAACATTTCTTCACCTTGCCCTAACTGAAATGTGGCTTCTACAAACGAACCCTCTCACGTGGTAGCTCTTTTTTCTCACATGTCCCATATTCCATTGCACTTAGAGATGATATAAGGTGTGTCTTTCTTGTTCCTCATTGCTATTTTAGGTCATTTTTCCTTATTTCTCTCTAAAGTTTCTTTGAAGCACATGCCATAAAATTTTACTACTCCCTGTCACCTCTTGCATTCACCAATAATATAACCTACTAGTCATGACCTTGCATTCCTGTTGAAGTGTTTGATGCCTGTTAGTTTTTCCTCTACTACTACTACTTCTGTTATCATCTCTGGTGACATCAGCATTCATATAGTTGATCCATCCAACCTACCTGATATCTTGATATTCAGCAACCTTTCTGCTACCTTTACCCTCTATCCTCACCATACCCATTTCTTCATTTCTTTTCATTACCAAATGACACATGCACCAAATTCTCACTTTCAAATATCCCACTCTCTATCAACTTCTGTAGTTCAGATCATTACCCCTCTAGTACTCTTTCTCTACCCCTGACCATCAATACTCTGACCCCACTAAGACAGCCTTCAGTCTATCAACTCTTTCGTGTTCTCATTTCCCTCTTTACCTCATAGATTCCATGGTTTGTTATTATAACCATTAAAGGTTATAACTCTCAACCCTCTTCATTTCATTTTCCCCCCTGTCTTCTGCTTCCCTTTTGTCTTCTGCAAAATGTTAGTCCTGGTTAAATTTAACTCTTCTTTTGCTACATGACTGTACCTGAGAACTAAAGGTGGCTGAAGCAAAACACACAACCATGCTGACTGGTCTTATTTTAAATTTGACAACAAACATTAAGTAGGATCTCAGTATTGCCCATTTGTCCTAGAGCATTTCACTTGTCAATCCATTCTCTGACTTTCCTAGAAGAGTATATCACTCCTTTTCTCTTCTAAAACCCCCAACCTTCTCCCTTGTACTCCTTCTGAATTCATTGAGAACCTCAGAATCTCATCACCAAATCTACCAATCTACCTGATGCTATGTCCACATACTCTGCTTTTCTTCCTGTTTAAATGGATGAATAATTTATGCTCATTTTCAGGGCCTATTCATTTCCTCTTACTACCTAAAGGACATTGTCCCTGCAATTATCCTTTCAATATTTTCCTCTCTTCTTGATCATTCTCATTAGCATATAAACATGCTGAAACATGGCTTGCATTTTTAAAAAATGTAAACAAAAGCCCACCTTTCCTGTATCACCTATCAACTTCAGCTACTATCCCATTTTTGTTTCCCTTTATAGCAAAACATCTTGAAAGAGGTATACATATGGTTTTAATTCCTTCTCCTCCCATTCCTTCTTGAACATGTTTTATTTTGGACATCCATATCCACTACTCTGTGAAAATTGCCCTTTCCAAGTTCACCAGTCATCTCCAATCACCAGATCTGACGATTGATTTTTACTCCTTATTCTCAGTCGCTCATGAGGTTTTAACACAGTGAATCAAAGTGTCTTTCTGAAAATGTGTTATGATCACTTCTTGGCCTTATGACTAAGAACAAGTATAGTATCTGTTCTTATCAGTTTAAAAAAGTGTTATGCTTTTTTTTTTGGATTCCAGGATATCTCTCTCCTGATTTTCTGCTACATCACTGGACATCTTCTCAGTCCCCTTTGTTGCTTCCTTTTCCTGTCTTCAGTATCAGTTCTGTAAATGTTGTAATTCCTCCAAATCAGTGCTAGAAATGTTTGTCTACCTACACACACCCTCTAGACTGTATTTCTAGTGCTATTGCTTTAAATTCCATCTCTGTGCTGATAGCTCCCAAATATGTATTTCTAGCCCAGAACATTTTCCTAAACTCCACACTCATATACAATTGTCTATACAACTTTTCTATTTTTTTATCTTGAAATATTAAGGGGGTACCAATTTTTTTTAATTACATGGATACCTTTTATAATGCTTAAGTTGGGTCTTTTGGTGTACCCATCACTGGAATAGTGTTCATTATACCTGATAGGTAGGTTTTTAGCCCCCTTCCTGATTTCCAATGACCTTTACATCTTCAACATTTATGGATATCTCAAATTTAACATGTCTAAAACTAAATTCTTGATTTCTTCACCATAAATCTCCTCCATTGTCATGTATTGATGTATAGCAATACCGTGCCCCCAGGTACTTACGCAAAAATTTTAGATTCATCTTGGATTCTTGTTTTTCTCTCATACTCCATATCCAAACCATGAAGAAATCCTGTTGGCTCTACTGTCCTGAATCTGACCACTTCTCATTGCTCAAATACTACCTCCTAGTGCAGAGATTATTGCAGTAGCCTAATGATCTCCCTGCTTCCACTATTGCCTTCTTCCTCTTCAGTCTGTTTTCCAAACAGGATCTTAATCTTTTCACTCTCCTACTCAGAATCCTCCAGTAACTTCCCATCTTAGTAGAAAACACTAAGCCTTAACCATGGTTTATAGGGCTTTACATAATTAATCCTGGAGATCTCCAACCTTACCTCTTATTCTTTCTCACATACTCCTTTCAAATTGCTGTGCCTTCCATGCTACCTACTTATACACTTGTTCTTTCTGCTTGGAATAATCTTCGCACAAACATCCACGTGGCTTATCCCTCATTTTATCAGTTCTCTGTTCTAAGACTTTCCCTAACTATGTTATCTAAAAAAGCACTGCAATTATCTAATGACTTATACTTATTTTTTATAGTAATTATCACCACTGACATTTTAATATTTTTCTGTTTGAATACCACCATCCTGCTTACTTCCACACCCTTCCCCTAATACCCAAGAATACTTGCTCTAAGAGGGCAGCCATTTTGTTTCTCACCGAATCCTCACTACTTAAAACTATGTGGAACTCAACAAATATTTATTGAATGAATAATGAATGAACGTTTTTGACACCTTATATAAGCAGTATTATTATCTCCGAGATCTGACTGAAGCTTTGATATTTCTCAGGTAGTTGCAAACGTGGGAGTAGGAACAAAAAAATGAATGATACTATCCCTTCCCCAAGTCCTATTTATAATTTTTTTGAATGAGTATAATTGAAAAGTGCAATAACAAACATCCTCCCATTTTAATGTCTTTTTCTGACTCAGTATAAAACTACCACTGGAGAATTTGTATGTATGTATTAATATAAATATGATAAATATGTACAATTTTATATATAAAGTAAATGGCTCAAATTATTCTATGGCTTTTGGCTTTTTCTCATCAGAAATAGTTCAATGTTAAATTGTTACAATGAAATATAAACAACAATTTCTTTGCACAAATGTGCATAGAATTTTTTCAGTTAAAATGAGACTTTGTACTAAAATAATTAAGCTATTCAGATGTTTGCTTTGGAATAGAATGCTATTAAATGTAGGTTACCAGCAGTCACCTTTATAGTCTATAGAAAATTGAAATGCAACTCTAAATTAACTTTACCAAAAAAAATTCTAATATTTTATGGACAAGAGTGATGGTATATAAGAGTTTTATTTATTGCTATTTAGAATAGAATTTGATTCCTATATAAATGGACACTAAGGAATCAATTGGATCACTTAGATGAGTTTTTTCTTTTAATGTAAGTTAATTTTGCAATGCTTATGCTGCAAGTAATACAGGAAGTATGTTCTTTGCTTTATGCTTGATTAGGTAGTCCAGCTACAGGAATGGATAATTAAAATCATCAATGATAATACAGCTATATGTGTAGAAGGAAAATTGATGTAAGTATAACATTTCAATATTCTTTTAATAAAACTTAAGAGGATAGTTGTGTGAAAGAGCTTGAAAGGTGATGCATGAGAAATAGCATCTTCCTACAAAACAAAAATTTTCTAACGAGGTTATGAACTGAAGGCAAAAAAGTAAAATGACTGTGCAGGTCCTAACCATGTTGATTGTTACCAGCTTTCTTGTTTTTGCCTATTTACTCAAGTTATTTTTAAAATAATGACAGCTCAAATTTGTATAGTGCATTATTTTTTTCTAATGTGCTAATAGGTGCTAAGTGGACTGGTATTATCTACTTAATTATATCACTTAATATTACATGATTTTAGTTCAGATTTTCACATCTAAATTGGGACAACCAGATATAAATTACTGATCCAGAAAAGGAATCAAAATTATTTAAAACTATGCCATACTGCTACATATTAAGTAATCATTGGCACTTTCTGGTTCTCCCTAAAATGAGAGCATCATTAGGTAAGTGGGCTTTGCCTAATTCTGCTACTCTGTTAGCACCATTTCCCATTCTTCAAGACCAGTTTCTTAGTGCTAAAAAAATTTGTAAGAAAAGGCTATAACAAAATAGATATCACTATTTGAGGTACTTATATGGAAGTTTATAAGTTGAGTATATAAAATGTATGTTATCCACTCTATATCTGTCTGCCTTGAGCCCATTTCCTTAATGTATAAGATGCAGCCTAGACTGCCTTTGTTGGAATGCTGCTTTTGTTTGCTGCTGCCTTTGTTTGCTGCTGCTTACTACCTCTTTCAGTCTCAGTTTCTTCATCTGTACAATGTGGATAATTTTATTACATAGCTTGTTAGTTAAATTGAGGATTAAATGCAAAACTAGAGAACAGTGCTTTTAGAGTGTTATTTAAATGTTTGTTATTGTTTAATGTTTTATCATTTAATAAATAAAGCAAAAAAGAATGGAAGAGAAGTGATACCATGTTAAGGTATAATGTATGAGTTTAATCCCATTTGACCAAATTAAAGGAACTTAACTTCCTTATTTATCATACTTGTAATTAGCATATTTATTCTTAATAGTTATCTGATGAATGGGAGAATGTTCAACATTTATCTAATGCCTCTTCATATTTTGTTCTTTCTATTTTATATTTATTCTTAGCTTTGTTTAAAGAAATATGAAGAATGGATTTATGGGTCAGTGATTTGATACTATAGTTTGTTTTTCCTAACTGGTACCTCTTTTTGGTACTTTCCAAAATGAAAAGTAAACGCATTTGTCTGTGTAGTGAGGGTAAAAAACCACAAGATTAGATGGTTCCAATCTACATTTCTGCACAAAGGCTAATATAGTACAGACCCTGAGGGAGAGGGACAGGGAAATCATTCTTTGGAAGCTTAGCATCAAGTAAGCTGAAGTTGCAAGTATTGCCAGCACCAGATATTTAGAGATGGCCTCTTCTTCCTTGCTAATAATGTAATTTTATAGTAGGGACATGGTTTGGCCACAGTACAGTTTCTTAACACATAGGAGAATCACATTAGCCAAGCAGTTCAGTTCTGATGCATTGTTTGGTCCCCAGATGTTTTGTAATTAGATTAACAATATTGTTAGTGTTGCTGTAGCTGGAGTGCAAAATTATTACTTTCTGTTATAACTTTGTATATACATGTACATTGTGACTACTGGTAAAATGTGAATATTTCGCCTTATTGAAGTTTTTTTGGTTTTGTTTTGTTTTTGTTTTTGCCTAGAGACATCACTAGCATATATTGGCACAGTAATGTAATCATAGAGCGGATTGAGCACAACAAAGTTAGGACTATAACAGGCAACATTTATATACTAAAAGGAATGATAGACCAGATTTCCATGAAAGAAGCAGGTAAATGACTGTCATTAATTGATAAATTATTTTTATAAGTGAAACAATTAACCGTGTTTCTAACAGTATATACGTTTTATACTTTTTAATTAGGTATTTTAGAATTAGGAATAAATCAATCCTAAAAATTAAAACAGAATTGATCACATTATATAAAACGTGTATAGAATTGCTCTTTTTTCTGATTTAATCACTTATTGACCATTTAAATAAGTTCAGTGATTTTAAAAAATTCAAGTTAAATACTCTTTATAAGGAATGCTTTATAAGACTATAATTTAATCCCCTGGTTCCTCTCTTTGTTGAACCTGGCATAATCCCAGTCCTGGTATAATCTAATTTCTACCTCTGCCTTGCACACAGCTTAATATAGCTGGAGAAAAACACACCCAAGTAGTCTACTTTAAATTTTATGATTACTAGCAACAAATTATAGTCCCTTAGTGGTCCCTTGGTGCTGCTTGGCTTCCTACCTTATTCCCTTAATCATTCATTCTCTTATCCTACCTGATGACTATTCCATATTTTTGGAAATCTCCAATACCTCTTCCTTTACCCTCCGAAATGGGAGAGTAGGGGAAAGAGGGATGCACCTGAGCAATAGGAACAATCAGAAGAGTTTCTCTACCACATCTACTTACCTACTTACATATGTGCCTGCTTTTATTATGGATGAACTATTCATGTTCCTGTCTATGTCAGCTTCTCCATTTATGCACTAGCTCCCATTTCCCTCTTTAACTCAAGGACATCATTCCAATAATTCTCCCTTCTTCTGTTTTAAAAGAAACCCCTCTCACTTCTCCTTTCAGCCACTATTGCTCTCATTTACAACAAAACAACTCAGGTGATTTGTCTATGCTTATTAATACTATTGCATATCTAATTTCTCTTAAATTCTTTGCCAATTTTTTTTAACTCTTCTTTAATCATGCCTTAACCCACAATTCTTAACCAAAACAACCCATATTAAAGCCACCAGTGGCCTCCACATTGCTAAATCCAGTATATACTTAACAGAGTTAATCACACTTACCTCCCTGAAATATTTTATTTGGCTTTCAAATACCATATTCCAATTTTCATGTTGTCTCACTGCCTAGCCTGTTTCTTCTTAGTTTCTTTGTGTATTTCTCTTTTTTGCCTCTAAATAATGGGGTAGCTTGGGGCTCTTTCTATACTCTGATTTCTTTTAGTCTTTAAATATCATCTACATAATGACAAATGTCAATTTTATATCCCAAACCAAGACCTCTTTCTTAAGTACCCAACTCATTTTCCATGTGCCCATATGATGTCTCCACTAGGATATCTATAGGCATCTCAAACTTGATATGTCTAAAACCTGATCTTCTCCCTTAAATTTGCTTAGCCTGTAGTTTTTCCCAGCTTTTCAAGCATCCAGTGGCTGACCAAAATTCTGGAAGGCATCCTTAAATCCTCAATTTCTCTCACACCCACATCTAGTGTGTCTATATATCCCATTGGCATATTTCCAAAATATATCTAAAACCTAGATCTCTGCTGCATCACTGTGGTCCAGACTACCCTCATCTTTTGTCTGGATGGTTACAGCGACCTCCTAACTGGTCTCATTCTTTCTTCTCTTGCTCTTCCACAAACTCTTTTCAAAATAACAGCTTCTATGATCCTATTAAAGTAAGTCAGATCTATAACTCCTCTTCTTGAAATCTTTCCATAGCTTTCCATCCTAAAGTTAATAGCCAGGTCCATAAAATGACCCCAAGGCTTTATATTATAATTTTCCATGTTCCCCACTGCCTCTGTTAATGATCTGAGTAGCCTCCTAGTACTAACTCCTCCTCATCCCACTTCAACTGCACTAGTCTCCTTATTGTTTCACAAATAGACCAAATACACTCTTGCTTTGGAGTCTTTCACCTTCTATTCCCTCTGCTTCTGATATTCTAACCCCATGTTGCTACATGGCTCACTCCCCTCATGTCCTTCAGGACTTTGCTCAAATGTGGCTATTTCAGTGAGGACTTCCCTGGCTGTCTTTTTTAAACTGCTCTTCATCCTTCTACTCCCCCATGAACATACTGGTATCCCTATCCATTTTCCCTGCATAACTATGTAACAAACAAGATATTTTAGTTATTGGTTAGCTTTCTCTGTCACATTAGAAGGCAAGTTCCATGAGGGCAGGAGTTTTTGTCTACTTTGTTAACGGCTGAATCCTGAGTATCTGTAACAGTGCCTAATATATAGTAAACAAAATAAGTACATATTTCTTTAATGACTTAATGAATTATTATCTCTTTAAAATTTTAGGCTTTTAAATAAGAATTTTAAATAACTTTTTGTTTATCCTTAAATAGGATATCCATATTATCTCATAAGAAAATTTATGTTTGGATTTCCAGAAAATTGGAAAGAGCACATTGATAGTTTTCTAAAACAATTAAGGTAAAGTGTTGTTTTACAGTTTTAAGAGTCAACTTTATTGAGATATAATTTACATTTAATAAAATGTACCCATTTTAGGTATTAAATTGTACATACTCATGTAGCCAATGTAACGTGGTTTAAGTTTTTTGGGTTTTTTCTTTGTTTGGTTTTTTTGTTTGTTTTGTTTTGGAATGCCAGTTTTGAAGCCCTCTTTGGTCTTAGAAGAGTTTTAGAAGCCAAAACACTTTACTAGAATTTCTGTTACTATGAGTATATCTAAAAGGAAAATAACACTTTTGACATATTTCAAGGAGTCATCTCAGTTGCCTACCCTTCAAAAGACATGTAGCTATTAAACATGAGTCTGAAGGTTTTGGTCCTTTTTCTATCTTTTTCATTTGTTCTCTCAATAGTTACTGAGTATCCTTAATAGAAACTATGGTTAATACTAGGAAAAGATAGAGGAATTTGATTAATTCTTGCCCCTAAGGAGCTTATAAGGGATACAGAGTTTAAAGTTAATCATAGTACAGTACAGTATATTAATAATAAGTTATAGCAGGAGCTGCCAATTTTTTTCTGTAAAGGGTTGACAGTGAGTATTCTTGTGGGCATGTCGCTTCTATTTCAACTCTGCCTTTGTAGCAGAAAAGCAGCCATAGCTAGTATGTAAATGAGCATGGCTATGTTTCAAAAAACTTCATTTACAAAAACAGGCAACTGGCAGTGGTCCTCTAGTTTTCTTACAGTATCAGATTAAGTAGGAATTATAAGAGCATAGAATAGGAAGCAGTTAGGAGGTTATATTTGAGTCCTTTAACTTAAGACATTATGCTTAAGTTCTATGTGGGGGAGGCAGTGGAAAAAATGAAGGATTAAAAATGTAAGATTAAAGGTAGTACTCTTTGCTGAGGCAGAAAGAACTTTACTTGAGGAGCTTTTATTTGTTTATTGGTGGGGCCTCTTTTTTTTTTTTTTTTTT
>VBSM01002121.1:19694980-19720282 GCA_008086735.1 Cheirogaleus medius
GGTTACATACATTGCCCCTACCACCCCTCCCCCCCCAACATGTCAGAGCTTCTATTGTGTTCTTATACTGCCCTAAAATTCAAACTTTTTCACTATTAAATGGGAAGTAACTAGTGCATACTTCTCATGGTCAACATTCAGCTTACTTCATTAAATATCACCTTTTAATTAATCAGAATAGCAAAGAACACTGATAAAGATGATGAATAGTC
The DNA here is from genome assembly GCA_008086735.1 of Cheirogaleus medius. Lineage (NCBI taxonomy): Eukaryota > Metazoa > Chordata > Mammalia > Primates > Cheirogaleidae > Cheirogaleus > Cheirogaleus medius. The sequence goes on from VBSM01002121.1 coordinate 19,695,193, forward strand.
GATGAAGATGATCAGTGATCATTCTTTCATTTTACTAGACCCAAGGTATTTAGTCTACCAGCCTACCCCAAACCTGTAGGAAAAACTCATATATTTTGGTACTAAATTTCATTCCTGCTAATAGACAAAACCAGTTATCTTTCATAGAGGAAATGTCATGTTTTCTTGAATGACCATTGCTATTAAGGTAGATGGCAGAACTGTTCTTTGTCAGCTCTTTGCCAACACTATAATGTGCCTCACATGTATGAAAAATGTATGAATGTCCCTGAAAAAAGTATGAACATTAACTTACAGCCCTTTCTAAATAATATAAATGAGTGAAAGTTACTAAAATCTGTTGTATACATTTCTGCCAATTTTACCTTGATTTTATTACTAAGACCTTTACAAAACTTGAAAAGTTCGAATTGCTTCTGCCAAAACATGACACCATACCAGATACAAATGTACCTTGGCTGGGCGCAGTGGCTCATACCTGTAATTCCAGCACTTGGGAGACCAAGGCAGGAAGATTGCTTGAGGCCAGGAGTTTTGAAACCAGCATGAGCAACATAGCAAGGCCTCATCTATTCAAAAAATTTAAAAGTTTAGCTGAGTGTGGTGGCGCACACCTGTAGTCCTCGATACTCTAGAGACTAAGGCAGGATGATCCCTTGAGCCCAGAAGTTTAAGGTTACCATGAGCTATGATCTCTGAGCTCACTACTGCACTCCAGCCTGGGCAACAGAGCAAGACCCTGTCTCTTTAAAAAAAAAAAAAAAAGTACCTGTATCCCACTCTAACCACTCCTGTGTCCTCATTTGAGCTTCCTCCCGCCCTTGAAACTTTGCTTATCCTTTCTAGTACAGAGAAAGGAATAAAGTAAATATATAGCTGACTGTTTGCCTAGTCATCTGTACTTACCAGTGCTCCAGTTCCTTCCTTCTCAACCCTTCCTCATTTGATCAAAAGTCATCCTGTTTCCCCCAAATAAGGCATTTTGCTTATTGTCATTGCTAGACCATCTTTAGTTTCTGGATTCCTGGGGCTGCAGCACCTGCTATCTGCTTTTTTTAACTCGTAAATTTAAAAAAAATCCCTGAAAGTATATGTCACTTTTAAAACATTTGTTAGTCTTCTTTAGTCTTAGATCCTACCTCTTCCCTTCACCTCTTTTTGCTCAGAGCCATCACTTTTTGGGAATTTGAGGTAAATATCAATATTATTGGTAAAGTATTTCCTAAAACAAGTGGCAAGTGGGGTGGAATACAAATTTAAAAGACTAAAATTTGGTAAACTATTTTACATGCCAGCTGTGTCCATTGGAAAATCACTCAACAAACATTTTTAAAGCACCTCCTCTAAACTTTGATCTATGTTAAGTGTTAGGAACTTAGAGATGAATAAGACATGATGCCCCCCACCTCAGGAATCTCAGTTTAGGGGCAGATATTACAGTATTTTTCTTGTGTGATGCATTAGATCTCAGTTTTAAACTATTAGACACTTCTGAAGGATACACCTCAGGGTCTTTGAGAAAAAAAAAAACCATTAGACACTATCTGCATATCACAAAAGTTATTTTGAGTGGTAGTTCGTACTGTGATTGTTTTCATTCTCATTTTCATTACACTTTTTGTGGAAAAAACAACTAACATAAAACCATGTCTAACATTAAATAACTAAGGTTATGTAAAGGGGCCAACCCATGATAATTTACGATGATGTGATTTTATTCTTGTGTTTTAATGATTTACCTAAAAGGTAGTTTTACATATTATATTCTATAACCTGTATGTCATTATATTGCTCTTAAAGTACTTTATCTCTGAGTATTATACTCACCAGAGTATATTACAAATGGTCTATATGATTCCAGCCTCCTTCACTACATAGTAATATTCTCAAGAGCAGGGACCATTCATGTGCCCTTTAAAATATAGCTCTGGAAGAATAACAAAAATATTTTTATACTTTTTATGAGCCTTTTTAACTTTTCTAGAATTTCAGTTCAGTAAACATTTATTTAGCATAATTATATACTGTATGATTTAGTTTTGCTAAAAATTTTAATTAGCATGGATTTAGTTACATATTAGAGTACATAAGCTAATTGAAACATAATTCTACATACATGAAGAACTTATAAGAGAAACAGTTACTAGCTTTCTGCTTAGTTGATGTGCAGTTAGGATGAACAGGAATTTGTATTTATAAAATGGATTAACCTTACTATTTTGTCTTTAGATATGACAAACAAGATCCAAAACAGTTATGAATAATATGGCTGTCTAACTTTTCTTTATTTTTCTTTGAAGAAAATCAAATTGATTGAAACAAAACATGGCCCTGTACAGAATGATTCTATACAAATAAAATTGCTTTACATCATAGTCAAATTATAACACATATTTGTGACATTAGATCTTCTCAAAGCTAATTCTTTAATGTGGAAAAAGCAGCATACCTTTTTTGTAATCTTTTATTGAATTCTCCATCTTTGTACTTACAGAACAGAGGAATGGTAAGCACAGTGGGTTGCCAGAAGCTACGGAATTAAACGATTGCCATACTAATTGCCAAAATAAACCACCAGTAAGGCTCCCAGATAACCAAATATATAAAACTGTTCAAAATGGAGGATATGACTTATCTAATCAGGTACACTGTTTGATGTTTTGAGGGGTGATGTACCATTGAAAAGGTTAGGGACCATATCAGAAGATAGGAGTTCTGTTTGTTAGATATCAGCTTTCCATTAACTTTGGGACTATCAGTAAATGTCTTGATATTAATTTTCCAAGTCTCTCATTGAAAAAATGCAGGCAACAAAATTTTTATTAGCTGTTACAGTAAAGGTTAAATTATATAGAAAAACACTTGAAAATCCACAAAGTGTTTTAATAAAGGAAAAATGTAGGATGATGATACCCAGGTGGTACCTCTAAAGCTCAAGTTCTAGCAAATGAGTTTCTGAGCCTCCACTAATGAAATTTGTAGAACTATGAGTACCTAGAAGTTTGTATGCTTGTTAACATCATGTTTAGGTAGTAGTTGTTAAAATAAAACCATGTTATCTTTTTTATTTGAAGGAATTAATAGGAAAAAAAGAACTTAAAAATTTGTCTTCAAAGAAACTAAAAAATTGTGAAATAACAAATGAAAGGATAATTCGGAGTCAGAAGCAAGGTAATATATCTTTGATGGTTTCATAATCATGTAATCTAGAAAGCTGCTATTTGAAATGTTTTTTATATAAAAGTGATCTTGTAAATTTCCTAATCTAAAACAGTAAACTATTTTAATGGTTTTAAATGTTTTATTTAGTTATTTTTACATGAGATGATTTGCATAATAAAATAATCCATTACATTAAATACCATATGTACTTACAGGTTTGCCTCCTTTAATATCGGTACTAAATAATTTTGTGTAGATCACAAAATTATATATCATTTGAAATATGCTTGTAGGAATATTTAAAAACTTGATCCTTTTATGAATTTAATATCATAATTTAATTTTATATAAGTGTATATTTTCAGAGTGATTTAATTGAAATTCTGCATACCAGTTTTTCTCCACTTGTGGAGAGCCACCTGTTCCACTCCCTCTGGAATGTAAAAAAAAAAGAAAAAGAAAGAAAGAAATCTTACATACCAAAATTTAAAGAGCCTATTCTCTAAACATTAAAATTTCATGTTGAGTTAGACCCATCAGTTTAATAACATGTTTGCTATTTTATTTTTTCTTATGAAAGAAAAGTGAAAGTGAAGAAAATTTATAAGTGTTCAAGGAAGTTGAGAGGAAAGCAATATTGCTTAGCTTACCAAATTCATATGAATTAGGTTAAAGAATCTAAGAAAGGCTGAATCTTTATTCAAATTCTTTACTAAAATGAACAAAAATATTCTAAATAGAATTCAGTTGAGGGAATCAGTACAAAGTTTGTGGACTAGGTGAGTTAGAGAATAAAATTGAAGCAGGTTGTGATTTGTTCTGTCAATGAGTGAAGGAAACTTTCTAAGTAGAATGAACAGCACTAATGTAAGTTGAGAACCAAGAAAATTTGAGAAACATCAATATTAGATTTTAGAACAGTGAGAGATTGGAACTATATCAAAGGCCAGGCAATAGAGCTTATATGTATACCAGAAGACTGTGAGAAGTCACTGACAGGTTTATATAAACAATATATGTTTATAGGCAGAAGGGCAATGATCTGAGTAGACTTATGTTTTAGGAAGTTTAATATGACAGTAGGGTATACAGTGGACCTTGTTAAAAAAAAAAGTATTCGTGAAAATATTTTGCCTATGCTTAAATTTGTTTATAGCTAATTTGAGATTTTGATTTTTGGTTTTGTCTTACAAAATTAAAGAGAGAACTGAAGAATTGGATGTATCCATTGATATTCTAACCACAAGGGAACAATTTTTCACAGATGAAGAAAGAAAATACATGGCTGTCAGTCCAAAAGAAGCTTATGTTTTAATGACCCCACTTAACTCTAGAAAAGTGATAGAGGAAAGATGCATGAAGTATAATCTGTCTGCTCACTCAATTAAAGCAGTAACAGATTTTGTATTGCCAAAGCATCGAAAAGAAAAACACATTAGTAAGTCCTCAGGGTCTTTTGAAAATACATTTGAGTATAGTGTAGGTCATAAAAGTAAATGCAAGGAAGATGACAGTGAATGTGATTTGCTCACTATTGACCAGAAAATAAAAATACCCTGCTCTAAAAAGGAACAAATGTTCACCTCTGACTTTAAGAAAAATACCAGGTTGCCACCAGAATTGAAGAAAATCAAAAATCAAGTAACTGTGCCATTTTATAAGCATCACTCCTCATCAGATTTGTCAAGTAAAGAGAATGAAACAGAAAAGGAAATTAGAAGGAAAGCTGCAGTTGTTAAGAAAACTAGAGCAAGAAATACCAAAGAAACAGGAATTCACCTAAGAAAAAGCAGAAACACCTCAAGGAATATCCCAGTGCTTTCAGAATCTGAAACTGAAGAAAGTGAACATGAATTTTATATTAAACAAAAGAAAGCTAGATGTTCTGCTAAAGAAACTGTTCAGAAATCTGTTGTTAGGAAAGAATTTCCAATTATTGAGGCGATGGGATCTGATAAGACTAATAGGCATCCCTCAGAATGTTTACCTGGTTTAATTCAGGATGAGGAATGGAATGAGAAGGAATTACAGAAACTTCATTGGTAAGTAGTTAGATTGGACTTTGAAATATCTACAGAGCATCCACAAAATAGTTGAGGACATAAAAACACCAATAAGGGGCTGATTTAATGACTTCTAACAATTAATGTAGAAGATGTCATTTAAAAAAATGGGGAGAAATTACAATTTGTACAGGGAGTGGAGGGAAAATAGGAATAACTAATAGTGGTACTTTGTGACTATCTCCAAAGCCTACGTTTGAGGAAAGTAAAAGTGACCTTTTCATTCCCATTTAATATTTCAAGATAGCCAAATGCTGCTCTCTTACTTAGCTTCACATTGTAAGAAATATTTTATAACTTAATTTATTATTATAAAACCTTAAACTGAACTTAAACTTGTAGATTATTTAATATAGTCTTTTCTCCATCATTTACAGGGTAGAAAATAGAGTCTCAAATTAGGGGATTTGTCCAAGGTTTCATAGTTAGTATAGAAATTGAAGTAAAGTTCCGTAATAACCTGCTCTTTTGTTCATTCATTCAACATTTATTTGTTAGGTGCCTTCTATATGCCAATCAGTTTGAAATGTTTAGAAATACAGAAATAAACAAAATAAACAAGGTCCTTTTCCTAAAGAAGCAGTTTAGTATGGAAGACAGTTAATACAAAAGTAAACCAATAAATAAAAATAGCTAATAAATTGTGATAAGTTCTATGAAAGAAGCAAATACGAGACTGATAGGGAGAACTATATAGGTAGTGTGGTCAGGGAAGCTCTCTTTTGGGTGATGACACTTAATTAGAGGTCAAAGGATAAGATGGTATCAAAGAACTAGAGAAACAGCATTCCAGGAATAGGGAACAACCTAAACAAAGCTCCTAAGGCTAGAAAAATGTTGATATAGGAGGAACTAAAATAAAATTACTGATATTAGAGCATAATGAGTGTAGGGGAATGGCTTGAGATGAGAGCAGAGGGATAGGCTGTGATCATTATCATACACAACCTTTTAGGTAATGATTAGGAGTTCAATGTGTTTTGCATTGTTTTTTGTGTTGTTGTTTTTTTTTAATGTTTTTTAGGTGTAATAAAAAGACATTTAAGGATAGCATGATACAGTTTGAGAAGATTTGTTTGGGGAAGTAGACAAGGCACTAATTGCAGGTTGTTGGAGTAGTCCATTCTGTTCTACATTGATTTGGGAGCTGTAAAAATGAAGAAAGTTGGATTAAATCTAGCAATATTTGGACAATATCAAATATAAATTCTATAAGTTATGTGGCACCTGAACTAAATAACTTGGTAGGTGGTGGTGTGGGAAGTATTGGGAATTGAGTTTCTTTCTATTTAGATTGTCTGTTAAGAAGTAGCTACAAATACACTCTGGAGTTTAGGAGGGGTCTAGGTTATGATATAACTTTAGTAAGCATGAAAATAGATTTAAATTATGAGAACACATAAGGAAATGGTGTGAAAAGAATAAGGGCATAATTCGGAACTCTGAGTATTTAAAGGAGGGAAAAGAGTGGAGCAGTGAAATTAGCCTTTTGTTGTGCTGTTGGATTTGGTTTGGAAGTATTTTGTTGATGATTTTTGTGTCTATGTTCATCAGAGATATTAGTCTGTAGTTTTCTTTTTTGTTGCATCCTTTGTGGCTTTGATATTAGAGTGACACTGGCTTCGTAAAATGAATTAGGGAGGATTCCTTCCTTCAGGATCTTTTCCAACAGTTTTAGTAGGATCAGCACCAGTTCTTTGTATGTCTGGTAGAATTTAGCTGTGAGTCCATCTGGTCCTGATCTTTTTTAGGGGGAAGATTTTTTTTATTATTGATTCAATCTTACTACTCATTGATCTATTCAGGAGTTCTAATTTTTCCTGGTTCTATCTTAGAAGGTTATATGTTTTCAGGAATTCATCCATTTCCTCCAGGTTTTTTAGTTTGTGACTATATAGTTATTTAGGTCTCTGATGATCTTTTATATTTCTGTGGTATCAGTTGTAATGTCTCCTTTTGCATTTCTGATTGTGTTTATTTGGATCTTCTCTTGCTTAGTCTTGGTAGAGGTTTGTCAATTGTGATTATGTGTTCGAAGAACCAACTTTCTGTTTTGTTGATCCTTTGTTTTTTGTTTTTTTGGTGTCTATTTCATTTATTTCTGCTCTGATCTTGTTAATTCTTTTATTCTGCTAACCGTGGGTATGGTTTGTTCTTGTTTTTCTAATTGAGGTGCGATGTTAGGTTAATTTGTGATCTTTCTACTTTTTTGATGTTGGCATTTAATGCTATAAACTTCCCTTTTGGCACTGTTTTTCCTGTATCCCACTGGTCTTGGTATGTGGTGTTTTTATTATCATTCGTTTAAAATTTTTTTTTAATTTCCATCTTTATATCTTCATTGACCCAGTCATCATTTAGGAGCATGTTGCTTAATTTCCATGTAGTTTTATAGTTTCTGAAGTTCCTCTTAATATTGATTTCTAGTTTTATTCTACTGTGATCTGAAAAGATAACATGATATGATTTTGATTTTTTTAAGTTTGTTAAGACTTGTTTTGTGACCTAAAATGTGGTCTGTCTTGAAGAATGTTCCATGTGCTGATGAAAAGAATGTATATTCTGTAGTTGTTGGGTAGGATGTTCTGAAAATGTCTGTTTAAGTCCATTTGGTCTGAAGTCCAATTTAAGTCCAGTGGGGTTTTTTTGTTGTTGATTTTCTGTCGCAGTGATCTGTCTAGTCACTGTGAGAGGGGTGTTGAAGTCCCCCACTATTGTGTTGCGCACTCTCTCTCTCTCTCTCTTTCTTTAGGTCTACTAATATATGTTTTGTTGAATCTGGACTCTCTAATTTTAGATTCATGTGTTTAGGGTCATTATATCCTCTGGCTGAATTGATCCTTTTATCATTATATAATGACCTTAATCTTTTTTTTACTGTTTTTGATTTGAAGTCTGTTTTCTGCTCTGTATTGGTTTCCGTTTGTTGGGATATCTTTTTGCACCCCTTTATTTTCAGTCTATATGTGTCTTTATAGGTAAGGTGAATTATTAAATTCTTTTCTTCTCTTTTTGTCTTTTTGGTTTGCTGAACTTCTGTTGCCATTTAATTCCTTTCTCTTCTGCCTTTTTGTGACTGTTTTATTAGACTTTTGAGTTTTATATTTTCGTGTGTATTTTTATGATGAATATTGACCTTTCATTTCCATGTTTAAGACACCTGTGAGCATTTCCTATAGGGCTGGTGTAGTGGTGATGAGTTCTGTCAGTGTTTGTCTGGGAAAGACCTTATTTTTCCTTCATTTATGAAGCTTATTCTCACAGGATATAAAATTCTTGGCTAGCAGTTTTTTTTATTCAGCACTTTGAAAATGCTGTCCCGTTGTTTTCTGGCCTGTAATATTTCACCTGAGAACTCTACTGTTAGTCTGATAGGGTTTCTTTTGTAGGAGAATAGATACTTTTCTCTTGCTAAATTTAAAATTATTTCTTTCACTTTGACTTTAGTCATTAGGATTATGATATGCTGTGGTGAAGTCCTTTTTGCAGTATATTTGCTTGGATATCATTGGGCCTCCTGTATCTGAATGTCTAATTCTCTTGCTAGTCCTGGGAAGTTTTCATCACTTATTTCCTTTTTTTTGTTGTTGTTGAAACAGAGTCTCACTCAATTGCCCGGGCTAGAGTGCCATGACATCCGTCAGCCTAGCTCAGAGCAACCTCAAACTCCTGAGCTCAAGCAATCCTTCTGCCTCAGCCTCCTGAGTAGCTAGGACTACAGGCATGCGCCACCATGCCTGGCTAATTTTTTTCTATATATATTTTTAGTTGGCCAATTAATTTCTTTCTATTTATAGTAGAGACAGGGTCTCGCTCTTGCTCAGCCTGGTCTCAAACTCCTGAGCTCAAACGATCCTCCCGCCTCGGCCTCCCAGAGTGCTAGGATTATAGGCATGAGCCACCGCACCCGGCCGTCACTTATTTCCTTAAATAGGTTTTCTAAACTTTTTGATCTCTTTTACCCCTCAGGAATACAGATAATTCCTAAGTTTAGACGTCTTTATAGTCCTAGACATCTTGAAGGCTTTGCTCATTCTTTTTTATTCTTTTTTCCTTATTTTTATCTGACTGAATTATTTCAAAGATCTGTCTAGAAGTTCTGAGATTCTTTCTTCTGCTTGGTCTAATCTATTCTTAAAGCTTTCAAATGTTTTGTATTTCCTTCAATGAATTTTCAGCTCCAGAATTTGTTTACTTTTTTTTTTTTAAGGTGTCTGCCTCCTTGGTAAGTTTCTCTTTCATGTCCTGAATTGATTTAGTGATTTCTTTGTACTGGCTTTCAGATTTCTCTTGCATCTCATTGAGCTTCTTTAGAATCAATATTTGGAATTCTTTACTTGGTATTACATGGAATTCTTTTTGTTTGGAATCCATTGCTGGATAATTGTTGCGGTCCTTTGGTGGCGTGATATTTCCTTTTTCATGTTTCGTGTGTGTTTCCATTGTTATCTGCTCCTGTGATGTAGCAATCACTTGTTCCAGTTTTTTGAAATTGCTCTCACAGGGGAGAATTTTTTCCTCAAGATGTATATATGTTATTTTTAAGTAGGACATTTTCACTTTGATATTAGTTGCCTGCTATAGTGTGATCTTTGTATGATTTCTTAGGCAGTACACAGAGTCAGTGGTATCTGTGATTTCCTTGGTGGCTTAGGGGTACAGTTATTCATTAAGGCTGTGGTGAAGTTTTGCAGGGGACTTATACACCAGCTAAGCCAGTTTTTGGACCCCAGTGGTGGAAGCAGTGGGCTAAGTATGGCTGGTTTTAGGCCCCAGAGCAGCTTACACTGGCAGTGGTGTTGGTATGTTGTGGGGTACAATAGGGGGGCCCAATTCTTGGGCCTTCAGGTGTCTTACTTAGAAGCTAGTAGTTGGAGCAGAGGGCAGGGCAGGCTCTCAGGCCTCTGAGCAGCTGATGTGATGTGGGAGGTGGCAGTAGCAGTTGAGGAGCCATTCACTAGGACCCAATTGGTCTGTGTTGGTGTTACTGGTAGCTGCAGTGGATTGGGCAGGCTAGTCCCCAGTTGTACAATTGCCCGTACCAGGGACATGGGGATTGTCCTTAGGAGAGCTTGGTTTCCCTTGTTCCTTCCATGTGATGGTAGCCGCAGCCATATCACCTTGAATTCAGCCAAGGATAGGGTGTGTTAAACTTTCAAAATGGCACTGGCTGTGGGCTTACAATCAAAGATGGCAGGGCCCCTTTTAGGCTAGCAGCCTGGGCAAGAAACTGGGGGGAGTGTGATTTGCTTACATCTCAGTCTCACAGGAGCCCATTGCAGGGCGGTGGGTGTTGTCCTAGGTCTTTATAGAGCTTGGGCTGCCTTGTTGCCTCAGCTGAGTGAAGCTGCAGGAGAAGAAGGAGAGAGCTCTGTCACCTGAAACTCAACCCAAGGGTGGGTCACTGCCCAGCTTTAAACTACCAGAATGGCACCTTGGACCTGTGACCAGAGAGGTTGGGGCTCTTCTCAGGCAGGCTGTGTTGGCAGTGACAGTGCAGTTTGCTCAAGACTCAGTCCCACAGTAGCCTGCTGCAGGACGGTGGGCACCATCCCAGATGCATGCTGGAAAGTCTGGTTTCACTGCTCCTCCTCAGCCAGGTAGGGGCAGCAGCCACATCAGCCCAAACTCAGTCTGAGGGCAGGGTTCAGCCCAGTGTCAAATTCTCAAAATTGCACCTGGGACCTGTAATCAGAAAGGCCGAGTCCCACCCAGGCAAGCAATATGGGCAATAAATTGTGGAAAATGCTGTCCACTCATGTCTGTCTCAACAGCAGCTTGCAGCAGGGTGGTGGGGAACCTTCCAGAGGTACATGGGAGTGCCTTGGTTCCTCTCTTCTTCCTTGAAGGCACATAGTGGCTGCAAGAGCGCCCACAGTTCTCCGGTATCTGGGCTCTCAGAATGGCACCCAGCTCAAGTTGCTGTAGGCTCAGATACCTGTGGGATTCCATGTGGATTCCCTTTTTGGAACATGTCTGCAATCTCCAAGCAGCTCCCTATGTTAGGCCTGAGACCTGCATGGGTTGGGAGGTTCTTTTGTAGCTAAAACTCTAAAAGCTTATCAGAGTGTGGAGCTCTGGGGGTTTCTCTCTTACTATTTCCCTGTGTCCAAAAGCTTCTCCTGACTCTTAGCCAAGTCCCCAGCTGAGCACGTTTCCCTGAACCCTCTCCTTACGTGCTTTTGGTGCTTCCCGGGTGAATCCTAGCGTTCTCTCCTAGACAGTCTGTTCAAACATGAGAATCTGCTTACTATTCTAGTTCCTCTCCATTGAGGAGGCACATACTACCTGTGTCTAGTTGGCCATCTTGATCCTATCCCTGAGGACTAGAATTTTAAGTAACACCAAACCAGCAATGAGTTTCCAGTTTTTTCCTCTGGTGAACCCCAAGGTAGACTCAAGGTCATCAGAAATCTGGAAAGTCAGCACTGAGGCACAAATTAGTTTAAAGAGAGGCCCTCCAGGTCTGATTTGAGAAGTAGAAAAGGGAACTTCTAAAACTCAGAAACAGTTGAGGTCCCCAGTTTTTCTTTCTTTTCTCCTTTATCTTTAATTCAGTCCCCATGCAATCTTATAGGGGCTATAATCACAGCATTATTTGGGGCTGAGACATAGCTAAAACTCTGAAGAGATAAGAACCTTCCTCTCTAGTTAAGGGAATGGTTGTCTCAAAAGAGTGGGGCATACTCGTGTTGCCTTTTTCTCTTTCTGTCCCCTGATATGCTGGACATAGATATGGTCATATGCAGCATACACAACAGCAGGATAATTAAAGCCCCAGCTTTCCAGCCAGAGAACTGAAAAGGGGAACTCCTGGGAACCAGAAATCACGGAGAAGGAGTACTAGAGAAAGAGACCTATTAAGTTGTGTTTAAGAACTTCTTAGCTCCTTACTCTTGAGTTGTACACATGTGGATTTCATCCTAAACAGCATACAAAATACTTTGAGAACTGAACTAAGCAGTAGACCATACCTAGTTTCTAGGCTAGCTGTTTATTGTCCCACACATAGGGTGGATCTTAACAGTACTGCAAAGCTTTGAAAATGCATCAGACATTGAAACAACCACCACGCTAGACTGGTTGGAACTTATAGCTCAGGTTACAACAGGTTGATGACCTGCTAAAAAAAAAAAAATTAACATTCTCCATAGGATTTAAACAAGACCCAGAGTTATATAATATTCATAATGGCTTAGGAAACAATCCAAAATTATACAGCATTCAAAGAACCAGGAAAATTTCAACTCACTTTGAAAAATAAATACCACTGCTGAGATGACATAGGTGTTGGAATTATCTGACAAGACTATGAAGCAAGGCAGACTGGAGAAATAGAGGAATTTTTAAAAAGGAGCAAACAGTAAACAAACAATAAAATGGCTAATCTAAATCTAAACATAATTACATTAAATTTGATAGTCTAAACATGCCAGTTAAAAGACATTGTCAGAATGAATTTAAACATGATCCAAATATATGCTGTCTATAAGAAACTCACTTCAAATATAACGATACAGGTAGGTTAAAAGTAAAAGAATAGAAAAATACCATGCAAACACAAATCAAAAGAAAGCTAGAGTGGCTATATTATTAGTTGAAGAAGATGTCAAGAGGAAGAAAATTATCAGGAATAAAGAAGAACATTGCAAAATGATAAAAGGGTCAGTTCACTAGGAAGCCATAACATTCCTGAATGTGTATGCAGCTAACAATAAAACCTCAAAATACATAAGTTAAATATGAGTTAAAAACTGATAACTGAAAGGAAAGAAATCAACTGCAAGGATAGTCAAATCTAGAATTATATTTGGAGACTATCTTGGTAATTAATGGAACAGAAAATTAACAAGGACATAGAAGAACTGAACAACACCATTAATCAACTATATCTAATTGACATTTGTAGAACACTCCACCCAAAATAAAAAAAAGAATACATTATTTTCAAAGGGTAGGTTGATCATTCATCAAAATAGAATATATACCAGATCATAAAACATATCTTAACAAATTTAAAATAACTGAAATCATTGTACAAAGGGTGTTTCCTGATGATAATTGAATTAAATTACAAAAGATAACAGGACATTTTCTGAGTGATTGAAAATTAAATAACATAAATAATTCATGGGTCAAGGAGGAAGTCTCAAGGGAAAGTAGAAAATATTCTGAACTAAACAAAAATGAAAATATATCAAAATTTGCAAGAACAGCCTAGGAGTTCATAAACAACTTTATGGGGTTGCTTTACCAAGTTCCTTACTCTCCCTGATTTCTGTGGTACTTTCTGCATAAAACAAATTATGGTACACTTTTAGTGGACTATAAGCCATTAAAAGGAAGAACTATTGATACATGTAATAAATCTCAGAGGCATTATGCTGAGTGAGAGAAGCCAACTCAAAGAGTTAGGTACTATATGTTTCCATTTATATGACATTCTGCAAAAGACCAAACTAAAGAGAAAAACTAGATCAGGAATTGCCAGTGGTTAATGGTGAGGGAAAGGACAACAAAGAGGTAGCATGAGTAATTTTTTCATTGTAATAGAACTGTTCTATATCCTAGTTGTGATAGTGATTATATAAATCCATATGTGAAGATTCATAAAACCATACACCAAAAAGTCAGTTTTACTGTATGTTAATTTTTAAAATTGATGTAAAAATGCCTGTATTTTATACCTGTGGTACCCAGGTTGGGTACCGGTCCATGGTTTGTTAGGGACCAGGCCACACAGCCCCTCCACCCACTCCGTGAAAAAATTGTATTCCATGAAACTTAGGAAGCAGGTGGGGAGCATACAGCAGGAGTTGAGCGGCCAGTGAGGGAAGCTTCTTCTGTATTGATAGCTTGCATTACCACCTGAACTCCGCCTTACCACCCCCCACGACTGACCCCCCTGTCCGTGGAAAAATTGTCATCATGAAACCCATCCCTGGTGTTAAAAAGGTTGGGGACTGCTGCTTTATACTATGAAAATATTCCAATATGGCAGGCCTGAGTTTGGGCTTTGCCTCCCTAGTTTTTTCAAAACTCCAACCTACAGCCATTACCTTCAAATCTGTGGTACTATGAATATGAACTACTTGCCATTCCCTCACCATGTGTCATAGTTTCTCATCTTCATTTGTTTGCTAATGATGTTGTTTCATTGTCACCTGTTTATGCTTTTATCCATCCTTCAAATTTTATCTCACGTCACCTCCTTCCTGAAACCTTTGTCATCACCTATTCTGACTACCTACTCAAATAGATGGGGTATCTCCTTCTTATAAACAACATAGAACAATTCTAATCCTGACTTAACAGCAAAATAATCACCTGGGGTGCTTTTGAAAAATGCAAATTGACTGACAACTGAGACCTATAATAAATTGAAATCTTTATAGGTAGTGTCTATGAATCTAATTGCTTATTTTACTTATTCATTTGCTTGGTTGCATTTTTGTTGTAAGGTCCTCAAGTGATTCTGAGTTACAGTCCACTGCCTTGTACCCCTCATCATGCTTTTATAGCCCAATAGGATAGACAGATATTTAGCAAATAATCACTGTAACCAGTTTATAAGAATATCAGGTCATTCTGACCTACCTTATGCAGGTACTTGATATGAAGAATAAGTAAGAACTATTTAAGCCAAAGATTCAAAATAAGTGGATTTTGGATAGAACAATATACATAAAAGTAGAAAGGAAGAGCATATTTAGCAATACTAAAAGAAGGCCAGGATGACTGGACTACCAAAAGTTCAGGGGAGAGCAGTGCAAGATGAGACTATAGAGGCAGGCAAGGAAAAATGTAGGTTATATTAAGGATTTTGGTTTTTATGTGAAGAATAATGAAACAAGTCTTAAGTAGGACTGGGGTGACATATTTAAATTTTGCCTTTTAAAATTATCTGGGATAATGTAGAGAAGATGTATTAATTACTAATTTCTTATTAAATGCATTATTAATTTTTTTTCTACTTGGAGTTGCTATTTTATGCATTAAGTATTTTTATTATAAAAAATAGACCTGTTAAATAGTCATAGATTTGCAAATTAGCTACACACACAAATAGGGAAGCTTGGGCCCTTAAATCCTTCTATAGTTCCTTACTTTAGAACACCTGTCCAGTGATTAATTATGCAAAAGAAAGCATCCATTAACAAATGTTTGCCCATAAGTATTTATTCTTTTCTACAAGGAGTGGCAAGACATAGTTATTTGGTAGCTGTTCATCTCAAGCTGATTTTTAAATTTGGAGGAATTTTACAAATTGTTAAAATCATTAAATTTTATAAACGTACAATTAAATAAATTATAAACAAAGGTAATACTCAAAACTCAATACTAATTTTACTACATTTTATCTGTGCCCTTGAAGTTCTTTACCTCTATTGTATCTATAGAGTGGAAATACTATATAATCCTATACTTTTGCACATTTCTTATCAATATCCTATACTTTCTTATCCTATACTTTTACACATTCAGTGAGGTCACGTTGGTAGTGACCTCAACTGCATTGGAAGTATTTACTATATTGAAATTGGAAAACATTACAAATCAGGGCTATTTAACCCCAGAGAACTGATTAAAAACTTTACCAGCAAACCACTAGTTGGAATCCAAGTTGAAATAAAAATAAATTATAGTAGAATGAAAGCAAGCATAGTACTTTTTAATATATAGAATTTATAACCTGGGAGACATAAGAACTGAGAGCTTATCAAAAGACTAGGGATGATTTTTCAGGTTTTATATAATACAACAAAATGGAAGGCATCTACTAGATATGTGAAGTTACATCTTCATCTAGAGTAAATTATTGAGTAGAGGGAATACTGTCTTCTTTCCAAATAGTTATCTAGAATGATTTTCATAAAATTCCTTCAACATGGTAAATTTCATTGATTCAGTGGTATGCTTTTAAGAGGTTATTTTTATTGATTTGAATTTCTTGTTCTTTAACTGTTTTTTGGTCTTCCATAGTGCTTTTGCATCTCTTCCAAAACACAAACCTGGTTTCTGGTCAGATGTGGCTATGGCTGTAGGTTCTCGGTCTGCTGAAGAATGCCAGAAGAAATACATGGAAAATCCCCGAGGAAAGGGATCCCAGAAACATGTCACTAAGAAAAAGCCAGCCAATTCCAAAGGCCAAAATGGTAACCTTTGTAGTAAATAGTTTTTTCCTAGTGCTTATTGTAGAGTACTAATTAATTACTAGGTACATTTTACATTTATCCATGAGTATTATATAGGTATTTTCTTAAAATGTTAAAGCTAGAAAGAACTTCAAAGATCATATCTGTAGTTGGATCCAGAGGTTTCAATATCTAAATTATTATTCTAAGAATCTAATTTAATTTGAGGCCATACAGTAGGTTCCCCTAGTAATTCATAAGAAAACTCAGAATAAATTTAATTTTCATAGTCTCACGACTGTCTATAGTTGGTAGTAAAAGGTGTTTTGTGCCAGAGAAACCCTATAGTAAGCTTTAGAGAATACCCAGCATCCCTACTATTAATATAATTTAATAAGGTTTATTATGTTTTGGCAAAATCAATAAATGAGGCATCAGCAGGAGCAGGGATGGGAGGTAACCTTTCTCACAGCATAAAGAGCTTTAAAATCTCATCCTGCCTAATCTTACATAGTTTCTTCATGAGTATCATGTAGGCTAATCATATTGCACAGGTCCCAGTGTAGAAAGAACCATTTGTTATAGGAAACTTGTAAAATAATGGAGGCTGGGTTTACTTAATAGGATTGCACAATTTAGAGTTTGCAAAGATGGTTAACTTTATAAGGCAGTTACTATAAATGACCAAATCCTTATCAAAATGTTTTGCTGACTCTTAAGGCCAGAGAGGTAATACTGATAAGAATCAAACTATTAAGATAACTGCCAAAGTTGGAACTCTTAAAAGGAAGAAACAAATGAGAGATTTTCTGGAACAGTTGCCAAAAGATGACCATGAAGATTTTTTCAGTACAACACTTTTGCAGAGTCAAAGAGTACTGGTAAGAGTCTTAAATATATGAAATTATTGTTTTGTCAATACTGAATTTTTTTAAATGTTTTGTTTTTAATTTTTTTTTTTTTTTATTTCCATTTGTTTTTATCTATATTGATGTTTAAGTCTTTCATTTTTATCTGTGGTTAATGTTCATCACTAATATTTAGGCCAAGGATCAATGGTCTCTACAAACATGACCCAGGTATTATAGGAAGCAATCTGTTGGCACATGCTATTCTCACCAGTTTCCAGTCTGCCTTTCAATGGGGTTCAAAGATAATGTTTGTAGAACTACATAGTAAACTTAAAAATAAGAATAATAAAAAGTATCAAGCTCACGGGGAAAAAGTGAACAAGAATTCAAAAGGCTGAACAAACACTTGGAGAAGTGGTCATTTTAGCTAGTAATTAGAGAAAAAAGTAAATTATATGTATACCTTCTAGATGACAGAATCTGGCCAGCCACAGTGGCTCACACCTGTAATCTTAGCACATTGGGAGGCCGAAGCAGGAAGATGCTTGAGGCCAGGAGTTTGAGAACAGCCTGAAAACAAGCAAGACCCCATCTCTACAAAAAATAGGAAAATTACAGGCATGGTGGCATGCTCCTGTAGTCCCAGCTAATCAGGAGGCTGAGGCAGGACGATCACTTGAGCCCAGGAGTTTTGAGGTTGTAGTGAGCTATGTTGATGCCACTGCACTCTAGATCGGGTGACAGAGTGAGACCCTGTCTCAATAAATAGATAGATAGATAACTAACTGAGTCTTTTTTGTTTAAAAAAAAGTTAAAATATCCACTGCAAACAAAAGCAATGGTGACATTAATACAGTCATACATCAATGGATGCATCAGTTGAATCATACTTTATAGAAAGCATTATGGCAATATATTACAAAAGCCATAAAGATTAATTCTAGAGAGTTTATCCTGTGAAATTCAAAAGCCCAAAATCTTCACAAAGGTATTCAAAAAACTGAAAACAATCTGTGTATTCAATAAGGATGTTTTTCATAAACACAGTGAAATATAATACAAATATTAAATGCAAGACTATTTCTAAAATCTAAATATAAGTGTTAAGAATATTAAGATTAAAGTAACGCAGAAATGTGTGGCTATAAACAACTGTACTGTTAAGTGTAAAATTGAAAGAGTTGTGTTAGTGAGCTAGATTTAAGGGTAATATTTTCATCTACCAATTTCTTGATACTGTCATTAAGTTGTCTTCAATTTAAAAAGGATACACGGTGCTTTAGAGTTTAGTAATATGGTTATCTATGCCCCTTTTTTGCTTACACATATTATAGAGGGAAGTATTTTAAGAACATCATCTGAAGACCTTACTATATTCTCTTCACAACACCACAGTCCTTTAGAGGCTCTTACCTTTATGTTATCCCACCATCATATCAAGTTGTATCTATATATGTATGTTTTGGCCTAAGTGAAATAGTAGCAATAGTAAAAATAGAGATAAAATAGAAATGGAATTTGCTCATTTTCTGTGATATAAGTATACTTTCTCTAAGGTTTTAATGTAAAGGTAAGTCAAATGTTAAGGATTGAATTGTTTGTTGGAAATATATATGCATAAAAGTTTAATACTACTTGAGTTCCTACTAAGTGCCAAGCATAAGTGTAAATAAATTACAGCCTCATTTTGTTCTGTCCATACTAAAGTTCATTCAGCAAACTATGGCCCTGTGGACCAAATCCAGCCTACCACCTGTTTTGTAAACAATTTTATTGAAACACAGCCATGCCCATTTGTTCACATATTGTCAATGGTTGCTTTCAAGCACCAATGGCAGAGTTGAGTAGTTGGGACAGAGATTGTATGGACCACAAAGCCTAAAATATTTACTGTATGACTTTTTACAGAAAACATTTGCTGACCTCTGGTCGACACAACCTTTAGAAATAGGTGTTTTGTGTCCATTTTACCCAAGAGAAACTAAGTTTTAGAGGTTAAGGCTTTGTCCTCTAGCTAGTACTGTTTTTAATTGTCTAACTTGAAAAATTATAAGTAGGAAAACAACTTACCAGCCCACCAAAAAACATTTTGTGATAATAATGAGAACATCCATTTTGTGGGGTACCTGCTGATAATAAATATTTGTTTTCTAGTTGCCAAGCTTCCAGGACAGTGAAGACGATGATGATATTTTGCCAAATATGGACAAAAATCCAACAACTCCAACGTCAGTTATCTTTCCATTGGCAAAAACTCCTCAATGTCAGCATGTCAGCCCTGGCATGCTAGCCTCTATAAATAGGTAAATATTCATGTAGGTGACGTGTTAATTCTCTGCATGAGCATATTGAGTAACATTTAAACATTTCATGAGGAGGATAGATGCCAGCAATGGGAAAAGTCAACATTATAAAAAAATTAAGAATGAGTAGTTCCTAGAAGTTAAGGATGGACAATTTCAGCAAGTTAGGGGTGTTATTCAGTAATAGTGTTGGGATATAACTCACACTCTACAGTAGGATGAATTCCAAATGGATAAAAGTTTTACATGTAAAAAGTTAAACTATTAAAAAATACCTACAGAAACCTTGAAGAATTATTTTATGATCTCAGATTAGTGATGGTCTTTCTAAATAACTCCAGTGTAAAACCCAGAAGCCACTAATGAAAAGATTAATAAAGTCAACCATATAAAATTTTTTTTAAAGTTTTACCTGATACCAACTACTGTAAATAACCAAAAGACAAGTAACCCGAGAAAAGAACACATGCAATTCATCACAGGGAAAAGGTTAATTTGCCTAATATATACAGCACTCCTACAAATTAATAAGAAAAGGGAAGCCATTTTCATGCATTGTTAGTGAGAAGGTAAATTATTACAGTATCTGCAGCAACAATTTGTCAGTATCTATCAAAATGATAAGTACACATGCCCATTGACCTAGGAATCCTACTTCTAGAATTGTAAATGTACAAGTTTATTCACTGTAGCAGTTTATAATGGCAAAATCCAAATGTCCTTCAATAGGGACTAATTAAATGAGTACTGGTATATTATGTAGTTGTAGAAATTAATGATGGGACTTTTTATTACTGTTATGATACAATGCCCAAGATATATTAAGTAAAAAGAGCTAGATATAGTGAATAATGTGCTATACTATTTGTGTAGAGGCTATATATTTATGTGTATATATGTATATACTTGTATATATGTGTATATATACATAATTGCTTTCATTAGATTACATACCTCTGAAGGGTACATAAGTACTGAAAAATTGGTGCTCTCTAGGGAGAGGAACTAAGGTAGCTGGGGATGAATGAGGGGAGCTTTGAATTTTGAATGAATATAGGAACTATTTGAAATATAAATAAATGAAATTAAGAAAAAAGTAAGGGTAGCCAACATTCAAATGTCACAGAGAAAAGATGGAAAGTGATAAGAATGAGGCCTAAAAATAGGCTGTTCCATTTGAAATTAAGAGGTCAATGCTAATCTTAGTAAGAACAATTTCCACAATGTGAGAAGCCAAAGCCAGATGATAGTGACTGAGAAAATACTATTTAGTACTTTCATGGTGAAATTTTTTCCCCTAGCAATCCACAAATTATTTATTTTGTTTTAGTATTTAGTACAGGTGAAAGCATATTGAGAGTATAATTTTAGACAATATTTTTTGGTAAGCACTTTGGCCAAATCATCAAAAGCCTTAAATATTCATCTGTTTGGCCCTTGATTTTATTAGTCAATTCTTAGGAAATACAAGATTTGGGCAAATGTATATTTGTATTTGTCTGAACAAACATGTTCCTCACAAAACATAATATACAAAATTTGAAAATGAGCTAAAAGTCCAAAATAAGGAAAGAGTTATGAAATTGATTAGAGTTATGAAATTGATTAGTTATGAAATTAATTTATCTGTATAATAGAATATGTTGAATTAAAAATCATGTCTTTAAGAATTTTTAATGACATGGAATAATGTTCAGTGGATAGTAGTTTTAAAAACCAGGAAATAAAACTGTTATACATACAGTATGAACCTAATTTTACATAATATGTATTCATAAAAGAAAGTGATACAGGAAAGTAGACCCCAAAACAGGGGTCCAGCCTGAAGGCCACATTGGTTCTTGGCTTCACACAGGAAAGAATTCAATAGCGAGCCAACAGAGTAAAACAAAAGCAAGCTTATTGAAGTAACAAATGAAAGGAAGGCTGCTCCACAGAAAGAACAGCGGCTATCTCTCAGAGCAACAAAAACAAAGAGTAGCCCTTTGTGAGTTTTCAGAGTCTTCTATTTAATTTTATGTTAAGCAGAGGGAGGATTATTCATAAGATTTCTGGGAAAGGGATGGGGAGTTCTCCCCTAACCCCTGGGTTCTTCCTTTATATATGGTAACTTCCAGGAATTGCCATGGCATTTGTAAATTGTTGTGGCACTGGTGGGAGTTTCTTTTAGTATGCTAATACATTATAACTAGCCTATAATGAATAGTGAGGGTAACATGAAGTCCGTTTCCATCACCATCTTGGTTCTAACTGGTTTTGGCAGGTTTCTCCACCTGTTTTATCAGAGATCTTGGTTCAGGTCTTATGACTCCTTATCAAGCAGGACCATCTGGTTCCCTGTCTCAAAAGGACATTTCTTGACCTACACATCACCAACCATTATCTCTAGGCTGTAGAATGACACTGGTGTGGGTTGTGGGGTTTTGTTTTGTTTTTTGTTGGGGGGGGAAGCAGGTGTATTTTCTGTCAGTTTATATCACTTTTAAAATTAAGGAAATATGGTGGTTTTTTTCTTATAGAGCACACAATGGACTTACTTATGTCATGAATTTTATCTTTCCTAAAACTGTTTTCTTACTTTAAAAAAGTGATTTTCTGGCTGGGCGTGGTGGCTCACACCTGTAATCCTAGCACTCTGGGAGGCCAGAGTGCTAGGATTTGAGCTCACCTGAGCAAGAGCGAGACCCCATCTCTACTAAAAAAAAAAATAGAAAGAGATTAGCTGGACAACTAAAAATATATATATATAAAAATATTAGCCGGGCATGGTGGTGCATGCCTATAGTCCCCGCTACTCGGGAGGCTGAGGCAGTAGGATTGCTTGATCCCAGCACTCTAGCCCAGGCAACAGAGTGAGATGCTGTCTCAAAAAAAAAGTGATTTTCCTTGGCCTCTTCACTATCTCTTGACTTCACGAGCTCTAGTAATTGTCTTACTTTTATAACAATTTTAAATAATGAAACAGTTTTATCACTTTATATGTGAAAAACTTCTCTTAGTTGCAAAAAGAGATCTCTTTGACAACAGACTTATGGGGTACTGGTCTTGAACAACTGGCTAGGCCTACTCATTTGTTAAGCAATTTGCTAAAAACCTGCTAGGCTTATTAACTTGCTATATAGCGGTGTTTGTGATTCAGATAAATATCTTAATACAGTCATACATTTACATATTTCTCTGTGCCGTGCCTTTAAGTTTGCTCCCAAATACTTATAAAGGAAAGAGGATAATCCAGGATAATGAGATCTTGGAGCCAAGGGAGAGGATGGGAATTGGTGTTCAGCTGGTGTTTACTGTCATTAGTGGGACTAGGAATTGTAGAGAGAGGGAATTGAAAATAACAATCCTATTTAGCTTTTCATCTTTAAATTATGAGTCAAGCCTATTTGCTGTGAATGGAATGGGGGGAGAAATAAGGTAAGAGAAATGAAAAAAAAAGAACCTTCCTGGTTGGTATGGAGAATACAAGAAAGTTATAAATTTATAGAAGTAAAAGCCTTGCTGAGCTGGATTGACAACCGAGCACAGATGGAAAAATTGAGGGTTTTCGATTACCAGGCATATTTTTTTTTAAGACTAGTCAAGTACAATAGTGAGAAGGGAGGAAAGTAGTAGAACAAGGAGTTCAGTCTGTAACTGACTATGAACAATCAAGTGAGATAATTCACTACTTTCAGACCAGCCAACCAGGCATATCCTGAAAGTGAATCAACTGTGAGATTCAATCTGGAGAGGGAAGGAAGTAAACAAGAGAAAAGGATAAATGGCATAACAGAAGGGAGTCCAAGGACAAGAAGTCTCAGAGTTTTGGATTAGAGGCACCAAGATATTAGAAAGAGCATAGATGGGACAATGAACAATAAGCAAAGCATAATTTCCTGGAATATTCTTATTTATTGCTTATGTTAAAGTGTTTGAAGCATTTTGTCCATCTCTATAGACACACCACTGTCTTATTTAATATAGAAAAAAATGTACTTTTTAGAGAGTGAAATAGATTTTAAATTAATTTTGTCAATTGCTGTTTAACCTGTGGATGAAAGCATGACAGTTAATGTTGACTTGAAATTATTTGTATTCAAACAGGAATGATTGTGATAAATATGTTTTTTGCATGCAAAAATATCATAAAAGTAATGGTGGCATTGGCTGGGGCAACATTAAGAAAAAAACGGTAAGTATTTTTATTTCTTTATCCAACACTTACCTATGAAACAACTATAATGTGATAAATTGTGGTAGTTATCAGTTATGTGACAGTCCCTGCCCTCAAGGTACTTTTAACTCAATACAAGTAAACTATAATATGAGGCCATGAATGAGGTAAGTACGTTAGGTACTGTAGGATTATAGGTGGCAGCTCGTAGACTAAAGCCTTTGACCAAGGTGAGAATAGGTAAATATTTTCATTTGGGAAGTGAGGTAGGGTGGGAAAATACAAGTCAGGGGAGGACATTTCAGGCAAGACAAAAAAGCATAGTGTTTGTTCAGTGATTGGGGGGTAATTCAGACTAATTGAGTCATGATTTTCATAGAATAGGAAATTTCATCAAATCCCATGCAACTTTATAATGCTTTCAAATGTTTTTCAGATTGTTACTTTTTTTTTACATTCCAACATTTAAAATCCAATTATGGAAAAAATTTTAACTTAAAAGATGCTTTAATAGAGTGATCTTTGAGAAAAGATTAGGAGAATCCTTTATTCCCTTGAATTACTTTTTAAATTTCTAATTGTAATTTGAATAACTGATAACCAAATATAAGTACTAGTATTCTGGAAAAGTTATATCACCTCAAATTTCCTCAAAGTAAATAGCTAATCTTAGAGAATGATAGTTTATGGAGGTAGGGGACCACCTATCCTCCTGATGGTACTGCTTCAGATGAGGTTATGGCCATCTCTTCCTTACTCATTTTGAAATATATATACTGCAAAATGGCCAAAGTATAATTCTTCTCAGACCTCTAAATTAAATACTGTGATTACATAATTATATCCGATCTTTATAGGTTTTACTGGATCATAGGAAATGATAGCTACCTCATTGGGACCTTGGTTTAAAGTCAGTCTGGGGACTAAATTCAAAAGAAATCTGTAGTCTATAATTGAAAGAGGCATACTACTTCTCAGTGTTTAAGATTCCCTTTTTCCAGTCCCACATACTTTAATGAGAATGAAATTTTGGTTTGTTGGAAAGGACCTAGAATTATCTTAACATAATAAGAAAGCCTAGGAATGGGAATCCAAAGACTTTTGCCAATAAGAAGCTGGGTTGCCTTGAAAAGTGCCCTAATGCTTCTGAAACTTTAATGTGTATAGAAGTCATCTGGGGATCTTGTTAAACTCCAGTTCTGATGCGATAGGTTTGAAATTCTTCATTTCTAACAAGTTCCTGGGGATGTCTGTGCTACTGATCCATGGACCATACTGAGTAATAAGACTCTAATCCACTCAGTCTGTTTGCTTTGCATAATGAAAAGAGGCTGATACGGATATATCTACAAGGGCCTTTTTTATTAAGAACTTTTAATCTTAACTACTTATGATGTTTTGTTTTTTTTTATAGATTATA
>VBSM01002121.1:19728152-19742906 GCA_008086735.1 Cheirogaleus medius
GGCCATAAACCAAAGGTTGAGATAAGCATCGTTAAGCAATGCAGCCACAAAGGGGAACTTTGTTCCCATTCCCTTCGGCCTGGCCCCCTGCGGCTGTGCCTGTTTTAGGTTGTTCCTCCTTGAGGAATCTTACCCGTCATTGACTAACCAGCCATCCCATGAGCTCAGGCAGTACCCATAAGGGCAAGATGTTTATCAAGTGGCCTCCAGACCCCCAGGGCTGTGGGGCTGGGAAACATTTGCTTACGTGCAAAAGCTCAAACTCTTTGTTATGCCTTCAAGCAGCAACCTTGTTCGTTAAGTGAGCCTTAGCCAGAACACCTGACTCTCACACCGCCCCAGGCCGAACACGTACTCCATCTGTTAAGGTTAACTCTTAGGCTGCACAATTATATGGCAAGTCCCCAATGAGATATTATCTCACCCCAGTTAAAATTACTTTCATCAAAAAGACAGGCAATAAGGAATGTTGGTAAGGATGTGGAGAAAGGGGGACCCTCTTACACTTTTGGGAATGTAAATTAGTGCAACCTCTATGGAGAACAATAAGGAGATTCCTCAAAAAACTAAAAATAGAACTAGCATATTACCCAGCAATCCTACTTTCTAAAAGAAAGCAAATCAGTATATCAGAATGATAGCTGAATCCCATGTTTACTGCAGCACTATTCACAATAGTGAATAGCACTATTCACAATAGGCAAGATATGGACTCAATCTAAGTGTCCATCAATGGATGAATGGATAAAGAAAATGTAGTTCATATACACAATGGGCTATTATTCAGCTATAAAAAAGAATGAAATCCTTTCAGTTGCAACAACCTGGATGGAACTGTAGAACATTATTTTAAATGAAATAAATCAAGCACTGAAAGATAAATTTCACATGTTCTTACTCATATGTGGGAGCTAAATATTAAAATAATTGATCTCATAGAGAGTAGAAGGATGGTTACCAAAGGCTGGAAAGGGTATTGGGTGGAAGATTACATGGGGATGGTTAATGGGTCCAGAAATACAGTTAGATGGAATGAATAATATTTGATAACACAACAAAGTGACTATAATCAACAATAAGTTATAGTATACTTTAAAAATAACTAAAACTGGAAGTAGAATGTTCCTAACACAAAGAAATGACAAATGCTTGAGGTGATGGATACCCGTTAGCCAGATTTGATTGTTACACATTGTATGCCTGTATCAAACATCACATGTACCCTATATATATATTTATTTATATATATAGCTATTATGTACCCATAATTAAAAATTAAATTAAAAACAAAAATAGATAAATAGAATAGTGTAATTGGACTAAGATCATTCATCTTTAAACTACCATAATTATTTCTACCACAAAGACCTTTGGTAGATGTAGGATGGAACAAAAGAAAGCATTATTTTAGAATGGCCCTAAAAATACTGTTGTAAAACTTAAGTTGCCAATGTGCTGCTTAAAGTTAATGAATAGTGTTTTAGGAGTTAAGAAGGTGGTTAATTCCCTTAGCAAAAAAATAAAAAGGCAATTTTGAAATGGCATAGAGTTGACTCAAACCAAAATTCTGACCTCTCCTGCCCATATTCCGTGTGTCTATTCTATTCTAAGGTATCTCACTGCCAGGTACTTGGTTAGTCCCATTTCTTACTATCAGGTCATAAGATAAGCTAATAATAGGGTTTAAGGTAAGTAACCTCCAGAGGAGACTTAAACGTGGAAAAGACTTGCAGGCGTCCTCAAACTACGGCCCGCAGCCCGCTGAGGACATTTATCCGGCCCGCCAGGTGTTTTTGCCACTGCTGCCTGTCCTGCTTAGCAGCCGACTCGTCCGGGGCCCACAGTGCGCATGTGTGGAATGTGCACCACACTCTCCAATGGCCCTCCAATGGTCTGAGGGACAGTGAACTGGCCCCCTGTTTAAAAAGTTTGAGGACCCCTGCTAAGGAGTCAAGGACTAGAATAAGGATGGATTGACAATCAACAAGGTTAATATTAATAGTTAAGGGCAACCAATAAAAGTATGGGCGTAGGCTGTTGCAAGCTTAAATGTGGACAGAGAGAGCTCACCACACAGCAAGCATAAATAAATGAAATCCTCTAGGTTATGTCCTTCACACCATGTTAATTTATGTTATTTTTCTGTCCGATGGGCGGACACACAAAGGAAGTCTGAACACGTGAGAGGTGCTCCAAGTAGATCAGCCAGCCCACGTCAATGTGAGTTTGAAGGACTGCATGCTTCTGGCATGCAGCTGGGGCATAGTACCACCAGATGTCCCCATCCACACACCATTGACAGACCATGTAGCAGGAACATGAAGCATCAAGCAGCAGCACAGTGGAACCAGAAAGAGAGACCCCTTTCCTCCTGACAAAGCCTAGCATTGTGCTCACTGCTAAAGGAGAAATGCTCAGAGTCCAGTTATTTTTGCAGAATGGAAACTAAAGGGTGAATTTGGATCTGAGAGGTAATAAACTGGTAACTACACACCAGCCAATAAATTATAGTGCTTCTCTCTCTGGCTTTGATAGGTTATTGAACAGCAAATATATGAGGTCAGCTGCTTTCAGAAGAATTTAGAGTTTATACTACCTTAAAGGAACTGTGTTCACAATTAGAGTAACTTAACTTTTTTTTGTTCCCTTTTATCAATACAGTAGAGTAAAAGAGAACTATTAATATATCTAGTTCCTAGGTTGTGGTTCTAGATTTGCCAGTTTAAACTTGAATAAGTCACTTGTTTCTGGGACTTATTTTTACCATCTGATAAGAAAGGAAAGAGAGAATCAATTTGAATTAGATGAGCTCTGAAGTCCCTGCCAGGTCTAAGGTAAGGAAAGCACTCTGCTGTGAGGTTAATTCAACTACCCAACAATGTAACAGAAAAAAAACAAAAACACAAGAATAAAGGATGCTAAATGGGGGGGGGGGGATGCCCATAATTAAAGGTTTCTTTAGTAGTAAACTGACTAGAAGACACAGCCTCATACATGTTGCAGATATACACATGAAGCCATCTTAATAGCATCACAGACAACATAATAGGTTGATAAAATGGGTCCACATTCAATAATTTATACTAAAAAGAAATTTTCCAAGTCCAAGCCAATATACTTCTTCTTTGAACATGTTTTGACAACAACAAAAAAAATGTAACTTGGAGTTCATATTAATAGGATTTGACTGTACTAGAAACACTTTTGGTAAGATAAACATATTCAGTTAAATTTTCTACTTTCCTAATTACAGGTCACTTACCTCACAGCACTCCCACCACCTACACCTTACCTAGTATGGATTAAGTACATTTAAAATATTCTAGATGTTATAGTTTATATATAGGAAAACTGTTTATGACCACATTGGCAGCAGTCATAGACATATCAACCTTACTATGCTAATAATAACAATAGTACATACTTTAATCTTGGGAAAAATTCCAAAATACTTCTCTAACTCAACTTTTACTTTCTTAAACTATTCTCAGTAATACCTTTAATAAACCATGTTTTATTCAATAAAAAAATGGTTTCATAATCTAGTCAAAATAATTATAGAACATCAGGTTTTCTTTTTAAATAATTTCTATAATCTATATAAATAAAAATGGACACAATATAAAATAATATCTTTAAGTGATAAGGAAATATTCTCTTATTTACAAATTTTAAACTGATAATCACAAACCACAGCAATGATTATTGAAGTGCATTTAGTATTGTGAAAGTTCTTTCATGACCACTTCTTGAGTAGTCTAATCATGCATCAGACTTCAGTCTATTTTGGTTAATATCATTTGGTAACATTTGTATGTCAAATACACAGTGAATATATCTATAGATTTCCTCAGCCTTTTGATGAGTTACTTGCGCATACATGGAGATTTCTTGAGGTGAGCTGAAAAATAAATTAGATAAAATCATTACACTAAAACTTCTGACTTTTATAAAATTTAATATCTTACTTAATACCAAACACAATAGCCTTTAAGAAAATCATCTCTTCCTAAGCATTATACATCTAGTTGACATTTTAGCATTAGTTTAAACAAAAATGTACTTGTTTTATTTAAAATCATCTGTAATAACAATGATTTTGACATATGCAATGAATCAAATGTTTATGTCCCCCCAAAATTCATATGTTGAAACTCTAATCCTAATGTATTTTGAGATGGGATCTTTGGGAGGTAATTAGGTCATAAGGGTGGACCCCTCAGTACTCTTACAAGAGGCCAGAAAGCTAGCTAGCTCTATTTCTGCCATGTGAGGATACAATGGGAAGTCAGTAGTTTGCAAAAAAGTAGAAGGCCCTTGACAGAACCCAATCATGCTGGCACCCTGATCTCAGACTTACAGAGTCCAAAACTGTGAGAAATAAATTTCTGTTGTATTGAAGCACCTAGTTTATGGTATTTTGTTATAGAAGCCTGAGCTAATAAAACATCTTATGTGGGCCTTTAATTAAAATGAATCTGTGTTCTAAAATCTCCATCTTCAGGCAATATAATGATCAAAACTAGTAAGATTCTCAGCTTGAACATTCTTCTAGTTACAGAACTGAATAGCCCAGAAATGTTAGAATGCAAGGTCAAATGTAAATGCTTTTATTGTGTATTTGCCCATATGGCTCTAAGCTCCTTGAAGGCAATGTTTCTATACCATTTTTCTTTTTCATTTTTTTCCTTATTAATGTCCCTCAGCTTCATACAGTAACTGATACATACTGGCAGGCAAAAAAAAATCTTTACTGAATATGATAATCTAACAAGCACATACCTCTTAATTTAAAAAAAAAATTAAAATTCTATTAAATGCTTTTAAGAATCTTTAAAAGGTAATCATTTAAAATTATTAAAAAAGACATACCTGTTAGCCATCTTTTTCACAGATGAAAACTGGTGACACATATTTAATGCCGTTATATAACTTATATTTGGAATACTTAAATAAAACAGAAGTGCCTCACATTTACTACTATTCACCACTGTTGGAACATGAATACCAACATTCTTTCTTTGTTCCACGAACGACAATTCCTTTAGCAAATCTGCAGTTTCTTCTTGGCAGGAACTGAAAAGAATTCGGATTCCAGCACCAATTAAAGTAGTCAGCAGGCTGTCATAGTTCTTTGTTCTCCTAAACATCCTTGATGTGTCTCCTAAATATCTCATATTTAGGAAAATGCAAACGTTAGCCACTAATATTAAGTAGAATCACTAATATACATTGTTATTAAAATCCCAAGATCTATACCATTGAGCAAACCAGTGTCATATTCTGCTAACGAGAAATCCTAGAGCTACAATTTTAAAGTGATTCTCAAATATCTGAGAGATAAAATAGGGAGAACTATGAGGGTCTTGAACTGGAATCAACATAGGAAGGGTGAATAGGTAAAGGAAAGCTTATATTTCTAGATAATTCATTCCTGAAGGCCAAAACAATATTACTCATCTCTATAATTTTTCATTCTAGCACTTGATGAAGGGCTCATTAAGTATTGGTTTAACTGATATAAAATTATAAATTTATTCCAATGAGTAATTCAACAAATACCCTTCATACCATTTTAATGTTATCTTGCCAATTAATTTATACCCCTCCTTCTCCTGTTCATTTTTTCTCTTCCATATTCTACTTACATCCTTTTATTGGTATTCTCTATTATGCCTCCCCACAAGATACTTCTCCATAACTTTTGCCATGTTACTTTCCTCTCTATTCTAAATCTGTTTCCTTTATCTCTTTATCAAATTAAAAAGAAAAAAAATAGGGTTACTGAAATTTAAAGTGACCTATGTAAGGTCACATGGTTCACCAATCATACCATAAAGATTAAAAAGTTGCCCAATTTCCAAAACAATGTTTTACCCAAACTACACTATTCTCTTTTATATATAATTCTTCAATTCTTCCATAATGGCTTTTGCCTACATGATTTCACTTAATCCTCATACTATCACAAGATGAGTAGGACAAGTATATTATACCAGTGCCTCAGAGGGAGTGATTTGTCCATGCAATGTCACATAGCTACTGAGAAATCAGAAATCAGTGCATCTTCTGATTCCATATCCCATGATCTTTTCACTATTCTTGAGGGCTCCCCACACAATTGAATAATTACCACAGAAATTCCCTAACTGAAGCTTCAACCCTGCATTTCCAAATGCATCCTAGGCATCCACTTCAGTGACCCACTGAGAACTCAACATGTTCAGAACTGAGCTCCCCTTGCCCCTCAAATCTGCTGCTTCTCTTATATTCATAATTGCAATAAACAATACCTAACTGCCCAGTAACCAAGAGTTGGTTAACTCAGAGTGATTCTCAACTCCTCCCACCGACTCCTGCTAATTCTGGCTCTTAAACATCTCCTGAATCCTACTTCTCTTCTCTATTGCTGCCTTAGTTAAGGCCCTCATCCTTTCTGGGTTCCTAAGAAAGTCTGATGTTTGGTTCGCTTGTTTTCAACTTCTTACCTTTCAATTCTCAGAAGCTGCGTTTAAATACAATGACTAATGAAAAAAATCATGACATTATGAAAATATGAAATGACATTCATCAATCAGGTACTTATATTTTAAGAGTTTCCCACATTCTGACAGTAGAATAACTAGTCAAGTTCCTGTACAGTCTTATAAACAAAGATTTTTTAAAATACAAACCTGTTTTTTCTCTGTCCTTTTCCACAATCACACATATTCTTTCAAACATGCTCCGCAGGTGCTGGATCTGTTCAATGAGCTTGTTCTTACTGACGCTATTTAACATCTCAGATTGAGACCTCCTTTCTACCACCATGCGGTTACTCACAATGTAATCACAGCCATTAAGAGGACAAACCTCTACTTGTAATCCATGAATTGCTCTTAGGGAAGAAATTACTTCTAAACCAGAAGTGATTTCATGACTATCTACAAGAATACAGGCTTTTTCTCCTTTCTGTAGAAGTCTAAGAGAAGTGTATGTCCCAGACAAATATGGTCTTGAATTGGAACAGTATGCTCCTGAAGTGCTAGAATCCTCCAGAACACCAACCTGAAAAAGTAGAAAACAATGATCAGAATCAGATTAAATATATATTATCACCATAAACTTCTCACACTGAAGTTGAGCCTCCTTACTGATAATGTTCTTTTGTCTTTCTTCAACATAACCAATGTGACAATAGATGAAGGAACAAACAAGCCACCACTCTTAAAACTCAAAAAATATTGTAAAGCTATAATTAAAAACAAAAGCTAAGAATAGAAGGATGTGAATAGGAGAAAGCCTAAAAATGAAGAGGAAAGGAAATAAATGCAAAAAGGAAAATTATAATTCTTAGCCCAGAGAAAAAAACAAATGAATGGAAGGTTAAATAACAACCTTAAAAGCAGATTAGACTTTATCTCAAAGAATAAGAAAGTTAACAAGATAATTAGAAAATAATTGGGAGATTGGATAACCAGAAAGTATCTCTAGCTGAAAGCAAGTAAACCTGCCAAATAAAATGTTTTTTAAAAATATTTAAAAATACATAGCTGGACTAACAAGAAAGTAAGGAATGCACCAAGATAAAAAACAGAGTAAATGTGAGACTCCTGGAAGTTAATTAAGCCAGAAGAAAAACAGGTTTCCTTTGCAAAGTATCTGCCAGATCCTTTTGAACATGAGCTACTCTTTTGACAGAGGCACCAGGCATGGGGAAAAAAATCCTCTTAGAATTGGTATCCACAGACTAGCCCTCCAGCCCTCTTGTGGGTTTGTAGCAAGAATACACAATGCCTGTGTGGTCCACAAAAACCTCAAACAATTGAAAGTGCTCTCAGAAAAGAAATGCTATATGAATGAATGTATAAAACAGTAAGATGTTTTCAACATTGCTATAAAAAATATATAAATTTGAAACTATATGGAAATATCATTTCTCACTAGACTGACAACATAACATTCTCTGTTGATGAGGCTCTGGAAGAATCAGGAATTCTTCTACAGTCTGGCAATAATAAAAAATGGTACAACAACTATGGAAAAGTTAGCACTATCTGGCAACATTACATGGGCATTTACCTTTTACAGCAAAAACACTTCAAGGGATTCATCCCAAAGCTACACTGGCAAAACATGAGAAAACATGCACATGGCTATTTGTCTTATAAATAAGACTGTTTATAAGAATGAAAGATTAGAAACCCAAATGTGCATCAATATGGAGCTGTTGAATAAATTACTATATCATCATACAATGAAGGAGTTCACACCTATACAAAGTAATGAGGAATATATATCTTTACGTTACTACAGAGTGAACCCTTAGGATATATTTTTCAGTGAAACAAGGTGGAAAAAAGTATGTGTTGTATGCTGCTGTTTATCTGATGAAGGTTAGACATATGAATGTATCTGGCCAGGTGTGGTACTCACACCTGTAATCCCAGCACTTTGGGAGGCCGAGGCAAGGGGATTGCTTGAGGCCAGGAGTTTGAGGCCAACTGGGGCAACATAGTGAGACCCAATATCTACAAAAAATAAAACAATTAGCTGGGTGTGGGGCCACCTGCCTGTAGTCCCAGCTACCCGGAAGGCTGAGGCAGGAGGATAGCATGAGGCCAGGAGTTCAAAGCTGCAGTGAGCCATGATCAGGCCACTGCAATCTAGCCTCAACAACACAGCAACACCCTGTCTCTAAAAAAAAAATAAATTTTTTTTTAAAAAAACTTAAAAATTACCAAATGCTAGTAGGGATGTGGAGAAAAGTGAACTGTTATACACTGTTGTTGGGAATGTAAACTAGTACAGCCACTATGGAGAAAGTATGGAGGGTCTTCAAAAAACTACAAATAGAACTACCATATGATCCAGCAATCCCATTACTAAGAATTTATCCAAAGGAAAGGAAATCAGTATATTGAAGAGACATTTGCACCCCGTTTACTGCAACATTATCCACAATAGCAAAGATATGGAATCAAAGTAGGAATCCAACAGTAGATGAATAAAGAAAATGTAGTATGTGTATACACACACACACACACACACACAATGGAATTCTATTCAGCCATAAAAAAAGAATGAAATCCTGTCATTCATGGCAACATGGATAGAACTAGAGGACATTATGTTAAGTGACATAAGCCAAGAACAGAAAGTTAAACACCACATGTTCTCACTCATATGTGGATGCTAAAAAATATTGATCTCATAGAAGTAAAAAGTAAAATAGAGGCTACTAGAGGCTGGAAAAGGTAGGGGGAAGAAGGGTTTAGAGAAGGGATTTGTTAAAGGATACAAAATTACAGCTAGATAGGAGAGTAAGTTCCAGTGTTCTATACCCCTGTTGGATAACTACAGTTAATAACTTTGAAACAGTTATTGTTTCAAATTGCTGAAAGGAGGATGTTGAATGTTCCCAACACAAAGAAAGGATAAATGTTTAAGATGACAGATATGCTAAGTACCCTGACCTGATCCCTATACATAATATGTAGACACATCAGTATGTACCCCATAAATATATACAAGTGTTATTTATATGTCAATTAAAAATAAAATTAAAAATGAAAATTTTATTTAAAATATTGTACATATAATCTGCTTCTTGGGATTACTATCTTTATACTATAGATAAGGATATTGAAGCTCAAAGAAATTAAGTACTTTTTTTCCAATCTACTTTAAAAACTTAATCTAGTCAATTTTACCCTAATTATGTCTTCAAGAAATAACTATAGAAGAAAAGCAAAGTACAATTTAGAACTGGAAACACCAATTTGAGGACAATTGTGTGGACACTGTGGAGCATGTTGCTAAGGCAGAATGGAGTGAAACATCCTGGGAATAAAAGCGAAATAGAAGCAGAGGGTAGAATGCTGATTAGCAGAGGCTGAAGGTGGGGGCCAAGGGTATTAGGGAGATGTTGGTCAAAGAATAAAAAAAATGCAGTTAGATAAGAAGAGTAATTTTGAGAGATCAGATGTACAACATAATGACTACAGTTAACATTTTTTTTTTTTTTTTTTTTAGGCAGACTCTCACTCTGTTGCCTGGGTTAAAGTGCAGTGGTATCATCATAGCTCACCGCAATCTCAAACTCCTGGGCTCAAATGATCCTCCAGCCTCAGCCTCCCAAGTAGCTAGGGCTACAGGTGTGTGCAACACCTGGCTAATTTTTTATTTTTGTAAAGACAGGGTGTCTCACTATGTTTCTCAGGCTGGTCTTTAACTCCTGGTCTCTAGCAATCCTCCTGCCTTAGCCTCCCAGAATGCTAGGATTACAGGAGTGAGCCACCAAGCCCAGCAATAGGTACTGTATTCTTAAAAAGCACTGAGAAAGTGGCTGGGTGCGGTGGCTCACACCTGTAATCCTAGCACTGAGAGGCCAAGGATGGTGGATCCCTTGAGGTCAGAAGTTTGAAACTAGCCTGAGCAAGAGGATTGAGATGCTGTCTCTACCAAAAATAGAAAAAATTAGCCAGGTGTAGCAGTGTGGTCCCAGCTACTCTGGAGGCTGAGGCAGGAGGATCACTTGAACCCAGAAGTTTGAGGTTGCTATGATGATGCCACTGCACTCTACCCAAGGCAACAGAGTGAGACTCTGCCTCAAAGAAAAGGAAAAAAAACAAAAAAACAAAAACTGAGAGAGTAGATTTTAAGTATTCTCACCAGAAAAAAAGGTAAGTATTTTTGGTGCCTATGTTAATTAGTTCAATCTAGCCATTCTACAATGTATACATATGTCAAAACAGGTTGACATGATAAATATAATTTTTATTTGTAAATTTAAAAATTAGTTTTTTAAAAGTCTATGTTTCAGTCTCCTTAGATAATCTAAGAAATGAATCATTATTTACGGTTAGAGGTTCCTATTATTATGACTTTAATTAACCCCTATTTAGCAAAATTACTATAACTATAAACACTTTGAAAATGAAAATGGTTTCAGTGATTCTTTCAAAAATAGTAAGAAAGGGAAAAGGTAAAACTTGACTACTTAGCAGTCACTCTGGAAAGAAATGGAAAGAAACTTTAAGGAAGAAAACCAGATAGTATATTCAAACTCCTTTCCCTAATAGAGTTACATACTTGAAACCCTTTGGGGAGAAGAAAAGTTAATCTGGGAACCAGTTCTGAAAACATCATTTATGTTAATTTCACCTTGTAGAAAGCCCTAATTTCACCTATGTAGAAAGTCCTGCATCTTTTTAATAAAATTATCGTTTCCTTATAGAGTATTAAGAAAACAATTAATACATAAACCTAAGTATCCTATGAATTTCATATATAATTTAGTGTACTGTTTCCGTGTTGAAGACATTTTCTTATAATTTTGCTAATTTTTCTTTGACATAGTTATTTAATACAAAATACATAAAAGAAGAAATTAAAAAGAAAAACTTTTGGTAAACCTAAAAAGGCTTTTTTCTCTTTTATTTGATCCATACCTTCAATGGAATTGGAAATTTTCTATAGTCTTTCTGTGAATCAACAGAAGTGAGCAGTGGTGAGGTGGATTCAATTTTATTATGGCTCTGAGGTTTGAAGTCGGAGACTTCAGAAATTATATCCTTTAAATTAAGTGGTGTCTGTTGTCTCTCCTGTGCTGATTGATTAGCTATTGGATTAGAATGGACTCCGGATTGCAATGAAGACCCAGAAGGTACTAAATTCAAACAATGGTCCTGTTGTTTGTTCTTGATAATAGTGCTTGGGTTAACCACAGTTTTAGATTCTCTTTCACCATTTACATTGTTTTCCTCCTCACTTGAATCATCTGGTAAAATAATTCTGGAAAATTTCTTTTTTGAACGTGCACAATTTTGTTTCATCATTTGTTTTAGCATTACTGCATGTCGAGTTTTATATTTTTTACTCCCATTTGCAAAGCAATCTTCATTTATTAAGTTAAAATCAACACAAACTTCTTCTTCACTTGATTGGCTTTTGCAAGACTCTCCTTCATCAACACAAAAACTATCTTCTAAATAGGTTTCATCTTGCTCAGGAATCTAAAATAATAACACAAAAATATTTTAAATAACAG
Source organism: Cheirogaleus medius (assembly GCA_008086735.1). NCBI lineage: Eukaryota > Metazoa > Chordata > Mammalia > Primates > Cheirogaleidae > Cheirogaleus > Cheirogaleus medius. The sequence continues at coordinate 19,740,184 of VBSM01002121.1, forward strand.
GTATTTGACATATACTTGTAAGCGCATGAGATCTTCATTAATATTTATTTTATTTACTTTATTAATTCAGTCAATTATTCAACTAATATATACTGAGTACATTCTTTATGGAGGAAAATGGCAAGTTTCAGGATAAAAAAAAGGATGATTTACGCCATAGAAATTTATAATCTAGTACAGGTAGCCAGAAAAGTAAACAATAATAAAAGATGATAAATTATAAATGCTATATAATAAGCACAATGGAAATACAGAGAATACATATTACCAAGCTGAACATGGTAATTTATAAACAAGCAATACTAAAATGAATTTTTTATTTATAAATAAAATATAATCTAAGTTTTAGACTATAACATTTTTATGAAAAAAATTAAAGCAAACTATGACAGTGTATTAAAATTAAAAAAATAACTAGATGGTGAAATTCTATTCACTTCCTTTAAACATTCTAATTGAAAATTTCATAGTATATTCTAGTTAGCTCAAATTAAAGAAAAGATAATTTGATCAAATTAAGACTAAAAGGTATCCTGGGAATTCATTTAGTCCACTTTCCTGACTTTCAGCAGAAATTATCCCAAATAGTGCTGATAGTCCAGTTTTAGAAACAAAATGGAGGTTTCGCTGATAGGAATATATTTCAACATCACCACTAGGAAATTCTTCATTATATTTCTATAGTTCATACCTGTGAGAAAATGTTTATGTTGCTATGTTTCTTACGGATTATTTTGTACTTAGTGCTCATCAACGGACTACGTACAGATTTCATGTAAATAGCTCTCATTTCAGAATCTGCATAAAGATAATAAGAATTTAAAATAAAATGGCAAAATTATTTAAATGAAAACTGGCAAAGTATTTAACTTCAGCTATTTATACATGATTCAAACACAAAAGATAATATATATTGAAAGATGTCTAAAAAGCAATTATTCAAAATTGCAAAGTTAGGAGTTTTGCCTTTGAAATCATATCATCTAGTTGGGTAACCATGGACAATTTATTTAATTTATTTAATTATTTATTTATTCTCTTCCTTAGCTATCTCTCTATTCTGAAAAATGATGATTAATTAGGACAATGCCTTTCAATTAAAAATAAAGGTATATAAAGACCTTAGGACTATACCCAATTTACAGAAGTATTCAAAAACACACAATAAATCCAGGCAGAAAAGAAAACATGCACTAAAAACATTAAAAGCCATACCCAATAGTAAGTATGTTTCATAATTTTCAGTTAAGCAAAATCAGGAAACATAGGGGTTTTTATTTATGCCTATCGTTTTTAAAAGTTATAATATAGTAAAGGGTACTTAAGAAATAATACATAAATACAAAAGATATATGAATTTCAAGGTATTTTTTAAAAAGCTTTGAAATCATACATATTTCAAATGCACTGTGTCTAAAATGGAGTTTCACATCTCTCCACTCTCCATCCTAACTGCTCCATCTGCAGTCTTCCAAATATCAGATAACAGCAAGTATATACTTCCTGTTGCTCAAGCCCACTGACTCTTTGTTTTTCTAATCCATCAGAAAATCCTGTCAGCTTTATGTATCCAGAATCCAATCTTTCTCACCCTCCTCAGTGCTACCATCTTGGTAGAAGCCACCATCATTCTTTGACTGGATTATTGCAACAGCCTCCTAACTTGTCTCCTACTTTTGTTCACCCATAGGCCATTATCAACACAGATGCTAGTGAAATTCTACTAAAATATATCAGATCATGATCTAGCTGCTCACTATTTCACTTCCTGCTACTTCCTTTCTCCCTCATTCAGGCCACAATGCTGTTCCTGGAACAGGCCAGATGCACTCCTGTCTCAGAGCCTTTGCACTGGCTGTTGTCTTTCTATCAACATTCTTCCACCGGATTATATTGTAAATCTGCAAAAGCCACTTCTGTTAATGAACATCTAGGGCATAAAACCTTATCTTGTAAATCAAATCAGTATCAAGGATACAGTACTGAGAACTTTATCTTTAAACCCTTTTTTTCTTTAAAGTCATGAACTTTGGGAAACTTTGCTGTTTTAAATAACATAAGAGATTGCAAGAGCAGACTAAATGGTGAGATCTGTGAAAGATCAGAATACTGAAGAGCCAGAGTGTTTTTCATTTCTCTTTTTCACTTCTGCCAATCTGAATCATCTGCTCCAAATTATTGTATATAAAATCTGCTCAAGCAGACCTCCCCCACTTGGCAAATTTAATAAATTTATCTTTGTGTCTCAGTTTGTTTTAACAATCCACATCACTAAAGACCTCTTCTTCTAGTTTTTGATCAAATGTCACATTCTCAATGTGGCCTATTCCTAATCACCTTAATTATAATTACAACTTGTCCACTATTTATACCCTTAACCCCATCCAGCCACTACAAATCCTTATCTTGTTTAATTTGTTCCATTTTTTCTGTAACTCTTTCATCTTACAATATACTAAATAATTTCATTATTATATGTATTGTCTGTTTCTTTCCATTCAAATATAAGCTTCATAAGGACACATTTTTATCTATTTTGTTCACCGATATATCTTTCTCAAGTGCCTTATATAGGCACTAAACACTTGTTAAATGAATATTTGATGTTTAAGCCACCCAGGTCAATTTAGAGAGAAATATTCAAATTAGCAGAAGCCTATAAATAACCAAGTCTAAAATAAAGCCAGTATTATAGAATTTGAATAAAAATGACCAAATAACAA
>VBSM01002121.1:19743067-19765671 GCA_008086735.1 Cheirogaleus medius
AATAAATAAAGTCTAACTTCTTTGAAAACTTATTAAGATATTTAAATATAAGCACAATAAAAACAGTGAAAAATTTAAAGCATCATTATAACATTTACCATTTATAGCCTGTGAAAGTTGAGTCTCATCATTTAAGAAATCAAGTAATGAGGAATCTTGTTCATTTTCTGACTCATCATTTTCATCTGATGAAACACATTGTGCATCTTCTTCAGAAAGTTCTGCTTCATCATCTAAAAACCTCCTAGCTGCATGCTAAGACAAATTAGAAAACATAAAGATACCTCTGAGAAAAATAATTTTATTTCATGATTGGAAATAGTTCTGGAAAATGGATGTCTTGTCAATGCTTTTAAGATAAAAAATAATAAAAATAGAAAACTCTAAGAAGAAATGAAAAAGTAGCATACCTATTTCAAAATTTCCCTTAATAATTCTGTTATGAGTAAAATAAAGTACAAGTCAGCATGTCAGCTTCTGAATGTTTCTTAATAAGCATGAAGTCTCCTGAGTCTTCTGGCTAATTGGTTTTTGTCAGGAAAAATACCACACCACAAAATAACTAATCAGAAGGCAAAAGCGCTGAGAACACTTTTCCAGGTATTTGAATATTGTACAGGGATGAGAAAAACAATGCAATGATTGTAAAAACAATTATTCTAAAACTTGGATTTCTGTATCTATATTTCCTTCAATTTGATACATAAGTTCTCAATACACAAGGTTTTTCATTTCATCATTCAAAATCACAGAACACTGTACGATAAAAGTATCAAAACACAGAGAAGCAAAAATACTACATTTTTAGATTTTCATGAGAGTAAAAATAACTAAATTACGGGCCAGGTACAATGGCTCACACTTGTAATCCCAGTACTTTGGGAGGCCGAGGCAGGAGGATCACTTGAGGCCAGGAGTTTGAGTATAGCCTGGGCAACATAGTGAGACCCTATTTCTTAAAAACAATTTAAAAATTAGCTGAGGGTGGTGGCACATGCCTGTAGTCCCAACTACTTGGGAAGCTGAAGTGGGAGGATCACTTGAGCCAAAGTTTGAGAGGGAGCTATGATGATACCACTGCACTCAAGCCTGGGTGACAGAATAAGACCCCAACTCTTAAAAAAAAAAAATCACTAAATTGGCGTCAAAATACTTTTAAAAATTGAGGGTTTTTTTCTATAAAGAAAATGTATAGAGAAATCTACTTTGATGTGAAAACTTGAAAACAAGCTATTAATAATGATCAATAAGATATATATATAAAGTAAAGAAACTAAAAAAGATTACCTGTAGGCGACTCTGTCTCTTTCGGATTTTGATGTCCCTTCTGGCATTCCTGTTACAACCCCTGAAGTCTTCTAATTGTGGATATGGTTTGTAAAAATTCTCATTCTCATCACTAGATGATAACTCTAACTATAATAATTCAAAAAGATTCTTGCATAAGAAAAAAATAGTTGGATTATTTTATCTTAGTATATTTCTCAAAGGTTGTTACTTTTATTTTCATTTTTTCTTTTAAAATATTTGGCCCAATATTTTCTTCTTAGACAAATAATACTGCTTTCACAACTCAAAGTCATGTTATAAAAACATACTACTTAAGAATTTAAAAACCAGTAATTTAGGTAATCTAAATGCTAAAATACTAAATTAGGTAATATAAATAAAATACTAAATTAGGTAATATAAGTAATACCAGTATAGCTATTCATTCAATTTAGTATTACATCAAAAATATTTGATGAAAATTTGTATATTTAGTTTAACAGTGTTTTCTTTAGAAGATCCTCAAGGGCTTCACAAAAGATAATTAAGTCTGTAAATTTGTCTGTCAACATCAGTCCAAACATACAGGAATCTTTTCAAACCAATAAATCAATATAATAACATATTTTTACTATGAGGCCTACCACTATATGTCTTACAGAATAATATAAAACCAATCAAAAGAAGTAAAAGTTTATCAAAATAATTTCAATTAACAGGAATAATTTTAGTTTGAAACAGATTGATCATCAATATTATTGATATTTTAATTCACCTCTGATAAGTCAATCAGATGTTATAGTTAAGGTAGCAAAGCAATTTTTCTAGTGAAGTTTTATGAGTACACAAGGTTAATATGAACTGGTTGCATTTTTAATTATACAGTCTCTGACTAACAATGGTTTGGCTTATGATTTTTTAACTAGAGTGGTGCAAAGGCAATATGTATTCTGTAGAAACTGTACTTTACCCATACAACCATTGTTTTTCACTTTTAGTACAGAATTCAATAAATTACATGTGATGTTCAACAGTTTATTGTAAAATAGGTTTTGTGTTAGATAATTTTGCCCAACTGTGGGCTAAAAGTGTTCAGAGTACATTTACAGTAGGCTAGGCTAGGCTAAGCTATGATGTTTGGTAGGTTAGGTGTATTAAATGCATTTTCAACTTATGATATTTTCAATTTATAGTGCATTTATCAGGATGTTACTCTATTGTCATGTCAAGGAGCATCTGTAATTTTGCACAGATTATCCTAGATTGTATTAGAGAATTAAAACACACAAGATTTGCTCATCTCCAAATTTAGCTGTCAGCCACAGCTGAGAACAAATGAATATTATTAGCCTTAAGACCTGAATACCTACCCAAACTTCAGATCCACAGCCATCAATGCTTGCCAGACAGTCACTTTACTATTCCATAAGAACCTCAAACTCAAACAGCTTCAACATGGAATCATCATCTCTTTCTTGTCTTCTCTAAATTTGTGACATACTTGCCAAACAGCCCAATCCCAAAACCACAGGGTCATCTTAGACTTCTTCCTTTCCTTCTTTCAAACCCTCTCAGTAATCAAATGAAAGAATAGGGACTTCCAAAAACTGGCCCAAATTTTTCTCCAATTTTACTTCCTGGAACTCTTTTATCTTTACAATCTAAAATAGAGACAGTGTTTCCCACCTTTGAGTCATTCTTTAAGCTGTTCATTTGTTAATGCCTTCCCTTCTCCATTCTTTTGCCTAACTGCCACATACACTTTAAGATTTAACTAAGGTATTATCTTCAAGAAGCTTGCCAGAACTCCCAAGATCCAGGCTAAGGAATTAACTTTTCTTATCACTCAATTTAAAACATTTTACTGAAATCATCTGTTTATTTATCTGTCTCTTCTATTAGATTACAGGTGATTTAAGACAGCATCAGGATATATTCTTCATAGTATCCTCAGCATCTTACACAGTAGATACATAGTAGGTATTTAATGAATGTTTGCTGAATTGCTGAAGTGTACTGATAAATGTAGGATGCTTTTAAGGGAGTCTAAAATTATCCAACATTTATATTTATTGTGCTTAGAGTGACTATATTCTGAAAACTAACAGAAGATAGAAATTCTAATGACATAGGATAGAATATCAATTTTTCTATTAACCACATACTTGTAAGACTAAATACATATATTTATCTATACACATATTTTTCTTGTAATATTTATTCCAAAGGAATTTGGATTACTATGCATTATCTGTTATTTACTTACTCTGTTTAAAGGAACCCTGCGCTTTTTGACAGCATGAAGCGGAGAATCAACTTCACTATTTTTCTGATCCTAGGTAAAGTAAATAAATAGATGAAGTAAAAAGTAACAAAAGTCTCAAGACGCTCAAGACGGAGAATGAAAAAGAATAGCCTTTTATATGATTACATTATTGTAATTACTGACTGACTTACCTCAGGGGATTTTAAGACATTTTCTTTTGCTTTTTTACTTTTTCTTCGGAAAATCTCATCATCTTCACTTTCATTACTTGTTAGTAATTGTTCATCTATAATTTATTTTAAAAAATAGTGAATCTGGTCAATAGATTTAAGTTTACCCAATGATAACAATCTATTTTATTAATGGCTACAATAAGAATTGTTTCTGGCAATCTCAACATTTATTCACTTTCCAAAAAGACAGTTTTCCAGAAATAGGTTTGGCTGAAAAATCAGCATGGGAAGTGATAAAAAAAATAAAAGTGCTAGTGAAGAAAATAAGATAATAGCTTTTGCTAATAAACACATATTTGAATGGGGTTCAAGTTTATCTGAAATGAGGGCAGAAAAAGGTAGAGATATAATTTTATTAGTCAATGAACCTAGAATTTACCTCTAAAATCTACTATATTTTTTCTGTCCTTTGTGTCTTACTCTCTTCCTATTTGAAGGAGTTAAAGCATGAAAATGCAGGCTATAAAAGAATACATGAAAAGATTATTTTTTTATGTATGAGTACACATGTATATGTATATGTGTGTTTGTATACAATTGGTAAGATATTCAACAAAATATTGTAACTAGAACTACACATTCAGGGGGTGGAGGAATGTTAAAAACAAAATCCTCATGGATGAAATCAAATGCTTCACATTTTCAGGTTCTTAACCAAATTCTATTTCTGCACTTTCATAAAGTTTTAGTAGAAGACACTTTTTTGTGTTTTCATGAAACCTTCTATAAAAGCCCTGTGGCAGTTATATGTTCACAAATTCTTTGACACTCCTTTCTTTGACAAGTGGATCATAATTCCTCTTCCCCTGAGTGTGGGCCAGACTTAGTGACTTGATTCTAACAAAAGACTATCATGGGAGTGGAAGTGTATTATTTATGAGTCTATGTCATAAAAGGCATTGTGGCATCAACCTTGCTCTCTCTCTTTTATTGCTTGCACTAGGAGAAGCCAGATGCCAAGTTTTAAGGACGTAGCAAGCAACCCTATGGAGAGGGCCACATGGCAAGAAATCAAGACCTCCTACCAACAGTGATATGAATAAGCCATCTTAAAAGCAGATCCTCCAAACCTATTCAAGCTTTCAGATAACTGCAGCTCTGGCCAATGTCTTGACTACAACCTCATGAAATATCCTAAGCCAGAACCACTCAACTAAGCCACACTTGAACTCCTCACCCACAAAAACCTTGAGATAATACATGTTTATTATTTTAAATCATTAAGTTTTGGGGGTAGTTTGTTATGAAGTAATAAGTACATAAGACAGATTTTGGGACCTAGAAATAAGGAGTTGCCCTAACTTAAACTGAGAAAGTAGCTTTGGAACAAGACAATGGGCAGAAGACGAAAGAACTTTCAGGAGAGTTTTAGTGAAAGCTTGAAGAGCCTCAAAGAAATTGTAGGAACAATAAGGCCATTAAGGAGGCAATGGATACAGCCTTAAAGAAAAGCAAGGAAAATCCTACTGGAAATTAGAGGAAAGGAAATCCTTTATGTAGTACCAGAAAGTTTAGCAACATTGCATTTAACATGAAAAGCATAAAAAGTACCTAATAAAGTACCTAATAAATGAGGCAATCTAGCAAAGAAGACTTCTAGACAAAATATTTTAAGATACCACCTGTTGCTTTTTGTTGTTGTAGTAAAAGGCAAAAGGAGAGAAATAAAGAAAGGACTATTAAACATGAAACAATTGGGACTTGCTGATTTTGAAAATTCCCAGCCTCTCCAGGTGGCAAACAATGCTAAAATTAAGAAATCTTCTAAGCAAAGATCAAATCCAGAGGACTGCCAGGAAAATATTGTAAAGCTGAGGGTGCAGTTGTAAATGCTTTGTTAACACCTCAGAAATATCAAAGGTGGTACCTCAGAGTACCAATAAGTCAGACAAAAGGTCCCTTAAATATTTCAAGTATGCTCCTCAAACAACAGATCTTCTAACAATCTTAAGGAATTGCCTCCAGACATCTTAGCAGAAGCTCAACGTGGAGAACTTTTTTTCCAAATATTTGTGAGCATGGATAGTGTTAATGGAATGAACCCCAAAAAGATTCACAAGAGACCCACAAAGATTTATGAGAATCATATTGGAAGAAATGCATATAGCTACAAATGAAAAGGATGGAGACATTAAAAATTGAAAAGAAGCCTTGGGACCCACAAATTTTTACAGCAGGAAGCAGCCTAAGAAAATTCAAAGGTGCTGCCTGTTATGAAAAGGACCAAGTACTGAAGAATCATGGAGAATTATTCCTAGGCTCTGAGTCCTAATGAAGGAACTTTCAGGCTAGGCTCTGCTGGATTTCAGAATGGCCATGGACTAGTGATTCCTATGTACCTTCAATCGCTACCCAACCCCTTTTGAACACACCATCTTGGAATCAGATTCTCCATGCCAGTCAAGCCTTCCTCAGATGACTACAACCCCAGTTGAAATCCTAAGCCAGAACCACTCAGCTAAGCAATTTTCAAATTCCTGACCTACAGAAACTGTGAGATAAATTTTTATTTTAAGCCACTCAGTTTTTTGGAGTGATTTATTAAACAGCAATAGATAACTAACACAAACCCGCCCAGAAAATTTTTCCTCACGCTCTATTAATAAAACATCTGCCTAAACAGATAAACTTGAATGATTCATTTCTGCAGATAAGCACTATATAAATCAACTGTTTTTCTTTCTTCGTTACCTTCTAAGGAAGCCAGAGTTAAATGCAGAACTCGGCTATAGTAACCAACTTTTCCAGGAGACTTTCTTTTTACTGCTTTAGTAGTATTTTAATGAAATACTTTTATACATATAACATGGTAAATGACTTTAAATTCTCTCTTTGAATTAGGTGGAATAAAAAATACTAAAAAAAATTCACTAATAGTGTTAATTAGTTAGTGCCAATTTGATGGTGAGTACAAGTGGAGCCTATTCTTCCGATCTTGTGATACCTCACTTCGGATAATAGGCTCAAGCTCAATCCAGGAAAATATAAGAGGTGCTAGATCATGTCGTTTTCTTATAATTGAGTAATATTCCATTGTATACATACACCAAATTTTAATAATTCACACATGAATTGACAGGCACTTGGGTTGTTTCCACATCCTTGCAATAGTGAATTGTGCTGCCATAAACACTAATTAACACTATGGTGCTCACATGGTAGTAATATTCTCCAGGGATGAGGGGGTTGGGGAGTAAACTCACAACTAAAGGACACAGTGAGCATTGTAGAGGGGAAGGGCATGCCTCTAACCCTCGCTTGGGTGAGGCAAAGATATAAAATGTAACCGAAATGTTTGTACCCTCATAATACCGTGAAATTAAAAAAAAAATCACTAATAAATAATTCCCTAATATATATGTGCTCACAATTATATTGCTCATGATTAGTAGTTAACTACCATGCTAGAAGGAAAGTTTTAATAAAAATCTGACACAATAACAGAAAAATGATTTCACCCATTAACATAGCAGTATTAAAGCAAATATTGAAGGCTCACAGGCAACATACATTTAGTAAAAATACATATTTCAGGTACACTCCAAATTATGCAGAATAGTTAGGTTTTAAAATTAAATATATTTCCAGAACTTTCTTTGAAATGCTTTCATCTTAAATAGAACATTCATGAATCATGCCTTCTATGCTAATGAGAATAATAAGGAAAAGATTTACAGAGGAAACTCTCATTTTTTTTAATTTCAGGATATTATGAGGGTACAAACATTTTGGTTACATGTAATGCCTTTGCCTCGCCCAAGCCAGGGCTACAGCGTGTCCTTCCCTCATACAGTGCGCTCCGCCTTCTTTAGTTGTGAGGAAACTCTCATTTTATCCTACAACTGCTTTCTCTTCAACCATAAGGAGTAAAGTTCAAAAATGGCCTGATACAATAAGAATTTATAAATAGAGTTGTGCTATGTAGCAGGATTTAAAGGATACTTAAATCACCTTAATACCAAACATCTATCACTATATTTTCTAATTTTTCTGTGACTGTAAAGTTAGATCACAAAAATCCAGAGATTCCTCTAGATCTTCTATCATATATGGTCTCAATCCTCCAAATACAATTTTTATTTCTCAAATATTTTACTACATAAATCCTAAACTTCAAACTATCCCCCCCAAATCTTACATTTTTCTTCTTTCCCTTTGCTTTCATCGTTTTATAACACCTAAATTCTTGTGTTTTATAACACCTAAATTTACTATTTTCATATCCGAATAGTAAATATTCCTAAGGAGTCAAAATGAAAATCTACATTATGTATATCTTCCCAATCTAATCTAACTCAAAATGTTGTCATCCTCAGAACCCCCTAAACAGCCAATCTTTTATTATTCATTTGGTAGTTATTTCCACAATTTACTGGCATCTTTTCAAATGTGTATCTCACATAACTGTGTCTTATAATCAAGACCTAGGGCCAAATCTTACACTTTTGTGTATATTTCAGTCTCTAGCACAATACCTTCCAAATGGCATGCATGCCATAAATATATATAAATCTCAGTAAACATCAGTTTAAGAAAAATGTATCAATTATCTAATTCAATATATATTGTAACCATATATTGAGAAATTACATTTGGAAAAATTACATAATTATTCTAGAGTAGTTATTCTAGAAAGAATTATGAGTTTTATAAGGATGGAATCTTACCTTGCCAGGACTGATGTAGATACATCTGATCACTGCTTTTAGCTTTTTCTAGAGAAAATCCTGAACAATCAAAAGTTGAATTCAATGTTTCTTTGAAACTTCGTAGATTTACTTTTTCCTTACTAGAATCTGGCATCTTAGGCATTTCCTTTCTCATCTTAGAAAATGAGTTCAGTGTTTTTGATTCAGAAAGTGGTGTACTCATAACTTTTTCTCCTACTGGCAAAGAAAACTGAGAATAACCAGGAGACATAAATTCTTTATTTTTTTCCTCACTCAGTGGAAAACACCCAAAATTTGGACTCTGCATATCTTCATTTGATGGGATAGTAATGGTTCCACTTGTAAAATTTTCACCATGATCTCTTGCTATTACTGCTTGATTTGAAACATAATTTGCATTGCTTTTCTTCTTAATATCCAAACACCTTCCAGATAGATCATCTAGAAGTCTATTGTTATTTGTATCTGATGCATTTTCTAATATTTCATCATCAGAATCTGGACTATGAAATCCTAAATCAAAAGTAACAGAAAATAAATCTCTAGAGCAATCAGAAACATGTTCATTACTCTTCATTTTTTCCTCAAGTATACCTCTCAAATCTTCATGAGATTTCCAAAGATTAGTATCACAGATGATTTGATCTTGGGATTCAGAATTATTGTCCAACAAAATTTCATCAGAAGTTAAGAACTGAGAGACTAGAGCTATTTCACTTATCATAGTTTTGTCTGACACACATATAGATTTGCCTTTACTGTTCAAGGGAGAATGGCTCACATCATTAAATTCTGTATTAACATCTTCAAATAATGGTAAACTCTCATCCTGATCAGTGAACAATACTGGAAGGTCATTGTTACCGACATCATTATTGTTTTCTTCAACTAAATTGTTGGCAGGACCTTTGTGTATTTGAACATGATTGTTAGGTACTAAATTTTCCTTTTGGATATCTTTATGTACTTTATCATCACAGTCACAGAAGCTTGGTGCATCAGAAATCTTATCATTAGTTGTACCATAAAGGCAACTTTTTTCAGAATGATGATTAGTAAGTTTAAGTGAATTCAATTTTAAATTCTGTTGAGAATTCACAGTTAATTGTGGCATGAAATAGGTGGATTTATCATTTTGTAAATGCTCTGCATAGGGTAATAAAAGCAAATTCTCAAGCGCAAAACCCTTAGCAATTTCATATTCTAAATCTGAGAGTCCACTGAGAGGTGGAGGAGAATGAGATAAAAATCTCTCTACATTAGCTAGTACCTCTTTTGTCAATGAGTGACAATTATAAAACTGATCATCTATTCTAGTAATATAAAGCTCTTCTTCAAATGGAAGAAGCAAGTTAGATGAAATAGATTTTTCACCACTGAAACTATTATAACCAGAATCTAAAAAATTTCCAGCCAATGAACTAGATTTATTTGTAAACTGACATTCCATTAATATACATGGCTGATTAATAACATTTTCAGTAATAGTACATGTGGAAGCAACTTCATCTGTATCTAATGTCATTGTATCATTTGGTAGGTCTACCTGAAAAATATTTTCAACAGTAGAACTTCTGTCAATGTCTAAAGATTCTATAACACCATTATTATTTTCTTTTTTAAGCTGATCTCTTTTCATTTCTTTAGGAGATTTTTTCTTTAGAGAAACAATTTTAGTAGGTTTGGTATGAGTTTGTTTAAAAATTTCAGCACACTGTTCATCAGATTCCATCACTGAGCATGAACTGCCTTGATTTATATTCCTTGTAAATGAAAATTTGTTGTGAGTAATAAAGGTGTCATTGGCAAAGTCATCATATTCGTTCCTGGGAGCACTAAATGTTGATCTAACATCTTCCATTTGTAAATAAGATTTAATTTCCAATTCATAGCTGCATTCTCCCTATAAATAAGGAAAATGAAAAAGTCACGAGAAAACAAAAGAAAATAAAATAACAAATCTAAGAGATGAATTTCACTCTATATTAAAATATTTTCTAAACAATATTACATTGTTCTAATAATTTTCTTTTATACCTTAAAAATTATTCTGATAGATCAAATAAAGTGATAAATTATACTACTATGGAATTGTGTTATCTTTAATTGGTTAATTTTTTTGTATAACAGTACTTAATACACAAAAGATTCATGATAACTATTCATAGAAAGAACAAATTTAATGAATATATAAGAATATAAATACTATTTCTCACTTCTGACATTTAATTGAACAATTATTCTAACTTCCTAAAAATAGATACTTAAGAAATTAATATATATATTAATGAAAAACACATACCGATGTTAAATGTACTCTCAATGGCAATAAACTAAGAATGGGTTTTAGAACTTCTGAAATAATGGTATCCATATGTCTACTAGGCTGTAACCTAGAATATACTTTTATTCTTAACAAAGGCCTCAATCAAGAACTCTTACAGTGAATTTCTAAGCCTTACTCATCTCTAAGTCAGTACCTAAAACTACAATCTCCAACATTCTTCTTTCCTCAAGAATGCTACTTTAATCAGGATTTCTCCACTATTCATGGACTTAAGCAGTTACCTCTCTGCTTTTCTAAATAATAATGTGAGCAAGGCTGGGCGTGGTGGCTCACGCCTGTAATCCTAGCACTCTGGGAGGCTGAGGCAGGAGGATCTCTCAAGGTCAGGAGTTCGAAACAAGCCTGAGAAAGAGTGAGACCCCATCTCTACTAAAAATAGAAAGAAATTAATTGGCCAACTAAAAATATATAGAAAAAATTAGCTGGGCATGGTGGCACATGCATGTAGTCCCAGCTACTCAGGAGGCTGAGGCTGAAGGATTGCTTGAGCCCAGGAGTGTGAGGTTGCTGTGAGCTAGGCTGACGCCACAGCACTCACTCTAGCCTGGGTAATAGTGTGAGTCTCTGTCTCAAAAATAAATAAATAAATAAATAAATAATAATGTGAGCAATGTCTGTCTCTGTGATAGTATACATGTTCCACACAGGATATTTTATCTGATTTGTTCACGGATATAGCCGTAAGGCATGGAACAGAGCATGGCACATGGAAGGCACTCTATAAATATATGTTAATTTGAAGGCACACATTTTTCTGGGATCTGCTACTTTATTTACAAGTATTCATGAATAATAGCTGATAATGAAAATAGCAGATACAATTTATTGAGAACTTATTATGTGCCAGTTACTATTCTGAGTGCTTTATATATATTTGGTCATTTAATCCTCACAAAAACCCTACAAAGTATTATCATTATCCCTATTTTACAGATGAAACTGAGGCACAAGAAGTTACTTATAGACACAATCACTAAGAGGTAGAGTTGGGATTCTACCCCAGGTATTATGGATTTCACACTCATAACAGGTTTATTATTCTGACTGTCTCAAGGAAGAACTATCAAGAAACTGCTCATGGAACCAACAATTACCTAAACTCCACTAGGATATAAAAGAGACACGAAATTACCTACATGATAGAAAATATCTCAATAAATCTCAATCCAACATGAATCCTAAATTAGTTTTACAGTTTATATAAACCATCAAGTATATTAAAATTTTATACTGATCTATCAATATTTACAGATAATATTCTTTTTCAATTAAATCTATTGCTTCTCTTAAGGTAGAAAACTCATTCCTTATTGCGATCACAAGGAGCTCTACAGAAAAACAAAATATTTCTTATGACTTCAAATTAGGAAAATTAACTCTAGTTTCACCATCATACCAGCAAGACAAAGTTACAATAAAACCCTACCTCTTCATGTCTCATTTCCTCTATCATTTGCATAAGGCTTATAAAATGGTGGCATCGATCTGAATGGTCGACTTGATGCGTAGGAAAAGGATGATCTTGCCACACTCTCCATTCAGAGAGAGAAAGTTGATGAATTCCAATGGTTGGTTCTTGAATCTTGATTATTTAAAAAAAATAATAAAAAAAAACCACTCTCACTGATATAACACAAACTGATTTTTAAAAACATTTATTAATATACAGATAATAAGCCTAATATATTTCAATTCATTTAGGTACTTCCATCTGAAGTCTCAGGAGAAAAAAGGAAATGATTTCATAAAGTACAAAGATGCCCTTTTAAACACATTTTATTTTTTTTAAACACATTTTTAAATAACTATTATATGAGTTACAACTTGACCATATTCCTATTCATATAGTTCCATGTTAACTATATGAATATAGTTATATAAATATATTTAAATATTTAAGAAATATATTTAAGAAAATGTTTAGCTTTAGTTTGCTAAACTAGTTTGCTAGGTTTATATCCTACACTCTAATAAGAAGGCATCCATAATCTCTCAGAGCTATTGATCCTAACTCTGCATGCCTGCTGCCAATCCTCATTCTCCATTTTAGTGAATCAAATAAAATTTCTCATAGTCTTATAAGGCAAGTCTTATAAATCTAAAAGAAACAACCTTTCCTGAAGTGGTTCTCCTCAGCTTTTTAGGCACATGTGCAACCTTTGATCAGTTCTCTTGACATTCTTTAAGTTCTTCAATAATTTGTTCATAATAAACAAAATAAAAAATAACATTCAATTGAAAGTTTTAACTATAATTTCAAAACAAAAAACAAAAACCAGTCTGTATGAAGATGCTTATGACAGCATAATTTATGTTAGTGAAACATTGAAAAAGCCAGGGGTGATGGTGCATGTCTGTAGTACCAGCTACTCGGGAGGCTGAAGTGAGAGAATCACCTGAGGCCAGGAATTTGAGGCCAGCCTGGGCAACAGAAAGAGACTCTACCTCTTAAAAAAAATAAAAACTAAAAAGAATCCCAAAACACAAAAAAGAAACAGCCAAGTAAACTATGGTATATTGCAGAGTAAAGTGACAACCATATAAGATTATGCCTATATAGAAATGTTTAAATTGCAGAAAGTAATAAAAAAGGCAAAACTTATAAAAAAAATCGCAGCTGCATAAAAAATATATGTACAGTAAATAAGAGAATTAGTAGTTTTATAAACTTAAACTTTAATGATTCTTTTTTAAATTGATTACCTTCTGAATTTTTTAAGTTGACATTCTAATCATGAACATCCCCAATACTCCCAAAGCTATTTATTACATGATCATTGTAAAGAGCATGTGAAAACATGTTCAACTTACTTGTCTATTTTCATCATTTTGTAAAGATGGAAACCGAACTTGAGGCAATGTTATCTCCTTAATTTCATCATTGTCTCTTAATCTATAAAGCCTGTTCCATAATTTAAATTCTTCTTCTGATAAGAACCAATCTTTCTTTGAGTTACTTTGCTTCATTCCTTCAATTTGAAAAAATAAGTGAAAAGAGGTTAAAAAATCTGGAAGGCAGATACAAATACAAAATATCAACTCAAACTCTACTTGTTTATGTCTACTCACCTCTGCTAAACCACTGATTCTACTTCTTAAAACTAGCATTCTTCATACAAAACCCCTCAGTTTATGACTTCTAGCTTTTATATATATATATATATATATATATATATAAGCTCTCATCTTAATTTTGATTTGCATTTCCCTGAGTAGTGATATTGAGCATCTTTTTAATACCTGTTGCCCATTTGTATGCCTTCTTTTCAGAAATGTCTATTCAGATCTTTAGCCCATTTTTTAATTGGATTATTTGTGTTTTTGCTATTGAGTTGCTTGAGCTCCTTATATAGTCTGGTTATTAATCCCTTGTCAGATGGGTACTTGGAAAATATGTTCTCTCCTTCTGTGGGTTATCTCTTTGTTGATTGTTTCCTTTGCTCTGCAGAAACGTTTTTCTTAAGCAATTAGGACAGGGGTGGGGAACTTTTTCATGTTGGAAGGCCATATTCAAGAAACTTCAATTAGATATACTTAAAATGCACATTATTTTGTAAAAATCTAACTACTATGTACTTAATAATTTCAAAAAATGAAAACTATTTGTTAATTTTAAAGTTAACTAACCTTTTAATGACTTTGTTGTGTCTGCTTTGAAAAGAATTTGGATATTTGGTTGTAGCATGGAGGTCTGCAGTTTCAGTTAGTTCTCTAGATGGATATCAGCCATTTGTGACCTTAAGGACTCCTTGATTTGGGTTAGGGAGGAGAATGTAGATTCGCAGCAATAAGTGTTTGAAAAGCAAAAAAGCATGTTTCGGGCATGTTGCTGAAGGCATGGGTATTCTATTGCATTTTTCCGTATTTCAGTTGGATCTTTCTAAGTATCAATGATTTTAAAATGTCATCTACTGAGAGCTCAATCAATTCCATCTGTAGTTCTTTAGGGGCCTTGATGGTATCAATTAGGTGAGCTAATTTGAGTGTGCTGTCATGATTCTCAAAGTCAGAACCTTTCATTGTATTCTCCAATTAATAGTCTATAACAGCTGTGTATTCTTCAGATAGATTCACATATATCATCCTGCTCATCAATGACCTTTGCTAAGTTGGGAAAATGTTCATCTGAAATTTCCTTTTGAAGAATTGTTTTGAACAAAGATAGCTTTTTTCAAAATGCTTGGATTTTTTGCCACCTATCATATATAGACTTAATTTTACCTGGCAAAGAAATATTCAAGTTTTTTTAACATGATACCACATAGAAATGCTGCATTCCTATAGAAATCTTCTATCAATAATTCACATTATTGATTCTGTTCTTCATAAAATTTAACCGTCTGTTCTTGCAGAGATAAAATTTTGGGTAACACCTATCCTTGCAATAGCCAACGTGCTTTGGAATGATATGGCAAATCCACACTAAATACCTCATGGTTCAACTTTAGCATGTTACAAAACTGACCAAGCCAATGTTGCATTTGTACAAATACAGTTAACAATACTTATAATAATTTGTTGCAAAGTGTCACTTCAAATAGTAGTTTTAGCACAGAGATTTTGTTGATGCAAGATACAATGAAATGAGAGCATCTGGATCTGTTAATACTTTTTTAATCTGTTCAATAAACACTTCATGTTTTCCTGTCATGGAAGGTACACCACCTATACATACATGCACTAAATTTATCAAATTCATTCCAACTTCATGACATTTATCCTGAAAGCTGTTGAAGATATCTATTTCCCATGTTCTATTCACAAGAGTGCCCAGAGCAAGTAACTCTTTGCAGCAAAGAAAAGCTTTAACTCTAGGTCATGAAAAAAAAAAAGAAAATCTTCTGTTATGACCCGAATGAAGTATAAAACCTATGCCAAGTGTCAGTAGCATCAGTTGATTCATCCAAAGTGATTGAATAATATATATTTTCCTTTTGAAGTACTGCAGTAAGTTGTTCTGTTAAGTTGAAGGCTAATTTATGCTGCCGATCAATTATGGTTCTCCTTGAAAGAGGCAGTTGTTTTTACTTTGAAATATTATCAGGGTCTAAGCATCCTACGATTTTGACAATGCATTCTTTCACAATTTTTACATCACTGAATGGCTTCCCTTTTTTCTTGAATATATAAGCTACTTTATAAGTTGCTTCAGTAGGCATTATTTCCAGATCTTATCACTGCTTGAAAGAATTGTCTTTGCTTTTGCTTTTCATATTTTAATTTCTGCAATACAACCTTTCATGCCTCTCCCTCTAATTCAAAATATTTGTGGTCCCTATGAGTGTTATAATGCTGATGAGCATTACATTTCTTTAATGTTGATATTGTAGTATAACAAGGCAAGCAAATCATTTTATCTTTAGCAGAAACAAGATAATATTGCAATTCCCAACTCTCATTAAAAAATCTGTTTTCTTCCTTCAATGTTCTCTTGATCTTCTTTGACATGGATGGATTATTAAGCAGACAGAATTAAAAAACACTGTTGAGCTATGCAACTATTCACAAACTCCACTTCAAACAGAAACACAGTACGCCACTGTCAAAAGCTAATGAGAGACTGGTGTACTCGACTCCCATAAACTCACCAACCAGCCTCCTGTGGTAGTGGCGACAGTCGGTGGGGAAGTTAGAACTAAACCACGAGTGTAGCAGCCATCAATTTAGCCCTTACGGCTTACTAATGTCCTAACTGTGCCAGTCAATGTGGGAGGATTATTTTGTTGAAACTTATTTTGTTCTTTGGTATTTTAAAAATAAAATAAAAATATAAAAGATGAACAAAAATGTATTAATAAAAATAAAAGGATTTGTTCTGTAAAATTTGGATTCAGTCAAAAGGCTGCACTTTAGGACCTAGAGAAGGTCACGTGTGACCTTACGGCTGCAGGTTCCCCACTGTTGGTTTAGGAACTGTCTCTTTGAAATCAAGGAAAATAGTGGCCCTATATGCCAATCTCCATGGGAGTTTAGCCTAGGCATCTTTTTACGAGCTGTCACTATCTGCTTGTCATATAGATAAGTTTTATTATTCCTTTAGATATAAAGGCAACTAACTAATACAAATGGCTACCAGGTGAATATGGGATGAACTATGAAAGAATATACAGCAAATGGTGCTGTCCTCTTATATGAGGACATGTCACTGTTAATCTTGAGAACATGTATGAAAACGACTGTAACTGCTTGGGGGTATATTATAGGAAAATATTTCTTTCTGTTTTTGTACTCTTAGCAGATAGTCCAACAATGTACACTGTAATCTGGTTTCATGCTTATTCAATAAAACTGTTTTCTTTCTTTTCTACACTTTATAGAGAGGATGGATGGGTATAATACTTTTAGTTTCCCCAACACTGAGTTTCTATCACCCTGTACCGACATTCTTTGTCTCCTTTCCTTGGCAACATAAATCTCTTATCTTTTCCGATGTGAACACACATAACATCTTAGAACTCTCATTGAGTTTTTCAAAGAAGAAATATTATATCAAGATATGACCCGCTAACCAAGAACAGGAGGGAAAATGCATATGTCAAATGCAAAATTTTTTACTTACCATTCCTACAGGAAATGATAGATGACTTTCGCTGCAAGTTCCGAGAAGCCTTCTCTGGTTCATAGACACCATGTGTGATGAACATTTTGTGTAATTCTGGATTGATTCCATCAGGAACCATTCGTGGACTTCTTTGATAAAAATGAATGACCTGCCTGTTACCTGAAATAGCTTTATAAATGTTTCTTTTGTTGGACTGACTTTGATTATAAATCTGTAAAAACAAATATAAAATGTCAAATTATATTATTTCTCTAATAATCATTTATCTATAACAAGCAATTATTATACTAGTTTGGGTTTATTGTAAACATAAAATTAAACCCTGATCTACTTAAATACTTAGAGAATAGAATTTCTGTTGTCTTGAATTTTAAAACCTGTCACTGGCTGGGTTAACTGGCTATAATCCCAGTGCTTTGGGAGGTCAAGGTGGGAGGATCGTTTGAGGCCAAGAGTTCAAAACCAGCCTGGGCAACATAGCAAAACCCTGTCTCTACAAAAAATAAAAATAAAAAAATTAGCCAGGTGTGGTAGTGCACACCTGTATTCTTAGCTACTCAGGAGGCTGTAGCAGCAGGATCACTTGAGCCCAGGACTTTGAGGCTGTAATGAGCTATGATTGTGCCACTACACTCCAGCCTGGGTGATATAGCACAACCCTGTCTCAAAGAAAACACATACAGAAAAACTATCAGTAAACTATTAGATTAACTCAATGAAAATCATTTCAAAACCTATTATTAGAAAAGCTTACTTCAGCCTTCAGCAACTATATTACACAAAGGAAATCTAAATCTATTTTTTATTAATTATCCTGTTATTTTCGAATAAGGCTGATATTTACAAAATTATATGGTTTGGGTTTTTTTGTTGTTGTTGCTTTTTATTTTTAACTATTCCCTTACTTCAGTTTGTTCATCTCTCTATACTTTGGTTTTCTTCTGTGTATACACCAAAAGCATTACTCCTCTTACAAGAGGCGAACAATTAAATAATATAATGAATCTGAAGCAATCAGAACATTGCAAAGCACCAGACTAAGTGCTCATTAAATGTGGGCCATTATTATTATTTTACAGATAAGAAAATTATTAATAACACCTTAATAGAGAGGTTAAGTCACTTGGCTAGGCAACACAATCAGTTAGAAGTCAATTCCAGTAATTGATAATACACAGTCTTTTATAAGCTACCAAACATTTCATTTATTAGAATCATTTTATGGATAAATTGGACGTTATATATGAATACGCTATACTTACATGAAAAGCATTAGGGGAAAATTCATTTTTCAAGATAATTTTAAAGGGTATAGAAAACAGTTTAAATTATTTTTTAAAAACTATTACAGTTATCATTCACATGTTCACTGGAAAAGAAAAATTAAAAAAATAAAAATAAAAATAAAAAAATAAAATAAAAAAAACTATTACAGTTGAGGAGATCTTTAATATGAAACTGTATATTTGGCCACTGAACTAGTCCCAATGAATTATAAAAATTAGTTAATACTTAAGTGTATCAAACACAAAATAATATTAACATCATATTTAGGAAGGCCTGTCACCTATGATCGTACCAAAGTATGAATATAATTCAAGTTCCTTATCACCTAGAATAGGCGTCGAGGAAACTTCCCTAAAGGGCCAGAAAGAAAATAGTTTAGGTTTTGCAGGCCACATACTGTCTCTGGTACATATTCTTTGGTTATTATTCGGTTAGTTATTTTGGCAGCCCTTTAAAATGTAAAAACCATTCTCACTTCACTATAATTAAGGGAAACTAAACTAAAAAAAGTAGAAAAAATAAGCGTTAGAAAGAAATGGAAATAATAAAACAAAGTAATACATATTCATTTTGGTATCTACGTATCTCTGAATTAATACTTAATAAAATGTGTTTTTTAATATGGATAAAAATTAGGAAACTGAATCCAGTCAAAAATTCTCCTAATTACAAGAAAAGATAGAATCAAACATGAAGGAGGAAAAATAACCATAATTACCTGAATATTGTCTGAACTTTGAATGCTAAAATGTTGATATTTGTCTTTGGGCTGTTATTTAAGAAATTTCAAGTGTCAAATCATATTTCTATATGACTACTTACACGTTCTTCTCGTCCTTCAGCAAGAATAACAACAATCCTGCCTTGACGTTTGCGGCCAGTTCTGCCCATTCGTTGTACAAGACGAATTGGGCTCTTCTGAGCATCAAAACATATTATAAGATCAACTTCCCCTATATCCAAACCTTCTTCACCAACACAGGTAGAAACCAATGTGTTGTAACCACCATCACGAAATTGTTTCACTACCTAAAATTAAAATGGTTTAAAAATAACTAGATACAAATGTAACAGAATTCTAGATCGAAGCACATTTTTCCCACTAACCCCCAAAATAGTGAAATTAGGTTAAAAATCAGCATCAAAGATACCACAGAATAGGAAAAAAAGTCACAAAATGGCAATATAAACCAAAAGAGATTACGGTAAAATGGAAAAAGCAGTTCTAATTCCTTTGCTTTAATAACGGTTGTAATACCAAAAGGATTTGCCAACAATATAACAGTTTCTCATTGAATAAGAAACTCCAAGTTTTATTTTTAGCACCATTATAGGGGGCATAGGGCACATAAATGGCCTAGAGCAATTGCTCCTATTTGATCATACCTTAGACCTAAATGTATCTTAATAGTTTTATCTGTAATGTTTTATAAATATTTCTTATATTTATAAGAATGTTTTATTACTGCTAGAATTCATATCTTTTATACTGCCATTACAGGATTTCTCTCCATTCAGTGTAATGAAACCATAATAACATGAGAACATGTTAATGAAAAAAATTAACAAAACATTTTGAAAAACTTCCCTAAGCCTATAAATTCAGTTCTCAACTGCTCTGAGCCTCAGTTTCTCCATGTATATCGACACCCACTTTGCAGGTTTATGCCTGGTGGAGTGGTGATGGTGATAATTAAATGAGATAATACAACGTCAAAAGCTAAATCAGCTGATAAAAATGGTAGCACCTATGTACAAAGGCATATTATGTGGCAGGTATTGTACTAAGTACTTCATATACTAGTTACTACTGCCAACAACCCTACGAGGCAGATACACCACTACATTTTATTAAAAAAAAAAATAAATACCTGAGAGGTTAAGCTATTCACCTAAAGTCTCACTAATAATTGTCAGCATTTGAACTTAAGTGTCTCTGACTTAAGAAAGAAACCTATTATCTCAATCCTTAAGCTAGTTCTATTGTTAAAAGCAACAATCTTAAAAATGGATAATAAGTATAAATTTATCATGTTAAGTCCTCTTATTAATCTTTACAGTAGCACGGGTCAAAGGATTTTCCTTCAATATGGAAATCCTCAGAGTAAAATGAGAAACAATGATCATAATTAAAAGTTAAGAATAATTCATTTTATTTTGGAATCTGTAATGACATTATGCCAAGGAAAGACTGATCTAATATTACCTGTATGCAATTTAATAAAGTAGATAGCCTTTTTGTTCAGATAAAAAATAAATAAGGCCAGGCATGGTGGTTCAGGCCTGTAATCCTAGCACTCTGGGAGGCCAAGGCAGGAGGACTGCTTGAGCTCAAGACCAGCCTGATCAAGAGCAAGACCCCGTCACCACAAAAAAAAAAAAAAAAAATTAACCAGGCATTGTGGTATGTGCCTGTAGTCCCAGCAACTTGAAAGGCTGGGACTCAGCAGAAGGATTGCTTGGGAACCCAGGAGTTTGAAGTTGCAGTGAGCTATGATGATGCCACTGCACTCTACCCAGGGTGACAGAGAGATACTGTCTCAAAAAAAACAAAAAAAACCTGGCCACAGTGCCAGAGATATAAAAAAAATTTCGTTAATATAAATATTTAACAGATTAATAGAAGATGTCAAACAATTTCCTTTTTAGTTAATATGTATAAACTAAACTGTTACTTATTTGCCTAGGACTGACATTGACCTGCCATTGAATATACACTTCCATGAGCTCAAGACTTTATATTCAATAGTTTATTCAACATTTCTGCTTGATGTTTAAAACACTGTTACTCAAAGTATAGTCCATGAACTGTTTATTACTGGCCAACAAGATGATAAGCACAAAAATTAAGGGTTTAGAACCTTGACAGAGTAATTTTATGTTTATTGACTCTAATAATTGTTAAAAGTAGACTTGAACTTTTTCATTAATTTCATTTTTCTAGTAATTCAATTTTAATATATTGTTCAAAAGTATCAGTATATAATGTAGTAGGAGGAAATAAACTGGTCCTCCACCAGTTTTGATAGTTCAAAAAGCATTAATCTAATAGACATGTCAAAGTTAACTCATCCAAAACCAAGCTCCACTCATCCAAAACCAAGCTCCTGATATTCTTTCCCAAGCCTGCTTTTCCTGCAGTCTTATCCATCTTAGTTAATAGCAGTTCCTTTCAGTTTTTCAGGTCAAAAACCTTGGACTCCACCCATACTCCTCTATATCACACCCCACTCTAATTTGTCAATATATCCTGTCAGCTTGACCTTCAAAAAAAAAGAAAATATATATATATGTATTAGGTTATTAAGTATGAAATGTCCAATTTCCTAAGTACTAAGTTATACAGTTGATATCTCTCACATTTCACTTTGATGCTTTTTGTTTTATTATTATTATTGTAATATATCTTCTAACTGGTCTCTGGGCTTCAACCCATACTCCCACCCCCTGCCCAGTTTGTTCTTAGAACAGCAATCAGTGTGATTCTTTTAAAATGTAGATCAGGACAGGACTTTCTCTGCCCTAAACTTTCCAAATGCATCATCTCATCTCACTCAGAGAAAACCAAAGTCACTATGATGGAAATGACCTACAGGGCCCTAAAAGATCTGACTCCCATTCTCTTGCTGCCTTAATCTCCCGCTTCTAAATAAATCAATAATTTAATCACAATTATTTGAATGAAAGCTCATTTCAAAATAAAAGTGCTGTTATGAAAGTAGTTATGTATAGGAGTAATAAAAAGGGTTGTTACTTTTGCTTACATAAAAATTTTATTGGCCAGGCTCAATGGCTCAAGCCTAGAATCCTAGCATTTTGGAAGGCCAAGTAGGGAGGATTGATTGAGGCCAGGAATTTAAGATCAGCCTGAGCAAGAGCAAGGCCCCGTCTCTACAAAAAATACAAAAATAAGCCGGGCATGGTGGTGCACACCTGTAGTCCCAGCTACTGGGAAGACTGAGACAGGAGA
>VBSM01002121.1:19777424-19797952 GCA_008086735.1 Cheirogaleus medius
GGCACTCTAGCCCGGGCAACAAAGTGAGACTCTGTCTCAAAAAAAAAAAAGAAAGTATCCAGTTGAATCCCTATCCACTAAAGAAGACCATTCAGAGATACTAAACTCAGAAAGTTATGGAATAGGGCTCAGAATCTGCATTTTTACCATTCTCCAATAAAGAAAACCAAAGCCTGCTTGAGAAATGGTAGATTCCAACAAAATGAGCATTAAGTATCTTGTCATGCCAAAAAGTTAGGAAGTACTTAAAAAAGAAAGTGCATGTCTAAAAGGCATACAAGCCATCTTGAAGGAGCCACCAATGGCAAAAGCTGGAACAATATGAACAACAAAACTTGACATAATCATGTTGGATTATAGCCCATAGAAAAAAATAAATACCTATTAGTCCATGTGGATATAAAGAATTGAATTAAATAAATAGGAGAAAAGAAATACATCTTCATAACAGAAGAATTTAAGTTAACAAATGTAAAAGAAATGAGGGAAAGAAGAAACAATGATTAGGCAAACACCATAGAAATAACAGTTGCAAGTAAGAACCACCACTGGATACTAACACATAATCCCAAAGGATCTCCCCCATAAGATACTTATCAATTACAAATAGAAAAATTTTACAATGGAGAAACCAAGAAGGCATCATCTTAAGCAAGTCAAGGTTAACAGCACCAGAAATAAATTGACATCATGTATTCCCTGAGAGGATGCACCGAGAAAGGTACAGCATCACTTCTGGGTATTCTTGGCAAAAATGCATAATCTCACTCCATCATAAGAAAATATCAGATGAATCCAAATTGAGGGATATTCTACACCTACTCTTCAAAAAAATCAAGGTGACAGAAGACAAGGAAAGACTGAGAAACTGTCACAGATTGGAGGGACTAAGGAGACATGACAACTAAATGCAATGTGAGATCCTAGATTGGACCTTGGAGCAGAAAAGGACAAACTTTTCTGTGGGAAAACTGGCAAAATTCAGATAAGATATGAAGATTAATTACTAGTATATCATTGTTAATTTTCTGGTTTTCATCATTTTATTATGATTACATATGTTAACATTAGGGGAAGTTGAATGAGAATCATATGAAAACTTCAATTTTTGCAAATTTTCTGGAAGTCCAAAGTAATTTCAAATTAAAACTTAAAAAGAACTGAAAATAGTAACAATTTTAAAAAACATTTTTACCATTTAAAAATATTCAATACCTTTAACAAACAGCTTAGGTGATTCTTAGGTATACTGAATTCTGAAAACTACTAATTTAAAGAAACTCTTGCAACCACAGAAGAAAAGCAAGGCAGGTTGTGGGAAATGTTGTAATCCTAATGTCAAACTAGATAAATAATAGAATGGAAAACTGATCTGGCCCCATATAAAAGTTCTTATTTTCTTAAATGTTATTAATAATAAATGAAGAAACATTTTACTTACCTTTATATCACTACCTGGTGTGGCAGTAAGAGCCAAGATTCTAAAATGATTTGTATATTTGACTAGTTCTCTTACAACCTTAAAAAAAAAAAAAAAGTTCTTTAATATCATTTGTCAAACACAAAAATAACAGTGGTTCTAAAGAATACACTATCATAGATGGCCCATTAGCATTATTCCTTAATTGGCATATTGATGGTCTAGTGAATAGAACTATTATTAGTCACAGTATCTGAAGAGCCTGGCATGGTGGTTCATGCTTGTAATCCTAGCACTCTGGGAGGGCGAGGCGGGAGGATTGCTCAAGGGCAGGAGTTTGAAACCAGCCTGAGCAAGAGCGAGACCCCATCTCTACTAAAAATAGAAAGAAATTAATTGGCCAACTAATAATATGTAGAAAAAATTAGCCGGCCATGGTGGTGCATGCCTGTAGTCCCAGCTACTTGGGAGGCTGAGGCAGGAGGATCACCTGAGCCCGGGAGTTTGAGGTTGTTGTGAGCTAGGCTGACGCCACAGGCCAGGGCAACAGAGTGAGACTTTGTCTCAAAAAAAAAAAAAGAAAGAAAACATTGGATGCCTTCAGGTCAATACAAACAAAAAGAAGAACACATTAGAGCTTTTCTATGTAAAAAGCTACAACATCAAGGCCGAATCAAAATACTTAAAGGGCTACTTCAAGGTCAAATGGAAGAGGAAGAGAGTCCAGTCTCCATTGCGTGGGCCACAGTCCAGTGACAGCAATATCCATATGCACACTTGACAGGAAGATAAATTGTAACTGATAAAAACTAAAAAAATTTTAAACAGCAATATGAAATTATATTTGAAATTTTTTAAAATTTAGGAAAGATTTTAAAGAAATTAGATTTTATGTGGAAGGCTCACAGTTTTTAAGTTAAGTTTATTCATAAAAAATAAGGTAATTTTAGAAATTGGTTTCCTTTTAAATACTAAAACATTTCCACAGTGGCATCGAAGCACCATTCTACTTTAGTTTGAACTCAACATCTACTTCTAGTATGATTAATGCTGGATAATTTGCCAGATTCCCACCTGTACCTCCAGGTGAGGCCCCAATACAAAGGAAAAAGGACTCCCAAGTAAACTGATTTGCCAGAACAGCTATCAGTATCCCACTGTTCCTGCATTAGAATTAAACAATAAAACCAGATTACCTAAAAATCACCTCATTTCAACCCAAGTCAAAGATAAATTCAAGCCAGGCATGGTGGCTTACACCTATACTGCTAGCACTTCGGGAGGCCAAAGGAGGAGGATCACTTGAGGCCAGGAGTTCAAGACCAGCCTAAGCAAGAGCAAGACCCTGTCTCTACAAAAAATAGAAAAATTATCGAGGCATGGCGGTACATGCCTGCAGTCCCAGCTACTAGGGAGGTTAAGGCAGAAGAATCACTTGAGCACAGGAGTTTGAGGTTGCAGTGAGTTATGATGATGTCACTGCCCTCTAGCCCAGGTGACAGAGAAAGACTCTGTCTCAAAAAAAAAAATCATCCAATGCCTACAAAAACTATTTTAACATACATTAAATATAAGCTAAATCTTCAAAATGAATTCCATATAATTTGAATAAAAAATTGTAAATGCCCCTCTTGAGCAGAAATCTTAACACATTGTGTATTCATTTAATTTGGAAAGATACAAATAAATGGAAAATATATCTATTTCCTGGATATAGTTAAGAAGATCAACTATAAGAAAGATGATAATTCTCTCTAATACAAACATAATACAATAACATTTAAAGTCCCCAACAGAAAATGCTTTACAAATTCACAAACTGGCAGTAAAATCATGTCTTTGCACCAAATGAAATCAACTTTCCCTTCTCTTTCCCTCTCCTATTCTTACTCTATTATAGTTTTAACTACCACCTATATGCTGAGGATTTCCAAATCTGTATCTATAGCTCAGTACTCTCCGCTGAGATCCACACTTCTGTCATCTGCTTCCTAATGATTATCTACAGCTCAATTCATCATAGACACTTCAAACTCAACACATCTAAAACTGCACTATCTTTCCACACTCCCTCAAATCTGCTCTGCCTCCAGAATGCCTACAATCCTCACAGTTTTCCAAGTCAGAAACCTGGGAGTCATCCTATATTCCTCCCATCCCTCTTGGGATACCCTGCAGTTAGCCTTCTCCCCTCTAATCCCTTTCAAATCTTAAGTATTACCTCCACTAAACATTTTTTTAATTGAGTCTCTACCACCTATATCTCCTATGGCCTACAAAGTACAAACTGTTAAACATAAAATAAAAATGCCTTCATGACCTGGCCCTTAAGTAGAAGTAGCAAAATCCCCCTTAAAAGAAGAGGGAAATAGAAAAGTCAATTTCATTTAGCACAAAGAGATGAATGACCTCTAGAAGCACATCCCACTTTGCTTTATTTTATATTCCTAAGAGTACTCGACTAATAGAAGGCACTGTGTTAGGTACGTTGCATACATTATGTCATTTAATCCTTATAACACTGACAGTTAAGTATTATTTTACTCAGCTGCCAAGGAATGACACTACACATCCACTATCAATCTTTGGATTATTACTTACAAAACTCCACCCATATCCTACTTTAGATCACAGACCCAACCATCACCAGGTTCTCATGATCCACATCTGACACTAATAATCATTAGGATTAAAAAAAAAGACAGCAGCAACACTGATTTGAATGGAAGAAGGAAAGTACAGGTATGTCCTATCACCTTCTGTTCTGAGATAATAGATGTAAGGCATTTTATAATACCGTCAATAAGTTCCATCAATAACTATTCTTCAAAATACTCCTTAACAGTATGGTTACACTACAAAATATCATTTAACAAAATTATTACCTGGCAATAAGCATAGTTTCCGAGAGCTTTATGGGCTTCATCAATAACTAGGCACTTTATTTCAACAGCAGGACATGCTCCTCTAGAAAGGTCATTTACCATGACCTGAGGTGTAAGAAAAAGGACTCTCTTACTGCACCATATTTCCTTCCTGGTGAGAGCTTGAGTAGACCCTGTAAATAAAAGTGATATTCTAAACTTCAGACTGTTATCTGTAAAATATAAATAGTCTGGCCTATTTTCAGAATGCATACATGCTTTTGTAATCTGCTTAAGAAGAGAATATTCATTGGAATGTTTCATTTTCAAACTCTGGTGTGGTCCAAATGTCAAAGCTGGCACTTATCTAAGACCACAACTAGATTGTCTTTAGAAAATTCCTACAAAATGGCATAATACTTAAATAGAAGCAAATTCTTCGACTGGGAAATCTTTCTTGGGAAGAAAGCCAGGAAACATCATGTTCAGTTACCCATGGGTATACACACATATTAGTTTCGAAATACTCTGACAAGCTACAAGGATTCTCTGAAGATTGAATAAAGCAACCCTTTTTATCAGTGTTGGAATTTGCTATAAGTAGATGATGTTTTAAGGGAGGGGATATAAGATGCGCATATTGTGGTTTGGGAACTATTTCGCATGGATCAGCAATTTAGCATTCCACCAGAATGCTGCTTTCCCCTGGGTACCCAGCTCTTAATTTCATATTAGCCCATTCTTTCTAAAATACCTGTCATTTCGGCCATGTGGAACTGTGGGATACCCATCACCTGGTAGCAAGCTTCGATCTGCTGTGTCACCAAGGGTTTCGTGGGAGCCATAAAGACCACTTTGCCGGAAGGAAACCAGCGGTAGAAATTGTACATGACCACGGCGGCAATAAAGGTCTTTCCCAGCCCCGTAGGCAGACACACCAGCGTGTTGCAGAACAGAGCGGTCCGGGAAATGTGCAGCTGGTAGTCCCGCACTGGGCAATTGGTAGGGTAAATCCACAGGGCGCCAGCTGAGGTGCAGAACCCGCCATTCTCTAGACTTAGCTGCCTCTCAGCCTCGTACACCGCGACCAGCAACACATCATCGTCCGACTCCGGCTGAGCCTCCGCCGTTGCTGGCAAACGCGCCTTGGAGCCTCCAGGTCTCTGAGGTCGCTCGGTTCCCGAGCTGCAACCAGAAGTCCCAGAGGATCGGGAGACGCTCGAGCCCCACGTCTGGAAAAGTGTTCTTTGCCGTCCGCTCATTAGGCCGACAACTACTAAAGGCTTCACTCAGAAACCTTGTAACTGCAGCAGCTCAACCGCCAAGGTTCCGGCCCCCATCGGTTTCCTCCGGACAAAACTGTGGAATGAGAGGGCGGGCTGCGGCCAAGTTAATCCAGTTGAACATACCGCCACAGAGTTCGCATTGGGAGTATGATTGGCTGGCTACCCGGAAACCCTGTAGGCCTGAGACGCATGCGCATATGTGAAGGAGTTGCTCCAAATTTAGTCCCCGTTCCAGGTTTTTTAGACTCTAAATTTGAGTTCCGTTTCCTACGATTAGGTGTCCGTGCGTCATTGCTAATGTGATATCATTTATCTTATTTTTTTTATTTTATTTTTTTTTGAGACAGAGTCTCACTCTGTTGCCCGGGCTAGAGTGAGTGCCGTGGCATCAGCCTCGCTCACAGCAACCTCAAACTCCTGGGCTCGAGCAATCCTCCTGCCTCAGCCTCCCGAGTAGCTGGGACTAGAGGCATGTGCCACCATGCCCGGCTCATTTTTTCTATATATTTTTAGTTGGCCAATTAATTGCTTTCTATTTTATAGTAGAGACGGGTCTCCCTCTTGCTCAGGCTGGTTGCGAACTCCTGAGCTCAAGCAATCCGACCGCCTTGGCCTCCCAGAGAGCTAGGATTACAGGCGTGAGCCACCGCGCCCGGCCAGATATCATTTATCTTAAAATGATAAAATAAATAAACCTCGAGATCCCAGAGACAATGGAATACCCAATTTCGTGAATTTAACGTTATTGAGTGTCTAAAGTGTCCTATTCCTTGTTGGTTGTATTTTTAAATCGGAAAATGAGATGAAACGCAAAAATGTGTAAAAAGAATAACTTGTTTATTTATCTAGGCTGAAAAAACAAAAATGTTTCTTTTTCACTGTGTTAGGAGTAGCAACCTATTATTTTAATATTTTTTATTGTTTAAAGGAAAGTGAATGTAGTCTGGTCCTGTTATTCATTAGAATATTTTTTAATGTAAGGCGTCCTGATGTTCCACTATTACATCTTTATTACAGATAAGAGCAGGAAACGTCAGTGTGCAGTCATTCCACTGAAGCGATAGCTTTCTCTTTCAGACAATTCCTGGCTTCTCCACTCTAAACCTGACAACTTTGAGTAACCTCTGTAAATGTGTTTCTTTGTGTACTGAGGAAAAGGACACACACAACGTGGCGTTGTTATAAGCATTTATAATGCCATCCTCATGACCATCAGTAAGCAGCATCCTGAGTACAGCTTCATTACATTGTTTCATTTGTTCAAGCCTCTGAACTGGCTTTTAGACACTGTTTCTCGTGATTCCATGGGGGCAGGGAGAGGAGCTGTTTGCATTTAAGTTTTTATTTGTGTGCTCTTTAAATGGGAGATAGTAAAATATGGATTGTTCTGATGGACAAGGACTGAGCCAATTCAGGTGTGAATTTTTAGGCTAGAACTAGATAAAATAAGAGATTAGAAGTCTGAATGCTACTGTTTTCTTTAAACAGGTTATCGACAGGACATTTAAAGGCATAGCAGCCAGCAGGTAACAAACAAGTGTGGGTAATGGCTGGTAAATATCACTCCCACCAGAGGTCGCCTTACAAGGGGTCCAGTTAAGAATAGCTGACCGCTACAGTCTTCCGCGCTGTTGGCTGCCGAGGCCACCTCCGTAGGTTCTTTACCGGGACTCAACAAAGAAGCCCTCGCCGCACAGGTTTACGTCACTCAAGGACAGGCCCCAATCCTGCTGGCGGGAGCAGTGACCCGCCCCTCGACCTCGGTGAGCGTCCACGCCACGCCCCAGGGGCGGGGCGATGCCGAACCGAGGCGGGCTGGCTCAGTAAAGCGGAGGCAGCGGGGGAAGATGGCGGCAGCCATTCCGCAGCGGGCGTGGACCGTGGAGCAGCTGCGCAGCGAGCAGCTGCCCAAGAAGGACATTATCAAGTTTCTGCAGGACCATGGTTCAGATTCGGTACCAGAGGCGGCGGGGCGGCCGGGTTGGTGCGGCTGAGGGACGCCTCACCCCCCTGGAGATGCCCATACATACCGTATTCCTCCGTGCCCCCGCCCTCGTTCTTCCGCGGCCCGTGGCCGGCAAGGCCGGAGCGGCCTCGCGTGCGCTGGGGAGCCACGCTCCCGCCTCTCGGGCGGGCCTACTTCGGCGTGGGGAGCAGCTTTATTTCGTGGGGCACGCAGGCTACAATCGCAGAAGTAGAACCTCATCGGGATCCTTCAGTGGGGGTGGAGGCCATTAAAAAAAAAAAAAAAAAGGACCCCTCAGTTGTTGGGGGCTGAAGCGGGAGTGGGCTGTGGCCGCTGAGGAATAGTGGCCTGGATGAGACCCCAGGAGCGCAGTGCTGCCTACTAGGGAAATGGGAAGGGGTATGAAAATTTTTATGAGAACGATGTATGCAACTTGCTTTTCTCAACAATTTACTAAATACTGAACATTAATGGGTGTAATTTTTTAAAACCCTTGTATTGTGGTTTAACTTTTGCTTAAAATAACGACCCGTTAAATGACCTTTTCACCTATATACTTGGAAGAGCTACATGCGCATTTCTTCTTGTGCCATGGGCTCTCATTGTTATAAACAGACTAAGGAATTTATTTGGCATTCTTTATACTCTACGCCCTGAATTTTCCAGGATAGTCTCCATCTTAACCATCCATCTATAATCAAGTTATTTTTGTCAAACCAGACATTTTTGTCCTTCAGAAATTAAGATCATACATACCTCTTTTTAAATTGCTTAACTACTGCACACTTTGTTGTGCACGCACCATTTGCCACTCACTTATCAGAAACAGAAGCAGCAACCTATACGTAGCTTCTCTGCAATTTTTTAAATTCTAAACTTGCATTTAGAAAAATGGTGGGTTATTTTGAGGGGTTTGTATCTTATTTTCATTTTGAGGAGTCTTAACGGGAAGATACAAGAACTCTCCAACCTCCATTTCCTTTACTGGTGAATCATTATGGTGGCATCTGCATCTTAGATTAATGAAGCAGATAACTCATACAACATAAATACGAAGAGCTATGCTCAATGTTTAGAGATACAAGGGTAAAAAATATTATGCATCGGGGATCTTAACACCATTTTAATGCAATTATTTTCTCTTAAGCCAATTCGTATTTCAACTAAATAGAATAGAGTAGGCAAATCATTAACATTTAATGCTTTAGTACTGTACCTCATCAAATTCTTATAAAACATTAGATTCCAATGTGGAATCTAATGTAAAACTGGCCCAGGTAGGACAATTTTAGGAGACTTGGATTCTCATAATATTTTTGTAGTATATTAATTTTTTAAATGCATTATTCTTCAGTGATCATTCACATACTTAAACCTATATTTGACAATAATTGTTTGATCGTAAGATACCAAGGAGATGTTTATATTTTGATTTTTTTTTTTTTGGGAACCTTGCTAAAGAAATCACAGGAGTGGTAAAGTAACTGATTACTTCCTTTTAATCAACTTTAATCTCCTTTCCCCATCAGTTGTTAATCATTAAG
Organism: Cheirogaleus medius; assembly: GCA_008086735.1. NCBI lineage: Eukaryota > Metazoa > Chordata > Mammalia > Primates > Cheirogaleidae > Cheirogaleus > Cheirogaleus medius. The sequence continues at coordinate 19,786,505 of VBSM01002121.1, forward strand.
AACATTAAGAAGGGAAGAGAAAAAGCAAAAGATAAAAAATACAATAGTGATAGTATTAGAAAAACTGCTTTATCGAAAGCTTAGAAGATGCTAAAGGACAACTTTGAGAAAGTACCAAAATGAGGAATCAAGCAGGGACCACAAGGTAGAAAAGGAAGCAGAATAAAATAAGAGGGAAACAAATTATTAAAATCCTCACATTACATGATTTGAGATGAAAATATATTATAACTTGATATTTCAGTAGTAATATTTTAATGTCCATCTGCCAACTTAGCAGTATTATGTTTGAGAGAAAGGAATTCTATTGTTTTCTTGAGTTATTAAATACATTGTTAGGGTAGGTGTGGTGGCTCATGCCTGTGATCCTAGCACTCTGGGAGGCTACAATGGGTGGACTTGAGGTCAGTAGTTTGAGACCAGCCTGAGCAAAAGTGAGACTCCTCTACAAAAAATAGAAAACTTAGCCTGGCATGGTGGCACACACCTGTAGTCTCAGCTACTCGGGAAGCTGAGGCAGGAGGATCAGTTGAGCCCAGGAGTTTGAGGTTGCGATGAACTATGATGACACCATGGCACTCTAGCCAGGGTGACAGATAAATACATAAATAATAAATACATACATAAATAACACATTCTTATTATGTGACAGGCTCTATACTAAATGCATTATATATATTACTGTACTTTGTCCTTACAACATCCTATGACATAAATGCTGTTTTTAATATTTCACTACAGATATGGAGACTGAGTCTTTAGGAAAGCTTAGTCCCTTGTCTAGGGTCAGACAGCTAGGATTTTACTCCAGATAATAGGACTCCACAGCCCATACATTTAACTAATATATATATATATATATATATATATATCATGTTGGGCATAGCAATCTTGACAGATCTCTGTTACCTGCTTGTGTAACAATGCTTCCTAGTCTGCCAGAATGGACTACAGATGCATCAAAATAGCTATGCCCAATGTGGAGGGGGGGCTCCCAAGTCCAGGGCCAAATAGCTTCCTGCTATGAACAGCTGCCTCCAGTCACCACAGTGTGCTAATGGTATAAATGTTCTTTTCTTTGAGTCTGTAACAGGAAAAAGGTTAGGAGGAACCACTGTGTCCCGTACATAATACTGCAGTTCCAGTCTTGTGAATAATTCTTTTAAATAAATACCCAGTTTTTTAAATCTAGCTTACATTTCTTTTGGTAATGAATTAGGGTATAAAATATATTGTTTATGTGATTTCTTCTTCATTAGCAGAACTATTAAAAACATAACTGCTAATATAAGATGGTCATTTTCTAATTTTAGACTCGTCTTAAGGGAAATTATTTTGACTACCCAGCTTTTTTCTTTATAGTTTCTTGCAGAACATAAATTATTAGGAAACATTAAAAATGTGGCCAAGACAGCTAACAAGGACCATTTGGTTACAGCCTATAACCATCTTTTTGAAACTAAGGTAAGTATTACTACATTCTATTATCAGAATATCATTTTAGAAATTTATTCCCAAAAGGATGTTTTAAATGCATTTATTTGCAGAATGTTGGAGGTTTTCCAACATTCTGTTGTAAGTTGTACAACTGTAAGTTGTAAGTTTTCTTAACTGTAATCATAAGTGGACTAGCTGTCAAATCTATATGACAGAATGTTTTGGTATTTTGAAAGGGACCAGATTTTGTAGCTTGAATTGAGACAACAGATTCTTAAGGCCACTGAAGTTATAAATCCGTTAGGTCAATAGGTATTACCAAACTACTTAAACATTCATACTGCTTATTAAATATTATACAGAAAAATTAAGTTCCATTTCATTAATGAATTTGAAGTCTGGTTTAGATTTAGGTTGATCCTTCAGAGAAATTAATTTTAAGAAGTTCTCTAATGTCTGTTCACTGTGACATGATCATCTTCCACAGAAAAGAATCTTTATTAGGGAGTTTGAATAGTATTCATATCTTTGGATCTAAGTTGGCCTTTCTAAGATCATGGTTCTCATTTCATAATTTATATTGTGAGCTGGTCCAACGGTCATAATTATTGATTAAAATGCTGAACAAAATTCCTCGTTTCTTCTTAGTCCATTTATTTACAATTAAGTTACATAACCTGTATTTTTTGTGCAGACATTTGAAAATCTAGATGTCCATCCTAGTTTTTAGCTTGCCTTAAGTATGTATGATGTTACAACATTTTCCTTACAGCGTTTCAAGGGTACCGAAAGTATAAGTAAAGTGTCTGAGCAAGTGAAAAATGTGAAGCTAAATGAAGATAAACCCAAAGAAACCAAGTCTGAAGAGGCTTTGGATGAGGTTTGTGTATAATATTTTCTTGTTTTATTACTTAGAATTTACTTGAATTTTAGAAATAGTAGTCTCTTTATAGCACTGATTTCTCATAATGAGGGGTGGTTTGGCCACTTTCAGTGAGCCAAACACTGATTTGGAGTATGCTATCTTTCTTAAAGTGTTCTGGGATGAAATAAACTGAAGAACTAGTGCTTTACGATTAGTAGTCTAGCCTGTGAAATACTTTTTGTATTTAAGTCACATTAACCTTCACATCTGGCCAGACCTTCTGAGCTTTCAAAGCTATTTTAAGATCTTGATTCTATAGCCAAGTTGGACTGAGTGAAAAGAAATTTCCTTTTGGGTATTTTTAGCTTTTTCTAATGTACATGGTGTACCTGGCAATAGAAATAATCCAGGCCTGGCTGCAGGGTGTGAGTTCATCTGTCTCAACTTTGCCAACCCAGGTTTTATATTTTGGTACAAAGGTTTGAAGAACCAGATAAAATTATTTCTGTAAATGGACAACCTTAGCAGAGCTGAATTGATTATAATCTAGCCATTTCTGATAATACCTTGCCAACTAAGCTCACCCATTGCTAGCCTTACTGTCAGTGATAATAATCTATCTTTAATTCTTGTATAGAGGTGTAGCCTATTGATGAAGATGTAGCATTTGGTTATTTGTGGAAAGAATTTAAGTTTAAGTACAATATTATAGATGTTTGTATGATTGAATCTAGTTAATTTTTATGACCTTTTCCTATTTGAAAAGCACAAATTAATGTTTATGAGTATATACACATATAAAGCAATTTTAAAGTTTATGCAACTAATATTTGATAAATGTTGTATCTATTGAGCAGCTACTGAGGTAAATAGATTAATGATTACTAAAGGGTTTCAGAAGCAACTGGCAACATACTTTACATTCCAGAAGATTAGAATGAGGGTAGTATTAGCAGGCAGATAGTATATCATTAAGGGGTTAAGAAAAGGAGTTACAAATAAATTAAAAGGCAAGTTTATAAGGGCTAGGAACAATCTAGAGAGATCTTGTGTAGGTCCTTAACTATATCATTTTATTTAAGACCTCTTTTCATTTAACTGGCCAGCTTGGGCCCATTTATAATATGTACTCATCTTCCTAGCATCCTAGATACCCTAGCCTCTTGTCCAATCGGTTGCTGATCTACTCTGCTCATGCTTTGGGACTAGAGAACAAGCATTGTAAAGAGACACATAACCATAAAACTGATTTGGCCTGGTATAAATTCATGCTTAGTATCAACCAAGCATGTTTTCTAGTTTCACTGCTACTCAGCAACATTTACACCATCCCTCATCAGATTCCCCATCACATGGCCCAGATAAACTATTTGACATTTTCTCACAAATTCTCAATCCTGTCTTACTCCCTTATATGCTCCTGTGTTCTGTTTTACCAAAATGTGAATATCTATAGCAATAACCATTCCCTTCTTCCCAGCTTAAAAGTTCTCTGAATCTTTGGTTCTCCTTTTCTTTTTCATGTGTCCTTCAGGACTAATGCTTTAGATATTTCCCTTATTTTTCAAATCTTTAATTATTTTTCCATTTTTTAAGCATTCCAAGCCAGGTCTCAGACTGGAATGTTGGAAAAGTTGTTCATCTCTTGGCTCCATTCTCTTTCTTCATCCATTAAGCCCCAAAGTGGTTATTTTAATAAGCTTTCTAAACCAATACTTTGCAAAGCATACCCTGCTGAAAAATCTTTAGTAATTCTGTGCCGTCTAGAACTGCACTGTTCAGTAGGGTAGTCACTAGTCATATGTGGCTATTGAGCACTTTGGCTAGTTCAAATTGAAATGTGCTTCAAATATAAAATACACAGTCAATTTCAAAGGCTTAGTATGATTTTTTTAAAAAGAATGTAAAATATCTCAATATTTTTTATTTTGATTACATGTTGAAATGATGTTATTTTAGATGTATTGATTTAAATGACATATTCTTTTTTTTAATTTTTAATTTATTTTTTAGAGATGATGTCTCACTTTGTTGCTCAGGCTGGACCCAAACTTCTTCGGCTCAAGTGATACTCCAGCCTCAGCCCCCCAAGTAGCTGGCCAGGCATATACCTCAACAACTGGCTAATTTTTTAAAAAGTATTATTTTGTTTTGTTAGAGGGTCTCATTATGTTGCTTAGGCTGGTCTCAAACTCCTGGCGCATCTCTTGATCCTCCCACCTCAACCTCCTGAGTAACTGGGATTACAGGTGCAACCCACTGTCCCTGGCTTACATGGCTTACATTGCCTGGCTTACAACTGCATACATTTCTATAGCACATTGTATCTTTATTATTTATACCTTATATACTTCAAAGAACCTTGTCTAATTGCTATTACTGGACTTTAAGTCAATCATAGTCAATATATTTTGTCCATTATCAATTAAATAGTGTTAAGGAACATTTTCAAGTGTGATTGAATATTGCACAGGGGAGAAAATATAAGTTGGGGCAAGAACTCACACTCAGCAGTCAGAAATGAGTATAAAAGTACTCAAGCCAAAAACTTGATAACTTCTTTGTATGTAATCTTTACCAATTTCTGTTGATCCTACCTCCAGAATATATCTCAAAGCCATTCAGATTTATCATCCTCACTTTTAGTACCCTGGTCTAGACCTAGACTACTATAATAATTTTCTTCCTAATAAGTCTCTCCACTTCCACTTTTGCTTCCCAATTTATTCTTTATACTCTGGTCACAGTAATCTATTTAAAACACAAATCTGATTCTATAACTTCTCTGTTTAAAAAGCTTATTTGGGCCGGGCGTGGTGGCTCACACCTATAATCCTAGCACTCTAGGAGGCTGAGGCAGGCGGATTGCTCAACATCAGGAGTTTGAAACCAGCCTGAGCAAGAGTGAGACCCGGTCTCTAATAAAAAAATAGAGAGAAAGTAATTGGCCAACTAAAAATATATATAAAAAAAATTAGCCGGGCATGGTGGCACATGCCTGTAGTCCCAGCTACTCGGGAGGCTGAGGCAGAAGGATTGCTTGAGCCCAGGAGTTTTGAGGTTGCTGTGAGCTAGGCTGATGCCATGGCACTCTAGCCTGGGCAACAGAGTGAGATTCTGTCTCAAAATAAATAAATAAGTAGCATATTTGGCTGCTTAGTGACCTAAAGATTAAAAATACCCAGATTCCTAACATCTTCCATGTCTTTCTAGCCTCATCTCATGCCATTCTGCCCTTAATTCCTTCCTTGCAAACGATAATATATTCATGCTCTTCCCTGCTATGGAAATGTTATTCCTTGTTTTAAGCCTTTTCCCTCCCATTACCTAGCTAAACTCTTCTTGTCCCTCAGAGTATAATTTAAGTATCACTTCTTCAAAACCTCTCCCAGCCTATGCCCTGTACTGGGGTTAGGTCACTGTGTCATTCCCATCTTAGCACCTGATTGTTTCCTCTATAGGTCTCATATGTAATTATACACGTCTATATTCCCTGCTAGAAGTAGAGCAGGGGCCCCGTCTGCTAACTCACCTATGTATCTCTGGTTTCTAATGTAGAACATACTTCGGTATTCCTTGAGTTTAATAATTAGAATAACTATGTAATATACTCTTTTTAGAGACTAAAATGTGATCCATTTAATTACAGTTGTAATAATTACTCTCAAAGTTCCTTTATCTCTGGTTCTGTAAGTATCTAGTTCAGACCCAATCTCAGGAATGTAGTTCTTTTCATCACTCTGGACTGAGAAGTTGCCGGAAAGCCAGAAAATTGCCTAAAAGCCAGGCCCTTTCAAGAATATAATTTCAGGTTGGCCTTAGGACTGATCTGACCTCTTACCATGAACCAACCAGGTTCTTGGCAATGAAATTCAGAATCAGATGAAATAACTAGAGCAGCATTTGTCAAAGTGTGGTAGATAGGGCCAAGAAGCTCCAGGTTGCATTCTGGGGTCATTAAAGCCTGAACCTATGTCTCCTACTTGAGGATTCACAGAGCATATCAGCTAATGACAGCTCTGATAAGTCATGCATAACAGAGGGCTACTTAACTTGGTTAGTAGTGTTTCCCAAACTTAATTACATTAGACCCCTTGCCAAGGAATGAGAGATCTATAAAAAACACTTTGTGAAATACTGAAATATGAAGGCCATTTGTGGGCAGATTGGCACGACCACCATTCAGACTGAGCCATAACCACCTATTTAATGTGGTTATTTGTGTTATTCTAGAATCTCTAATGGGACAACAAATAAGAAAACAATGCAGTGACATTAAAATTTTAAATGTAGCCATTGTAGCCATTGTGCACTAATCAAACATTATCCATTCAACTGATTAAATGCAATTTCTTTAATAAGTCTTAAGAAATTTTGAATATTCACACATAATTAAAATTATTTTATAATTTGGGACATGTTACTAGATTTTGTCAATCAACTCTATTAAGATTAAAGTCCTAAATGGCCTAGGCCTTTGGTCACAAAACTATAAGCAATAATTAACATCACTCCAACAATTAAGTGGAGGACTGACTGAAGGTGTCAAAGACATTAAAATTGTGAAAACAGATTTTATTCAGTCTACTGACAGTAGGGAAAAGAGCTGAGCTGCCTTCCACTGGGCCTTTTGAAAGAATTGAGGGAGTAAGGAGGGACTTGAGCAGTCAAGGAAGTGAAAATTACAAAAAGCAGAAAGAGGGGAGATTGGTCCAGATGAAACCCATCTGGGTTTGCTAACTGGTGCTCATCAAAGTTAGACTCCTTCCTACCCTCTGGAGGCTGGGAGACGGGTCCTATCTTTAGGTGTTAGGTAGAACAAACAGTAAATTCTTTTAGCAGCCTCGAGCTGTTAGTGTTTGTTCAAGTCTTTACAGGCCAAGGTTGAGGCCTAGTTGAGAAGAGCGCTCTCAGAGGATCTTGGCTAGAGCTTGGTCAAGGAGAAAATTTTTGTCAAAGGAGTAGACTCTTTGAAGGGAGATGAGACTTTCTTTTCACTTAACAGGTTTTGGATAGAGATAAAATCCTGGACAAGGGAAGTGAAAGTGAATTAAAATTTGCATGATTTAACCAATTATAGATAGATGAGGAGTAAACAAAAATTTCTCTTGGTTTCCAAACTCAGGAACCAAATCTTTGATATCCAACCACACACTTGCTACTTGTTTTATGAAATTTAGGAACCAAATATGGTTTTGGATAATGTAGATCCCTCCCTGTCTGAATTCAGAAACCAAATATATTTAAGTAAGGAAGATACTTTTACATTTGCTCTTTTTTTTTAACCCCCTAAATAACCTTAACAGATCATCTTCTCTGTGCTTTCCTCACATATGTGAATTACCATTGATTAGATTTGCCTGTAACCTTTTTTGTTAAAGGCCCTGATAATCCTGCTTTATTCTAGGAAATATGCCTGTTATGGCAATTTTTATAGGTAATTTCATTCATTGTGTGAACTTATTTTCAATTTCAGAGACGGAGGCAACATCAATTGTATTCATTCTAATTAGATATAATAAAAACATTTAGAGATATCAATTATTGCTGCTAAAACAATTCAGATGTTTGGGGGGGAAAGTCAGTATTTTATTTAATGCCTTATGATTTTGTGGGAATTAAATAGTAATGATTTTTCTAACCTTAGGAAATAACTAGATTCATTTTATGGTTTGTTGAATAATAAACTGAACAAAATCATGTCAAAAGAATTTTTGGTTTCCAAATAAGCTGGAAGTTATTTGAAATTAAATTATAGAAGTATACGTTACTGATTTTCACATCACAGCCTTGAAATGAGACAGTTTATTTTTAACTTACAGAGGTGGACTAAAGGCATAAGTTTGGTATCAAATCTAGCAAACTCGATGATCGGACTCTGGTCATTGTTGGCTATATAGGTATTCTCTTTGTCATTCTTCTAAAGGACATGAATTAATTTTGTTTTTAGGGTCCACCAAAATATACAAAATCTGTTCTAAAAAAGGGAGATAAAACCAACTTTCCCAAAAAGGGAGATGTTGTTCACTGCTGGTATACAGGAACACTACAAGATGGGACTGTTTTTGATACTAATATTCAAACAAGTAAGTCTAAATGTAATCTTATCTTTTTGGCTTAAATACATTGCAAGATATTTGTGTGGCAGAAAGATGAGTGGTTGGCATTATTGTTTTCTTGGCTGTCCATCTACTGTTTTCCAGATGTCTTTTGTACCTATGATTTACTTGGAAGAAGAGGTCTTCGGCTCACTGATTATTGGCTGGCTAAAGACTTCTTATTCATTGGGAAGTAAAACATAAGGAAGCTTAATCTAAACTTGGTTAATGCCCCAAAGTTATGCTTTAGTATTTTAACAGAAAAGGCAGAGTAGTCTTCTATTTTATTGGTATAAATATAGATCCTACTCCTTTACCCTTGACCGTATAATTATTTTAACATCTGGAATTTTCTTGATGAATTACCTGGCTTTCTAAATTTTTCTTTCTTTTCAGATACGTATTATAACTCTGAAATCAGTTAAACTATATTTTTCCAATGAAACTTATCTCAATAAAAAATTAGTGTATCATTAATTATAAGGAAAATCTGTTTTACAGGTTCAAAGAAGAAGAAAAATGCCAAACCTTTAAGTTTTAAGGTTGGAGTAGGCAAAGTTATCAGAGGAGTAAGTAAAGAATGGCAATGAATCAACAGATGTGCTGTTTGTGGTATGGTGTTTTAAAAAATTAGGATTGGGGATATAATGAAAAGAGATCAATCTCTGGAGTTTGACAGATTGAGTGCTATCATTGCTTGGTGATCTGGCACAGTTTCCTCATCTATAAAATGAGGACAGTACTGCCTACCTCAGGGTTTTTACAAAATCAAATGAGCATAACTTAAAGCACCTAATATAGTAGAGACTCATATTAGTTTCTTCAGTCTACCCCTTTTATTCTTTTTCTTCATAAAGTAATTCTTTGTCAGAATGTTTGGCTCACAATTCTTGTAAATTAATGTTACATAGCTGTTGTCCCACTTACATGTAATCAAGAAAAGTAAAATTATCTGTTCTAGACCGGGCGCAGTGGCTCACGCCTGTAATCCTAGCACTCTGGGAGGCTGAGGCGGGTGGATTGCTCAAGGTCAGGAGTTCAAAATTATCTGTTCTGCTGAAGTATTCATAGAAGCAGGAGTTTGTTTCTATAGTCTTCTCACCTCTCACCTGGGCTCCAGCTCCAGAAAATCTTTCAAATATAAGCATGCTTTTATCCACTATTTCAGAAAAGGGTAAGTTAGGCTTGAGCTGTAATTACCATTACGGTGTACAAAAGGAGATAAAAGAGCAGGGCTGATTGTCAGCTTTGCTGGATCAGGTTTTCATGTTAGGGCCCACTCATCGTTTGTTTTAAATTGTATTACTGGCCAGCCTCAGTGGCTCATGCCTATAATCCCAGCACTTTGGGCTTAAGGCTAGGAATTTGAGACCAGCCGGCTGGGCATAGAGGCATGCACCTATAGTCCTAGCTATTTAGGAGGATCACTTGAGCCCAAAAGTTCAAGATTGCAGTGAGCTTTGATTGCGTCACTGCCCTCCAGCCTTTGTGACAAAGTGAGACCCTGTTTCTAAAAAAAAAAAAAAATTAAAATAAAAAAAAAATTGTGAGGCCGGGTGAGGTGGCTCACGCCTATGTAATCCTAGCACTCTGGGAGGCCGAAGGCAGGAGGATCACTCAAGGTCAGGAGTTCGAAACCAGCCTGAGCAAGAGCGAAACCCCGTCTCTACTAAAAATGGAAAGAAATTTGCCAACTAAAAATATGTATAGAAAAAATTAGCCAGGCATGGTGGCGCGTGCCTATAGTCCCAGCTACTCGGGAGACGGAGGCAGAAGGATCCCTTGAGCCCAGGAGTTTGAGGTTGCTGTGAGCTAGGCTGACGCCACAGCACTCTAGCCTAGGCAACAGAGTGAGACTCTGTCTCAAAAAAAATAAAATTGTGATTACTTAGAACATCAAATATTGATAGCTGAAATGCTTATTTAAATGCAGTAAGAACCCTCAGTATAATACTCTTTGTACTATGGGTTTAAACAATCATATCCGGAGTCCAAAACAGAATATAAAATATCTTGAAACTTTAAAGTTTAACTGAGCATAACTGTTGTGCTACTTTTTTATTTCTTTAACTTATCTGCATACTGGTAAATTTTTCCTAATCTACCATAGTGTTAATTTCCAGATATGACAGATCTAATTGTATCCCTTGAGCTTTCTGTGATTGTTGTGTTTCAACAGAGTATATGATATTAGGAATATACTATTATCTTTTATCATGTTGATTTAATTGTTTTTGGTAACTGGCTTTAAGATCCAAATTTGTAAAAAAATGGAGCTGCGACCCAGAAGCCTTTATCATTTCTTTGAAAAGTTAGTTTTACTTTTTGCAAAAGATCTTAATGTGATAACACTTTGTTTTTATTTTATGTGCCATCATGACTCCGCTATTATAACTTGGTAATCTTAGAACAGTTTTAGAGCGAGTACTTGCTATTTCATTTTTTTCTTCTAAGTCTCCATTAACCTTGCCACCATTGAAGACAAAGATTTAGGGACTCATCCAAGGACATTACCTTAGGATATAGTAAAATCTAATAACAGAATGCTTACATATGTAAAATATATATTTTATATATGTATATAAAATAAAATCTGGAGTCTTCTGGTATTACATGTACTTTTTACAAAGTTGTTATCAGTTTTCATTTTGTTCTTGCCTTTAGTGGGATGAAGCACTCTTGACTATGAGTAAAGGAGAAAAGGCTCGACTGGAGATTGAACCAGAATGGGCTTATGGAAAGAAAGGACAGCCTGATGCCAAGTATCCTTTTTTCCTTTCACAATTAAAGAAAAAAAAAAAAACAGTAAAGAACGATTATTGGAAGGTATGAAAGATGCTGTCTAGTCTAACCTCCAAATCAGAAATCCTGTCCTTCCTGATATTTAGATACTTAATGTCAACACCCCTAATACAGAAAACAGTTAATATTTTCTATTGGTACAAGGTATTACCACTTGAGCTGGAATCTTGCTTTTATTCTCTCATTCAAGTTCTTTTTTTTGAGACAGAATCTCACTCTGTTGCCTGGGCTAGAGTGCCGTGGCGT
>VBSM01002121.1:19798052-19810860 GCA_008086735.1 Cheirogaleus medius
TCGGCCTCCCAGAGTGCTAGGATTACAGGTGTGAGCCACCGTGCCCGGCCTGAAAGGCAATTCTTAATGTTTAAAGGGTTTACTTCAAGAATTTATGCTGTCCAATACAAACAATTGTAGGAACTGATACAAATATGGCTCATGGTAATTTCATGCTACCGATAATTTCAGGCAATTAAATTCAAAGCTTAGAAATGGAGTACGTGTTGGGGATTATCAGTTGTAAAATGAAGGAGACTGTAAGACCAACATAGTGTTGTATCATGTGTAAGCATTATTTATTACTACTAATGACATATTTCTCTGATAAGTCCAGTTTGTGAGCATCTTAAAAAAAGCAATGAGTCCATTCAGACTAGACCTATCTAATAGATAAGTTGGAAGGCAGTTTATAGCTGTTGTTGGTTCCATTCCCATTGGACCAGTTAGAATCTAAGTTTGGAAAAAATTTTTTTAGGTCTCTCTACAGTCTTGTGAGTTAAACTTACTTGGGAATATAATAGCTCTCTTCTTAGCTTATCAAAATCATGGCCACTTGTAACTCCTCCTTTCCCATGTGAAGCATCTCAGGACCAATCTGATGCACATAAATTATACCCTTCTCTGAATTTAGCATCTTAAAATTCACAGTAAATATCATGTACTACCTCATATAAACTTTAATACAGCATATACACAGAGACTGAAATTACTTTTTTTTTTTTTTTGAGTACTTAGTAACAGCCTTCATTAAGTGGTAGCTAATTTTAAAGTACTAGTAAGGCATCCAGGTAAGGAGGATCCTTGTCCAAGCTCAACTCATCTAGTTAGTTTATACTGATAAGTTATGGTCTCCATTTATCATTATATATACTTTTAGGAATCTCTATGCTGGTTATGTATTAGCCTCTGAATCAACTACAAAGCTTTTCCCTTTGGGGTTAATTATTAATATCCAGTATACCTAATTACAGTTTTAGAGTAAGGTTGTTGGGGGTAGGAAAGAGGCACTTTTTATCAAATTCACCTTGACTTTTTCAACAGAATTCCACCAAATGCAAAACTCATTTTTGAAGTGGAACTAGTGGATATTGATTGAAATAGCAGATTCAGTTCTAAAGACATCAGCAATGATAAAACTTGGCCTTGAAAAAACTTATGTAACTAATGAGAGCTTGTTACTATTGTAAGGGAAGAGTCAACTGGAAAATTCAAGGAATTGAGTTAAAACTTGTTTACTTGACCCCAACTTTGAGAAATGTAATCCTTATAAATCCCTGAAGTCAAATATTTTACTACAGCTGTGTAAAATATTAGTCAAGGAGAACGTTTTCCTTTTACCTCATGTTGTAAACTAAAAGGCTCAATAAAAATTTATCCACTGTCTTGATGTGATTTGTTCGGTGTTAATATAGTATTGTTCTGATTAGATAATCAGGACTAAGACCTCATCATACCAGGGAGTAACTCATAGTAAAACTGTCTAGGCATATTTGCCAGGGACACTCATAAAATCTTTAAATATTCCTGTATAGTGAGAAGGCAAAAGCATAGAGCTTAAGAGGAAGCAAAAAGCTAAAAGGTCTAAGAAATACTGGCGGAAAGATAATGGCTAAATTTAGGAAAAGTGTACCTCAAAACCAATGAAACACTAATAAAGTTATTATTAGTTGAACCACCCCAAAATGAATTCATAAACGATTACTGGATAAGTCTTCAGTTTTATTACAAAAATGAAGATGATCAGTTTGATCAAAACAAAAGCTTGTTCACAAGTTTTACATGAATATTCTAAATACAAAGTCTCCTGAAACAACATATTTTTGATATGATTTTCATTTTTTAAAGGGATGCAAACATTCCATCTCATTTATAATCTCTATTCCAAGGCATAGTATTTTAATAGTGTATCTTTTCTGCAGTTAGAACACAATTCACAAGTATAACTGAAACACGCAGACAAAACCTTGTCAGCAAAGGTTAAAAATCCTTTTTTTTTTTTTTAACAGAGGAAGTAAATCCTTAATAACCAGCCCTTATGTGTTTTTAAAATCTTGTACTACACTGACATGATTTGCAGTCAGGTTTTTTTTCCTACCCTTAAGGCTACAAAACTCTTGCAAATGCCTTGCAGAAGAATTCTAGACCACGTAATGCAAAAATCAAAAAAATAGTTCTCCAATAAAAAGTAAATTTTACAAATGGTAGGAAATAGTATCTGTGGTAAGCTAATAACTGACATTTCCCCCTATTACTAAACAAATCATGTTACACAGAAACAGGGAAGACAAGTTATCAAATACGACAAGCTTATGCTATGTTTACATCCCTCATTAAAAAAAAAATAATTTCATACTTTTCACACACTCCATCTGAAATTTACATTTTCCCATCAGGTTGGAGGGGGAGGGTAATACTGTCCATAATTCCAAGGATTCTGATAATTGTACTGAAAGGAAACAAGTAAATATGTTAGCATACTAAAACTACGGCTGAGTTCCATATATAAAAAAATACAGTTAAAACAGGTATGTTTAAAACAATAAGTATGTGTTCATTGCTAAAATTCTAACTTAACCACCAAAGATGAAGTATCATACAATCTGGAACAAAAGCAAAGAAATGTTTTTCTAAAAAAAAAAGTCCTGATTTATGCTTCTAATAACATCTATGAGCAAAGAATTATAATTAAGTGGACTCACTTGATACCAGGCACTATAATTATATACAGCTTGATTTGCCTGTAAATCACCATCAATCATCTGTGTAGATGATGAAGTTGTATCTTCTGTGTGTGCTTTCTTTTCTTCCGGTTCTTCTGATCTAGATAAAAGGCCAAAATGGAAACTTTCAAAACTCCCACAGATGAGAACTTTGACAAATATATGAATGTCATCTGTGTATATTTGTTTTACTCAAGGTTTCAACCACCCAAGATTTTTTTAACAACATAAAGGTAACACTTAAAAATATTTGTCGTTAAAGGCATTTCCACAATGAATTTTAAGCATCCCTTTCTGATTCAGCTAGAAGCTACATACCCATTTTCTGCTTTCCTTTTTAAAGAATCCTGTTCTTTTAAGAGTGTTTGATGTTCATCATAAGCATTCAGAAGCCTATGAAAGAAAAAAAAATCCTCTGGAATATACCAAAATCAAACCTTTTTTTTTTTTTTTATAAGATTTTAAGTTTTTTCTACTTAGGGAAACTGTCTAAGTAAATTTCTAAGTGGCTCATTATTTTTCATTATCATCCCCTTTTAAAATAATACAATAATCTTAATCTGGATACTCAGACCCTCCATTATGTATACTTGCAAGAGACTAAATGAAACTGTGTTGAATCTCCAATTTCTCTGCCTATTACTGCCAAATTAAAATATGTCATTTCATTTCATAAATGGTCACAATTCCAATAACTTGCTACTGTCAACTGCTTACATGTGCTTTTCAATTCAGTCCAGCTTTCAAGGCACAGCACAATCAAAATTATACTTACACTACTTAAAAAATTCTCCAATCAAGCATGTGTTACTTTTATTTGTACTTTACCTTGCTTCCGTCATTGTGTCTTCTCCCAAAGCTTATCAGAATCCAGTAGTAACTAAAAGTAACCACCTCCTCTGTGAAGCATGGCAAATTCGTTCTGATCCACAGAGATCATAGCTTTCTTAACAGTTATATGCTCCCTCACACATACGTTTAGTTATTTCCTCTGATAATGATACCATTCAACTAGACTAAAACTTAGAATTACATATCTTGTTTCTTTTGTATACCTTTTTCAGTGCAAAACAAACAGAAGACACTAGATATACAGCACATGAAGTAAGGAGTAGAAACTTTGAAGTAGGTTCCAATCCTAGGTCCACAATGTACTAATAGCTAATTAAATGATCTTGGAGAAATTGCCTAATCTCTTTTTAATCCTCTCTTCATCTATGCAGAGAACAATACCTATAACCTTCATTACACTGCTATGAATTTTACATTAGATATTAAATATATAAAGCATTTAGCATGATGCCAAGTACTCAATATTAGCTATTAATATGTTTAACTAAAATTTTACACAGCCATCAAAAATATATACAAACAGACAAGTAATTCTGTTTATCTATAGTAGTTTCAATGCAAATCACTCTAAATGAGAATAATCAGAGAAGACACATGCCTAATAGGCACTGAAATACTTCCTTACTAGAATCAGATAAGGCTGGGAACTTTAGCAATGCTCTAGCCAATTATTTCTACTCTTCTGTTTAGCAAATTTAAATATTAAACTTGTACTCTTCCCAAATCCCTTAGAGAAAACCCTCTACTACCTTCAACTTTCAGGCTTTTACAATGCAAGAAGATGAAGCCATTAGGCATGATGTGAGGGACCATTTCCATCCTCTTCTCCAATCTCGGACAAAATGGCATTCCTATTCCAGATTAACCCCATCTATCTTTATTCACCTATATACTAAATGTTTATGTGTTTCAGGGTTGAATCCTTGTCTCATTGCTCTTTTCACGAATTGCTGCTTCCTGCCTTCTTTCATTCACTCATAGTTTAAATTATTATTTTAAAACTAGGAAAACAGTTTTGAAGGAAAGACAAACCATATGTCCTCCTGTTAAGCACATATACATTTACAAAACTGTATTATATTCCCCACATATATCTGAGGAAAAAGTAACCTAAGCAGGAAACATTTTAAAATTTAACAATGTATTAATCTGTACTAACCATCAAATTCTCATACAAAAATATCAACGCTTATTGACAATTCAAATAGACAATGTAATTAAGATCTTACTTATTAACATCTGAACCAAAATCTTCAAGAAATTCCACTTTTCTTTGAGAAAATGTAATTCTCATTTTAATAGGTAGTGAACCATGTACAGCTTTGTCAAAACAATTTAGAATATTTTCTTCATTTTGTTTGAGGTCACCACTATATTCCATTTCAAGTAAATTGAGGTATAACTTTGTGTTCTCCTGTGTAAAAAGCAGTATCAATTAATAATATTTCTAAAATATTTTGATTCAGAGCACAAATATTTAAAATGCCATAATATTTATGTCTCAATACTGAAAATTATATTGCATTAAAATACAACTCATATTAAATGTTTTTAGCAAACATCTAAAAGGGTGAAAAAAAATTAATTAGAACATTAATAAGTAGTGACATCATCCTAGTATCTCCCCCAAACTATGTAACTTGTTAAATGATAATAAATTAAAACTCTATATCCTACCTTGGGTTTATATGACTTAACCTAGCATCACAATTAGAAAATAAAACATAAAAAAATGATCTCTATGGTTCAAATAATTTAAATCTTTACTACAACTGTGGACTAACATCTTAAACTGCAGCTGGAAACAAACTGTTAAAAATCTGTGCTTTTTTTTTGAAACAGGGTCTCACTCTGTCACCCAGGCTGAAGTACAATCAAACTCCTGGGATTGAGTGATCCTCCTGCCTCAGCTTCCTGAGTAGCTACAACTACAGGTGCACACTACCACACCTGGCTAATTTTTTAACTTTTTTGTAGCAATGGGGTCTCGCTATGTTGCCCAGGCTGGTCTCAAAGTCCTGGCCTCTAGTGATCCTCCTGCCTCAGCCTCCCAAAATGCTAGATTTACAGACATAAACTACTGCACCCAGTCTATAAGACTGTCTCTTAACCAGACCTAGCAATAGCTAAAAACCTAAAAAATGAGGAATTTCCTATGCACTGCTTTTTATCAATGGATACAAAAAGAAATACTTTGAAAAAGGAAAATCATCTCACTGCTACATTTGCTACAATATAGGCAACTGCTATGCTTTTGTTTATGAAATGTTCTTCCAGGCCCTCTGTTCTACTTAAAAATCTGTAAATTTGCTATAAAATTTCTAAAGAGAAAACAGAAAGTATCATAATGTCTTCACTTTTTAATCAAATAATCTTAACTTTCTCCAACTTTTAGTTCAAAATAATTTGAAAACTTTTTTTTAAATGGCAACATCAGTTTAGAGGGACTGTTGTCCTCATATAGTAATAAAATATATTACATACAGACCAAATCTTTCATCACAGTTGCCAAAGTGAAAGAAAATTGACCACTGATGTTTTATAGAAATTATCCCAAAAAATACAAATACATACTTTGTCTCTTTCAATTGCTTCCAAAAGCACCTTTCTTGATTTTGGAAGATTTTTTTGTATTTTGAAAAGATGGCGGGCTAGTTTGACAGCATAGAACGAAGACTCATTATTTGATTTGGCATTCTTAATGGCATCCTGAAGTAAATGTTCAGCTTCTTCCATATTTCCATGCCGTCGTTCTAAACTTACTCTTCGCAAACGAACCATTGCCAATCCTAGAACACATTCTTCAAATGTTCTCAAGATATTCCTGGCTTCATTAATATTACCTAGAAATGGTAATTAAATGTTTATGCTTTTGTTTAAATTTCTGAAATATACTTTATGCCAGATATTGGCAAACAACCACCCATGGGCTAAATCCAGCCCTCGGCCTGATTTTGTAAAAATAATGAGAAACAGCTGTGCTCATTTATGTATTTATTTATTTATTTTTTTATTGTCTATGGCTGCTTTGGGGCTATAACAGCAGAGTTGAGTTGTTAGAAAATAGACCATGTGGCCCTTTACTATCTGGCCCTTTATAGAAAAAGCGTGCCAAACTCTGCTTTACATCATCCCTCAACACTCAATTCCTGTATTTTTATCCAGAAATAACTGAAAATCTCAATAATATCAACTGAATTTCCTTATTCTTACCCTGCTGTTCCTCAAAAGCTGCCCAAAGCATATGCACCATGGGTTTCTTTGGAAGATGAATAGTACAAGCTCTGCTGAAGACATGCCTCACTCCTTCAATGCTATGGTTTTCCATGTACTTGGCATACTACATACAGAAAAAAGGAAATACTGAATAATTTACCGTTGAACAAGCCATTAAATATGTGACAGAACGATAAAATTCTATTTTTAAACCCATTCAGCACCTTTATTGAACCACTAGACTAGTTTCTGTAAGGAAGGACGAAGAGAGGCAACGAGGTTGGCATATGCAGCAGTCAAATCTGGTTGCAAGCAGACCATCTCCTAATGCAACAGATATAGTTATATGAACAACATTCAACAGAAGTACAAAAAAGGTTAGTCACTAGATCAATGTTTATAATATATTCAAGTTTAAGACCATATAATTTTCTTACCTTAATCCAAAACTCCTCATAGAGGGCACATGATATGACACATCTTTCAAAGAGAACCACAACTCGTTCATGAGTCCCATTTTCAATTTCAAATTCTAAGTATTCTTTCCAGTTTTTTAGTTGTGCCTTTTCCAATGGTTTCACATGAAAATAAGGTCTTTTAATCTGTAATAAAATTGTAACATGGCAATGAAAGTAAACCAATACCTATACCAATATATGCAATACAGTAATAATATAAATTACTTTAAATATAAGATTAATGATGAATAAAAAAATATAATCATATTTCTAAATTTTTTTAAATTTTTTCTTTTTTTTCGAATCAAAGTTATGTTCCGTTGCACTGGGTAGAGTGCAATGGCGTCATTGTAGCTGGGACTATAGATGCGTGCCACGATGCCTGGCTAATTTTTCTATTTTTAGTAGAGAGCGGGGTCTTGCTCTTGCTCAGACTGGTCTCAAACTCTTGAGCTCAAGTAATCCTCCTGCCTCACCCTCTCAGAGTGTTAGGATTGCAAGCCTGAGCTACCACACCTGGCCTTAAAAACTTTTAAAATTAAAATCCCTTAATTTCTGTAGGCTTTAAAAATGAAAGAAATAGAATTATATTTTCCATTTATTCACAGCCATTTTAATAGAATCGCATACATTTTATGTACAGAATATTTTATTCTTTGTTGAGTATTTTAAAATTGAAAAATTACACCACAGTGACGGAAAAATCAGTGGTTGCCTAGGGCTAGGAGTGGGGTGGGAGGCACTGAACAGAAACAGGCCAAGGGGACCTTTTGGGGTGATAGAATAGTTTTGTATCTTGATTGTTGTGATGATTACAATGTATACACATTTGTCAAATGATTCCATACTATATGAGTCCATTCACCCATGCTGCATATGCTTTGGGCAGCTTTTGAGGAACAGTGGGGTAAGAATGAGGAAATTTGGTTGATATTTTCAGTTATTTCAGGATGAAAATATAGGAATTGAGTGTTGAGGGACAATATAAGTAGAGTTTGGCAAACTTCTTCTATAAAAGGCCATTATAGGGAAATCTATAGAGGCAAAACGTAAATTAGTGGTACTTTAGAGCTGCAGGTGGAAATCACAGTTGAGGAGGTTGGGGTGGTGCTAAAAAGGTAAAGGGCTTCTTTTTGAAGTAGTGAGAATGTTCTAAAATTGACTGTAGTGATGGTTGTATATATCTGTGAATATACTAACAACTACAGAATTGTACACTTTAAATGGGTGAATTGTATGGCATGTGAACAACATCTGAGTAAAGCTGTCAAAAAAACAAAGAAAACTGTGGGGAAAAAAACTCATTATATACCTAAAATGTGTATATTTTATTGTATGTAAAGTATAACCCAATGAAGTTGATTAAACAAATTGAACGATTATAATAAAATTGCTTAGATTAAGCAGATATCTTGCAATTCAAGTTAAGTATGAATTCATTAAGATTCTAAAATTGATAATGGAAAATGATAAAATTGATAACGGTAGCAATAAATGAGATGAACATCTTAAGTGATTACTTAAATATGCAAAAATAAAGTTATACTAGAGACATTCCTATCAAAACTGAAAGAAAAATACATTATTCTTACTTTATATGTTAAAGACTATTACAAAACAAAGCCACTTACACCTTCTTCAAATGTCCACCTTTTACTAACTTCATGTTCATTATAATTAAACATTTCTTGATGAATCTCAATGATTCTATGTCTCATGTTTTCTATTTCTGTAATTAGCTTGGGGAGAAAAAGAAAAAAATTAAATCTCACAAGCTATATACTGAAAATTTTCAATATTACTGCTTACATTTAAGTATTATCCGCAGATGCCTTATAGTCTTACAAAGTAGTGGGTTTTTAATGTTAGCTAAAGTTAAGTGCAAAGTCTAATTAACAACACTAAAATAGATTCTTTACCATAAACCTATTATTTAAACCCTATCTGCTAAAGAATCCCCACTTGTCTTAATCAGAAATTGACTTTGTACAAGCTACAAGTCAATAGTTAAATGGCCAGCTGTATAACTCATCACTATGCCACACATGTAGTCAAAGGATATAAGGTCTAGTTTCTCATGCACTGAAGAATTTTTAAATAAGTCTGGTTACCTTCGCTGGATCAGTTATGTCTTCAATTCCCGATGGTAGATCATCACCAGGAGGACCATCGTCACCACTATGCCCATTTACAGAAGCTAATTCCCTTCGTAGCTGAATAAATTGTTCACCAGTTAAAAGATCTCTAGGTAAGTTATTCTGTACATGTTCTTTAAATCTAAAAAAAGACAATAAAAATACATGCTCTATGTTTAAATCATAATTTTAGATCCCATATTAAATTCCTACTATA
Organism: Cheirogaleus medius; assembly: GCA_008086735.1. NCBI lineage: Eukaryota > Metazoa > Chordata > Mammalia > Primates > Cheirogaleidae > Cheirogaleus > Cheirogaleus medius. The sequence continues at coordinate 19,807,633 of VBSM01002121.1, forward strand.
TATTACTCTTTCAAAGAAATTGATTTAAAGAAAGATCTTTTTTTCACCTTCTCCCCCCTCCCCCCGAAAAAGAAAGAAAGAAAGAAACAAAGACCATTGCATGGCCAGGTGCAATGGTTAACACCTATAATCCCAGCACTTTGGGAGGTCAAGGCTGGAGAATTGCCTGAGGTCAGGAGTTCTATATCAGTCTGGGCATAACAGTGAGACCTCATCTTAACAAAAACCTTTTGAAAAGATTAGCTGGGCATGGGGGCTCGCACCTGTAGTCCCAGCTACTAGGGAGGCAGGGCCGCAGGATGACTTGAGCCCAGGAGTTTGAGGCTGCAGTGAGTTATAATCAGGCCACTGCACTCCAGCTGGGACGAAAGAGTGAGATTCTATCTATAAAAAAATAAATTAATTAAATTAGATTTAAATTTAAATAAATAAAAAAACCAAAATATCACACTATTTCTGACTTCCTTTCTATAGTGAAAACCTACTATTTGAAAAAAAGTCTACAGATATCTTCATTTCCTTTCTGCCTTTGCAGTAAATGGAGAAGCATGGACTGGCATAAATTCAAACCCCAGTTCTGTTATGAGTTAACTGATTTAAGGGAAAATTTTTCCTTCTCTAAGTCTTAGTTTCCTCATCTGTAAAATGGGACAATCATATTTATCTTGAAAAGTTACAATAAAATTAAATATAGAAAATACTTATCCTGTTTTATGGAATGAAGTGTTACCCGATTCTAGAATTGCAAATAAAGCCAACTAAAACGTTTAAACTGAAAAAGTAAATAAATCTGGTAATCCATAAATTGTAAATGATCACTTATAATCAAATATTAGCAGCTCCTTCCCACCTCCCAATTACTCCTCAATTCACAAGTGTGCACTCAATAGGGCAATGAAATTGCTCTAATTAAGGTCACTATTTCCTATATATCAATTTTCGTTTGTTTTAGAGACAGCGTCTCACTCTGTTGTCCAGGCTGGAGTGCAAAAGCATAATAGCTCACTGCAGCCTTCAGCTCCTGGTCTCAAAAGATCCTCCTGCCTTAACCTCCCAAGTAGCTGGGACTACAGGCGCATACCACCACACCTGGCTAATTTTTTATTATTTTTTTGCAGAGACAAGGTCTCTCTATGTTGCCCAGGCTGGTCTAAAACTCCAGGCCTCAAGCGATCCTCCTGCCTCAGCCTCCTGAAGTACTGGGATTACAGGTGTAAACCACCGTACATGGTCGCAGAATTAGATGGATACTTGTTTTGCAGTGTTTTCCTGAGCCTTTGAATGCTACTCTATCTCCTATGGTATCTCCTATGGTACCTCCTTCTTACCTGTCCTAAATGCTAGTATTTCCAAGAATTCCACTCTCTACTTTGTTCTCATCTATTTTTACATACTCTAAGCCAATCTCATTAATACAGCTTGAAATAAATATACTATAATGACTCTCAACCTACAACACAAGTCCAGACCTTTCTAAATTCCAGACTAGCATACCCAATTGCCAACATTACGCACTAAGAATTATAGATTAATGCTTAACATAATTCTTAACTATAGATTCTTAAACTAACCTATAAAGAGATTTTTAAAGAAAATCTATTTTATCCACACATGCTAATTTGTATACAGACATATTTTAATCGAAAACACCGGGAAGAGAAGCTAAAATATTTATACCATCTCAGTTTGAACATACCAAAGGAAGATAATACACAAAATATCTTAAACTCTGTCATCTAAAATTAACACCCTCAGCATTTCTTTTTTGTTTATTTCATTTTGTTTTTTTCAGCCTGTTGATCAGGCTAGAGTGCAGTGGCATCATCAAAGCTCACTCACTGCAACCTCAAACTCCTAGGCTCAAGCGATTCTCCTACCTTAGCCTCCCCAGTAGCTGGGACTACAAGTGTGCACCACCACACCTGGCTAATTTCTCTCTTTTTTGTAAAGCTGGGGTCTCTCTATGCTGCTCAGGCTAGTCTTGAACTCCTGGCCTCAAGCAACCTTCTGCCTTAGTTTCCCAAAGTGCTAAAATTACAGTCATGAGCCACTGTGACTGGCCTGTTTTTTGTTTTCAATCTTTCATACACACACACACAAAAAACCCCCCTTTTAATCCATTCATCCTTTGATCGACACTTAAGTTGTTTCTCTATTTTACTTATTGTGAATAATGCTGCAATATTCGTTGTAGTGCAGATTATCTCTTTGAGATACTGATTTCATTTCCTTTGGATATATACCTAAATAGTGAGATTGCTGGAATATATGGTAGTTCTATTTTTACTTTTTAGAGAAATCTCTATACTGTTTTCCATAATGGCTGTACCAATTTTCATTCCCACAAAGAGTGTACAGGGTTCCCACATCCTCACCAACACTTGCTATCTCTTGTCTTTTTCATTTTAACAGGTGTGAAGTGATAGCTCACTGGGGTTTTGATTTACTTTTCCCTGATGATTAGTAATGTTGAGCACTTTTTCACATGCATGCTGACTATTTTTACATCTTCTTTGGGAAAAATATCTGCTCAGGTCCTTTGCTAGTTTTTTAATTGTGTTGGTTTTGGTTTCCTTTTGCTTTTAAGTTATGTGAGTTCCTGACACATTTTGGATATTAACCACTCATCAGATATGTGTCTTGAAAACAAATTCTTCAAATCCAAAAATAGCCTTTTCATTTTGTTAACTGTCCCCTTTGCTGTGCAAAAGCTTTTTATAATAGTTTTGATGTTGTCCCACTTATTTATTTTTGCTTTTGTTGCCTTTGCTATTGGTGTTATATCCAAAAAGTCATTACAATGTCAAGAGCAATGTCAAGCAGCTTTTTGCCTAAGTTTTCTTGAAGAAGTCTTAGTTTCAGATTATGCATTTCAGTCATTAATTCATTTCAGGCTTATTTTTGTTTATGGTATAAGGTATGGGTGTAATTTTATTCTTTGCATGTAGATTTCCAGTTTTCCCAACAGCATTTATTGAAGATATTTTACTTTGCCCATTGTGCAGAGTCAACAATGCCAAAAAAAGAATGAACTCAAAGGAACATAATTTGAAATTAGCCAATTAGAATGAAAAAAAAGAAAGATAATATATTTAAAAAGAATGAAGGAAACATGACAGTCTTATATGACACTATCAAGTATGCAAATATATAAATTTTGTAATTCCTAGAAAAAGAAAAGAGAGAGAAAGAGGAAAGAAGCTTAAAGAAATACTGGCTGGGCCGGGT
>VBSM01002121.1:19814747-19826718 GCA_008086735.1 Cheirogaleus medius
AATAAAATGTCTTTTGTATAGATTCATTTAGTGCAGAAGACAAAACTAAAACAAGTAAGAATTTAGAGAGGCAAATTCTACCTCAAATTAAGGAATATTTTTTAGCAAAAATAACTCTCCATCAAGGAATCCAGCTGCCTTGTAAGGTAATAAGAAGTAAAAATATATTTTAAAACATACAAAAGCCCCTATCAATTGTAAAAATCTATAATAACAAAAACACTTATTTTAAAATATTTAGCTCATTTCAAGAGATTTCTATAAGCAATATTGCTTTTTTTCTTTTGAGACAGCAACAGTCTCGGTCTGTTGCCTGGGCTAGAGGGCTAGAGTACCATGGCATCAGCCTAGCTCACAGCAACCTCAAACTCTTGGGCTCAAGAAATCCACCTGCCTCAGCCTCCCAAGTAGCTGGGACTACAGGCATGCACCACAATGCCCAGCTAATTTTTCTATTTTTTTAGTTGTCTGGCTTATTTCTTTCTATTTTTAGTAGAGACGGGGTTTGCTCTTACTCAGGCTGGTCTCAAATTCCTGACCTCAAGTGATCCTCCTGCCTCAGCCTCCCAGAGTGCTAGGAGTACAGACATGAGCCACCATGCCTGGCCAGCAATTTTCATTATTGGATTTGATACCCCAATAGGATAAAACTTACACATACAAGTTTTCAAAATAAATATCTTAAAATCAAGAGGTATTTTCAAATAGTATAAAACTACATTCCCTAAACTAACCTATAATTTTATTACAATTCCAAAAAAATTCTAACAGCTTTTGGGTGGAACAAGAAAATCAAATTCTAATATTCATCTAGCATACAAAAATATAAAATGTTTTTGCAAAAGGACAATACAGCAGGCATTTTCCTGAAAAATATCATAAGAAACTAGGAAGCTATAGTAATTACAAATATGGCACTGGCCTGGTACAGAGAAATGGACCAACAGAACAATGCCCAAGAAAACAAAAAGGAGATCATTGTATATGTGAGTACTTAAGAATATAAAGGGAGGTATTTTAAGTCAATACAGGAAGGCTATTCAAAAGGGAAAAAATTTAAAAGGTTAAGGTCTTTCTCACAACAGATACAAATTAAATGCCAGATAAATGAATGACCAAAACAACTATTAAAAAATTAGAACAATATACAGGATTTACATATTCTTTACATATTCATATATCTATACATTTGTGCAAGATAGGTACAACACTCAGAAACAAATATAAGATTGAAAATTAAACCACATTAAGATTAAAAAAAAACCTCCATATGATAAAAAACACCCCAAACAAAATTAAAGATATATCAACACTGGAGGAAATATGTTTAATATGTAGAGATAAAAGATTAAGAGTGTGGGAATGATGTGGTGGCTCAAGCCTGTAATCTCAGCATTTTCAGAGCCAAGGCAGGAGGATCACTTGAACCCAGAAGTTCAAGACTAGCCTGGGCAACAATAGCGAGACCCTATCTCTACAAAAAAATGTTTAAAAATTAGCCAGGTGTGGTTTCACACACCTGTAGTCCCAACTACTTGAAAGGCTGAGGTGGGAGGATCACGTGAGCCCAGGAGTTTGAAGTTGCAATGAGCTATGATTGCACCACTGCCCTCCAGCCTGGGTGACATGGGCATGTTTAAGTGTAAGGTTTTCAAGACAATAAAATAGATGTTACTGTCCCTACAGAACTCTCAAATGATTCAGAAAATTAACATACTAGGCACTGAGAAAAGTGTGGATAAACAGAAAGACAGTAAACTGGGTAATGAGAAAGACAGAATGTTAGGCCAGGCAGGGTGGCTCACGCCTGTAATCCTAACACTCTGGGAGGCTGAGGCAGGAGGATTGGTTTAGCTCAGGAGTTCGAGACCAACCTGAGCAAGAGTGAGACCCATCTCTACTATAAACAGAAAAATCAGTCGCATGTGGTGGCATGCCTGTAATCCCAGCTACTTGGGAGGCTAAGGCAGGAGAATCGCTTGAGCCCAGGTGTTTGAGGTTGCTGTGAGCCACAGCACTTTAGTCCAGGTGACAGAGTGAGGTTCCGTCTCAAAACAACAACAAAAAAGACAATATTTAGAAGAGGGTCTGCTTAATGAATGGTGAGAAATCTTCAATGCCGTTTTCTTCTCAGCTCTGGGATTTCAGAAGCTAGGTTTCTGCTCCCTAGGCAGATCAGATAACCCTTCTCTGAAGAAACTGTTTGGCTTGGGAATAAAAGATAAGGTTACCAACAATGGGAGTCCTCAAACAAAAATCTGAATGGCCACATGATCACCCTACTGTGAAGCCCTCCAGGACAGCTAACAATGCTCCATACAAAACACACAGAGAGCTTCCATGTATTAACAGATTGCTAATATCTAATCTTTAACAGGAACAGAAATCCAAAGATCAGATATTTCAGAGATGAAAACAACAAAAAAACTTCAGATCAAACAAACAGTGCTGGGAAAAGAGGAAAACTTCAACTATCCTTAATATCCTCAAAGAAATAATAAAAAGATATGCAGCCATGAAACAAGAGTAGGAGGCTATAAGAAAAGGAACATTCAGAGAATGAGAAAGATTCTTGAGTATTAGTAATCTGATGGCAGATGTTAAAAAAACAATATAAGGGTCAAGGAAATACCTCAAAAAGCTAGACAAAGTCCAAGACATGAAAAATAGGAATGGAGAAGATAAGAAAATTAAGCAATTTTTTTCCCCAGAAACAGGGTCTCACTCTGTCACCCAGGCTGGAGTGTAGTGGCATGATCATAGCTCACTGCAGCCTCAAACTCCTAGGCTCAAGCAATCCTCTTGCCTCAGTCTCCCAAGTAGCTAGGACTACAGGTTCATATCACCATACCCAGCTAAAGAAAACTCAATGACTAAAATAAGAAATTCAATATCCTACTATTAAAAACAATAGACAAAACCAAAGGAAGGAAATTAGCAAAATAAGAAAATTCATAATAATAACATTTCTAAGAACAAAAGGACATGAGCATCCCAGATTGAAAAGACTCACTCAGTAAGCATAACGAACTGAGAGAAAGAAAATCCATACCAAAGCACATTATCATAAAACTGCATTTATATCAAAGATAGAACATCTTAAAAGCTTCCATAGAGGAAAAACAAGTTATAGAAAGAGAATCCAGAAGAATGGTTATCAGACTTCTCAACAGCAACATCAGAAGCTATAAAAGAATAAAGAGTGCCTTCAAAGCCCCAAGGAAAAATTATCTTCAACCCAAAAGTCTATACCCTATCAAACCTTCAAATTATTTTTCATTCTAAATATCCTTTATAAGGAAGTTATAGAATGCATTCCTCTAAAATATGAACATCAATAAAGAAAGAGTAGGATCTAATAAACTCTAATAAACAAAGCATGAAAGCCAGGAGTGAGGTAAATACATCTCCTAAAATCACGATAAGGAAATCCTAAGACAACTGTTGCACAGCAGAACTAGAAGAGAGCAACCAGTCCAGATAACAGTAGAAAGGGTTACAGGAGGGACAGCTCAAAGGAGGGGAAAAAATGGGACTTATGAATTATCTGACAGGTCTGATTGTGTAGAAAGCCATATTTAAAGCTTTTTGCAAAGCCAGTAGAGTGCGCAAAAAAGCTTAAATGTTCAAAGAAAATTAGACAAATGGGAAAAAAGGGAGGCAGGGAGATTAGTAATTAACTCCAGGAGAAACAAAAGGTTTTAAATAAAGGGACAATATGATGAAAAATATTTAAAGCTTTAGAATGATTTAAAAAAAAAAAAAAGCAACAACACTGAAACACACTTATTGAAACCTATCCTGTAGGTATATTGGAAATATTTAAAATGGGATGACAGGGTATAAGTGAGCTAAAATTCTCACCTACCATAATAGATAAATAATGTGTACAATAAAGAGAGAAAGCAGTATGGAGCTGCTATTATACACATGGTGGAAAATACCAGAAGACACAGCTAAAGTATTTGAAGGAAGGTGGAGAGATTGCTTTTTGTTATAAGTAGTTAAACATTAGCTGACTCTTTAAACTAAATGCACATACTTTTTTTTTTGAAAAACAAAAACACATTAATCAATTCCTATAGTCTGTAAGAAAAAGACAATCCAAGAGAAAAATGAGCAAGTAATATGAACAAGCAATTAAAAATGGCTTATAAAAAGCATATAAGAAGAAAGTAGGCTGGGTATGGTGGCTCATGCCTGTAATCCTAGCACTCTGGGAGGCTGAGGCAGGAGGACTGCTTGAGCTCAGGAGTTCGAGACCAGCGTGAGCAAGAGTGAGACCCTGTCTCTACTAAAAATTGAAAAAATTAGCTGGGCACAGTGGTGTGTGCCTGCAGTCCCAGCTACTCGGGAGGCTGAGGCAGGAGAATCCCTTGAGCCCAGGAGTTTGAGGTTGCTGTGAGCTAGGCTCATGCCATGGCACATGGCACTGTAGCCTGGGCAATAGAACGGAGACTCTGTCTCAAAAAAAAAAAAAGAAAGAAAGAAAGTAAACCAGGATGAGCAATCAAGATACACAAATTAAAAAAACCAAAGAGTTACCATCAGAGATTAAAAATATACACATATGGAAAAAAGCTGTCGGAATTTGACTACTTTCATGCACTTTGGGAGTTTAAAATGGATACCATTTTTGAAGGAACACTTGATAAACCTTAGCTATGTATGCCCTTTGACAGAAGCTCCATTTCTAGTACAATCTGTATGTACAAAAATATTGACTTGTACAGAGATGTTCACTGGAGCACTTATTATTCCTATAAATACGGATTTGGTAAAAAATAAAATACAATAATTGAACACTATAAAATACTTTTGCGAGGTTAAAAAAATATGGTAGGGTGAGATTGCAAAACATTCTCTTAAATAAAAAAAGTCAAAGAACAAATGTCAAATACACACAGTAGTATATATATCTACATATATCTGAAAGAACACACACCAAGCCATTAACGATGAGGGGAGTGGAATCGGGGACATAAGGAAAGGGAGTGTGGTATAGAGAAAGGCTTTATTATCTGCATTGTTTAAATAATCAAGCACAATCTTTTTACATGTATCCTTTTTTTTTAAATAGTGAAAAAGAAACAAAGGTTAAACTTCCAGGTTAGTATTCAACATCTATTATAGAGTTCTATTATCAACATAAGAATACTTATTTACATCTTCAAATACATTTGAGTATCAATGTTTCACATACCCTCTTATTGTACTGTTTGTCTCAGGATCACTAGGCTCCAATGTTTCTTTTAAGAAGTTTATGTAATGTATCCAAAGATCAACACTAAGAGGTATTGCCTGAAGCCCCCGCCGATAAACCTAAGAAGAAAACAATGAACTGTACTTCAAATATTTCATTATTTCTTAACAGAGAGGCAACACTGTGTTATCCGGTGAACCTTAGAAATACTAATTACTGGAATTTTGTTTAAATAATCTACCATTACCATTTGGGTGGAGGTTGGATAGAACATGGCAATGTTCTGATCCCCACGTGCAGAGTCTTGATCTTCAAAGCGCAGCAGTCCCTGCATTCTGACCGGGTTGTGTGGGCAGGCTTTGGGTTACAGACCATAGGGCACAGACCCATTAGAGCATCAATGACAGCGTCTGACCAAAAATGCAATAAGACGTAGCAAATGTGACTAGCAAACCAACTATATTGTTTGGAAAATGAGAAATAAATGTAAGTGAGAGAAAAGCCCTGCCCTACTTGTTAAGCTGCAGTGTAATACAGAGGCTTGCACTGCAAAGCTTGACAAACTGTAGAGGTTTAACGCACCTGCCAACAAAGAGAGAAAATATTAGCTACAAATGCCACAAGAGTGACAAATGCAAATAAAATACCCTATAAAAATTGTTTGACCATAAATGGTAGGTACTGCCAGCCAAAAAAGAAAAGTCTTTGTTTTGTTATTAATTGGCTTACAGTACCTAATGGAGATAACTTTATTCATTGATGTACGCACCTCATCTGATTGTTTAATGTTGTCATGCCGCTTTTCAAGGTCTGCATACTTTTTCCAGTAACCATAGCAATACGGATAGTGTATGAAAAATTTGTCAAAAGCCTTCCTGGCAGCCATCAAATGATTCTGATGAAAATAAAACAAGATATTTAAACATCTTGGAAGATTTTGTCAAAAACATTTATTATCCTTTCAAATCTATTATCTCAAAAATAAACCACAGGCTTAAAAATCACACACACAGCAGCCCACTTTCCTATAAATGCAATTGAAACAGAAGAAAATAATTTTGTAAACCTTTTATTTCAGTAATTTTACAATGTACCCTAACTATATTATAAAATACTAGGTGGCTTTGACTCTACTTATACTGACTCTCTACAATATACAAAAGCTGTAAGTTATTTTCAAAGCTAAAAATGTATCTAATGTTATTCAACTTAATCTGAAAATTTTAAGAGCCCATTATCATTACAAAACAATGAGGTCTATTGTTTTGTTATAAACTGCTGTTACTTAAATATTTGATTAATCTGTCCCTTCTAATACCATTTAAATAGTTACTAACCTCCTGTTCTACATACTGAAGTAAATATACCCAGCCTGTAAAATCCTGAGGATTATTTTCTATAGTTTTCCAAAATTTTTCATATTCTGCAGGGAAATTTGCTTCTGTTTCTGTCAGTGTCACTGGAAGGTCCACAGCATTTGCCATTTCACTTTCTTCTGTAGATGCATTGATATTGGGAGAGTCATCAGGTGACTGTTCCATTTCTGTAACATTCATAATCTCAGTACTGAAATCAGCAGGATGTTCTACAACTACCTCTGAATTGCTGCCTGTGCTGCCATTACTAGAATTTCTGTACTCATCCATGTGAGAATTTTGCATAGCTATTTATTCTGTCTTCAGTTAATGATCTGTGGAAACACACAAAAAGAGAGAAACATCTTCCAAATGTTAATAAAATAACCATGGCTTTAGTTTCTTCATTCATAAAACAAGTATCACACCTGCTGCCTAATGAAGCAATCATATTTAAAATTCAGTGTTTCTTGGCTAGCTAAAAATCTAAAAGTAAATGCCTGAATGCTATCTTGCTATCAATCACTAGAAAACAGCAATATCTTTCATATCTGTCCTGAAAGCTAAGTGTAAAACTGACAAAACAAATTCTGGTCATGGATATAAGCATTTCAGAGAATATAAGCATTTCAGAAGGAAGTTAGTACATCACTTAGCTCAGGAGAAAGTTTTACGAAACAGAAATTTCCAAAATATCTATATATTTACAATAAATTTTAAATCCTGGCAACTAGCTTTCAATGTTATCATAGAAGATATAAATTATGGTCTTAAAAAAATGAGTGATTTTTAAATAAATGTTATTAAAAACATTTAAGGCTGAGCACACAGCTATAATCCCAGCACTTTGGGAGACAAGGGTGGGAGGGAGGATCACTTGAGGCCAGGAGTTCAAGACCAGCCTGGGCAATATAGTAAGACTATATCTCTACAAAAAAATAAAAAAATGTAGGCTGGGCACAGTGGCTCATGCCTGTAATTCTAGCACTCTGGGGCGGAGGCAGGAGGACTGCTCAAGCTCAGGAGTTTGAGACCAGCCTGAGCTACAGTGAGAGTCTGGCTCTACTAAAAATAGAAAAAATTAGCCAGGCATCATGGCCCAAGCCTGTAATCCCAGGTACACAGGAGACTGAGGCAGAAGGATTACTTGAGTCCAGGTGCTTGTGGTTGCAGTGAGCTATGCTGATGCCACTACTCTCTAGCTGGGGCAACAGAGGGAGACTCTGTCTCACACACACAAAAATTAAATTAGCTGTGGGTGGCGCCTGCCTATAGTCCTAGCTACTCAGGAGATTGAGGTAGGGGGATTGCTTGAGTTCAGGAATTTAAGGTTACACAGAGTTATGATCAGGCCACTGCACTCTAGCCTGGGCGACAAAGTGAGACTCTGCTTTAAAAAAAAAATTAAGAATTTACTATCTGAATAGTAACTGTCCAACATATTTAAAATTACGTCATCTAATTGTTAAGGCCATAAGATAAGGAATTATCCTTTTAAGGTAGTACCACAATATACTTTTACAAGTGCCTTCATCTCTTCCACTAACAGTTTAAATGGAAACCAAATCATTAAATTACATGGCATTATCTCATTTTTTTTCAAGTGAGGAATTATTTTCAAAACAAAACAAACCATAAAACTGATTTACTATTTAAAATACACTCAGAATACACTACTACTTAATATTGTACTGTGTAATTTAAAAGATGATTAAGACTTTCAAGGCAATAATGCAAAGGAAAAAATGCAAATGACTAATAAATGTATGAAAAGATCATATCTTTTCTAATAAAGACATAAATTAAAATGAGATTATCAAATTGGTAACAATTAAAAAAATATATATTCTGGAGGACAATCAAGTAAAATGTAGCAAACAGCAATTGTGCATATTTTATGCTATGGAAATAATCAGGAAAAAAATTGTTTAAGAGCATTCAGTACCAACACTGTCTTACAGCAAAAGAGGAAGGTGTATTAAGAAAAAGACTGCTTTCCTATAATCCTAGCACTCTGGGAAGCCAAGGCAGGAGGATCACTTGAGGTCAGGAGTTCGAGAGCAACCTGAACAAGAGCGAGATCCCGTCTCTACTAAAAATAGAAAAAATTAGCCAGTCAACTAAAATTATAAACAAAAAATTAGCTGGGCGTGGTGGCTCGCACCTGTAGTCCCAGCTACTTGAGAGGCTGAGGCAGGAGGGTCGCTTGAGCCCAGGTGTTTGAGGTTGCTGTGAGCTAGGCTGACACCATTGCACTCTAGCCTGGGCAACAGAGACTCTGTCTCAAAAAAAAAAGAAAAAAGAAAAAGACTGCTTTAACAAATGGTATATTCATACAATGGGATAATAAACAATAACTTAAAAGGAAATAGGTATGTCTGTGTTGATAAAGAAAAGTATCTATATATATACACACACACACGCACACACACACAGATCTGTAAAGATTTACAAGAAATAAAATACAGTAAGAATGTTAGCTGGTGTTAACAACTGTTCTCCATACAAAAGTGGGATGAGTGCTGTATATTCTTTTGGCTTTATCTGCAATTACTTAACCAAACTGTTGGGGGTGGGGGGTGTTCTTTTGTTATTTTAAAGAAAAGTCAGCTATGGGTTAGCTGGCTAAAAGGTTTTTTTGCAATTTTACAACTACTGTACTTTAAAAATCTAGATTTCACTGTATTTCATACAGAAACTCTCAAATCTAGCTCCAAACAAAGGTCGACTGAAGTGTTTAAATTAAAACAAATATATATTCCTTGGTCCCAACTCCAATGATTCTAAGATCTAGGCTAGGGCCCAGAAAGTTGTACTTCTACGAAGTTCCCTAATTCAGAAAAACAGAAATTTATTCATGGGTAAACTCTGAACAATGGAACTTTTGGATCAAAGAATAAGTGTATATTAAATTTGGGAAGATGCTGACAATTTATGTCTAGAAAAGTTGCACTAGTCATCTAACAGACACTTTTAGTTACCTATCCAAATACCCCTTTCTCATTAATAAATTAGTAATTTCCTTACTAATAAAGCACTGATTTTGTTCAGAGCAGTTAAATACCTAATCCCATGTAAGGGATCATGAGACTGAAAAGGACATCTGCGGTAGAGTTCTGGGAGTGCCTTTTGCTTTCTTGATAAAAACAGACAATCTCAACTAGTGTGGTTTTTCCTTCTACCAATTTATTCTTACCTTGAATTTGAACATATCTGAAACAACTCATGTCCATGAAACAGTTAATAAGGGATTGACCAAGAAAATTAAGAAATGCCACCACTGACATCATCAATTTGCTAACAAAATGCCAGCTTCCTATTGTGTGAGAAAATAAATTCCTATGTGTTTAAACTACTATTAACAGACAGTTTTTTACTACTTCTAGACGAAATACATTCCTAGCTGATTAAGACACTAAGAGTGCATGAGACAGTAGCCCATTCCTCCATCTCCCCTTGTCAGCACTAACTGTGGTGAAACTTTACATTTGCTCACCTAATTAAAAAAAAAGGAGTACCTCATTTTGATTTTAATTTAACTATGAGGGAGGTAAAATTTGTATTTCTTTTTTTCATAAATACCTTTTCATATCTTTTGTCCGTATTTTCTATTGCATTACTTATTTTTTTCCCTTATTAGTTTGTACAAGCTCTTTGTAAACTAAGAAAATCAGATCTTTGCAAAATATTTTTTGAGTTTGTCTTACTAGTTTTACATTTTGAGTATGTATGTGTATGTGTGGGGGGGGACATCTTTTAAATTGTCATGTAAATACAAAATACAGATTTTAAAATATTTTCATTATTTTAAAATGCAGTATGAACCTAATTTTTTCCTAACAAAGGATAAATTTGAAATGTTATATCAAGAGGCCTTCTGAGTCTGAATGCCACTGGAACAATCATTTATAACCAGGAAAATCATACAAAATATGAAGGAAAAAAAGGAACATGGCGGGGAGATTCGATGGGGACAAAAATTTTCAATGCTTGATGTATGTCTAGCACATATTACATTCCCTGTAGAGATATATGGTAAGTGTAAGATAAGATCCTCTCTCTGCAAGGTTTATTAACCAGGTAGAGAGAGATCAAAACACAAAACAGGCTGGGCACAGTGGCTCATGCCTGTAATCCTAGCACTTTGGGAGGCTGAGGCAGGAGGACCAATTGAGGCCACGAGTTCAAGACCAGCCTGAGCAATATACAGAGATGCTGTGTCTACAAAAATTTTTTTGAAAATTAGCTGGTTGTGGTAGTACACACCTGTAGTCTTAGCTTCTCAGGAGGCTGAGGCAGTAGGATCACTTGAGCCCAGGAGTTTGAGGCTGCAGTGAGCTATGATTGTGCCACTGCACTCCAGCCTAAGTGACAGAGACCTGTCTCAAAAAAAAGTACAAAACTATAACTATCTATCTAGAGAGAGAAATTAAAATATCAAAAGAAGCAAAATCAAATATTAGAGAAATCAGTAGAAAATGATAGCAATCTAGAAAGCTTTGTGATACACAGAAGTTGGTCTTAACTTTGAAAAATCACGGATTTTGGAATAATTTTAAAAGAATGATAAGTTATTCCAGAATGCAAAACAACCTATTTGACAACACTTTTTGACAGCAGACAAGAAGGTAGAAAAGATGACTGGCAAACCAAGGTAGAGACAGAAATGACTAGAATAATTAGAGTTTGTATTGGGGAAGTGGAAAGGTAAGAAGCAGAATAAGGAGGGTGCAGCCAGATTATGGACACAAGCATTTGATAAAAAATAATAGAAAAAGCAAATCTAGCCAGGTGCAATGGCTCACGTCTGTAATCCCAACACTCTGGGAGGCTGAGGTGGTAGGATCATTTGAGACCAGAAGTTCAAGACCAGCCTTGGCAACATAGTAAGACCCATATCTCTACAAAAAATAGAAAAGTTAGCCGGACATGGTGGCGTGCACCCGTGGTCCCAGCTACTCAGGAGCCTGAGGCAGGAGGATCACCGGAGCCCAGGACCCAGGAGTTTGAGATTGCAGTGATGCCGTGATCTATGACCATGCTACTGCACTCCAGTCCAGGCAACAGAGAGCAAGACCCTATCTAAAAACAAACAAACAAGAAAACCAGAAAATAAGAAATGTTGACAAGGATATGGAGAAACTAGAACTTCTATAGTCTTAGTGAGAATGTAAATGGTACAACCACTATGGAAAACAATATGGCAGTTCTTCAAAAAATTAAAAATAAAACTACCATATGATCCAGCAATCCCACTTCTGGGTATGTATCCAAAAGAATCAAAAACAGGGACACAAAGAGATATCTGCACATCCATGTTCATAGCAGCACTATTCACAATAGCCTGGTGTAAGCAACCCTAGTGACGGATGGATTAAAAATAAAAATGAGGCGGGTGGATGGCTCAAGGTCA
>VBSM01002121.1:19826873-19853988 GCA_008086735.1 Cheirogaleus medius
ATTCAGCCTTAAAAAGAAAGGAAATCTTGTCATATGCTACAACCTGCATGAATCTTGTGGACATTACATAAGTGAAATCAGCCAAAAGACAAACACTATATGATTCTACTCAGACTAAAGTAGTCATAATTCATCGAAGCAGAAAAGAGAATGGAGGTTTACTAGAAGCTGGGGGCTGGGAGAAAAAGAGAGTTGTTTACTGGGTACAGTGTTTCAGCTTTACAAGATAAAAAATTTCTGTTCTGCAACCATATTAGCACTTAAAAATGATTAAGATGGCAAATTGTATGTGTTTTTACCACAATTTTTAAAAAGACATCTAAATTACAACAAAATTAGGAAATATAAAGTACAAAAGACTAGGAATTAGAATCTACAGGTCTTTCTTTCACCTGTTAATTATTTAAATAAGCAGGAGGTCACTGGCTGAGGCTGTCTCAGTACTGAGTTCTTATGTAAGAAAAAAACCTGCAACCTAACTTAGTACTTAAAGGAACCAAAATCTAACTTAGTAGTTCAATTTCTGTAGCAGATAGCTGGGTCTCAATCAAGGCAGTTAACTGATCAGACCATATCCAAATAAGGCAAATCCTGGCTGTAACCTATCAAGCTATTTCTGTACTTTTACTTCCATGTCCTGTCTATAAATACTGACTGCCCACACTGCAGACCAGAACTCTCTGAACCTCCTCTGCTTCTGAGTGTTGCCCAATTCATGAATTGTTCTTGATCAAATGAACTCTGTTAAATTTAATTTGTTGAAAGTTTTTCTTTTAACACATCGTAAGAAGATAAAGTACAGAATGGTAAATATTAAAAAGAACAAGGGAAATGGAAATGAGTCCTACTTTTCTCTCTTAATACCTGTGCGATTCTAGGTCAGTCTTAATTGCTCTCACTTCTAAATAACACTTACATCACCTGCTTCATAGGGTTGGTTAGAACATCAGATGAGATAAAAACATGTTAAAGTCATTTTTTGGAGACAGAGTCTGCTCTGTCGCCCAGGCCTGAGTGCAATGGTGTCATCATAGCTCACTGCAAACTCCTGGGCTCAAGCCATCCCACTGCCTCAGCCTCCCTAGTAGCTGGAACTACAAGCAAATGCCACTGAACCTGGCTAATTTTTATATTTTCAGTAGAGATAGGGTCTTGCTCTTGCTCAGGCTCATCTCAAACTCCTGACCTCAAGCAGTCCTCCCACCTCAGCCTCCCAGAGTGCTAGGATTACAAGCATAAGCCACTGCACCTGGCCAAAATATGTAGAAGTCTTAAAAACTATAAATTCACATAAATGAATTTTGCAAAACAATAAATTCCTTGAAAAGTGCTATCCAAACTTAAGATTTTATACATTAAAATAACTAAGGAAAATAAAATGAACTTCATGATGCACTTCATTGTTTTTGAGGTAGAAATTTTAAGAGAAAAAAAGCTATTGACTTTGACTTCAAAAAACTGGTAGTCAATACAGAGTTTATCTAGAGGTGTATCTTATTTCATGTTTTTTAAGTTTTAGACATTTTTTGCTTTTTACTAGAGATTAGGATTTAGCTCTTACACAAAACATATATGTACCACTTCCCTCTCTCATGCTTCTAATATAATCAGTTTGGGGTTAAATTCATATCCAGGTTTACATGAGTATGCTTATGTAAACAGTTTTTCAAGCTAACATATCTTGTACACTATAATTACATTTCCTTGCTTATACCTCTTTAAATCTTTCTTCATTATTTTCATTGCTTTGTTGCCTTTCAACACTGAAAACACACCCTCCAAGAACTCTCATAAAAGTCCTTCAATAACTTGGCACTGATCCTTATCCCTTCCATTTTCCCTTCTGAAGATATCCTTTTTGAAACCATCTTGTTGCACAGCAATTTAGACTGGTTCATCTTGTGTAGATCTATCACTGTGATCAAAAGAATTCCTTTACTTATTTCCTGGATTGAACCTCATTTATAACAGCCAAAATCTTTTTTGTTCATGACTTTTTTGTTCATGACCCTCTTTTACATCCCCGTTTTCCAGGAAGTCACAGATATGACTTTCTGGAAAAAAGGGTACATGGGGAGGAAAAATCAAGAATTTCCAATTTAAAATCCTTATAGTTGAATGATAAATTGTCTTGAGCATAAAATTCTAGATTGAAATGTATTTTTCTTAAGAGTTTTGAAGGAATCTATTCATTGTCTCCTAGTATCTGGTGGTGGTGTTGAGAAAGTCTGATAAGATTTTTATTCCTCACCCTCCATGTGACCTATTTTTTCTTGGTGGAAGCATACTAGTTTCTCTCTTTTTCCCAGGTATTCTGAAATGCCATAATGATATAACTTACTGTGAGTCTTTTCCACTCATTCTGCAAAGCATTCATTTGGAAGTCCTATTTTAATCTAGATATTTATGCCATTCGATTCTTAGAAACGGTTTTTATTTTCTATTTGATGATTCTATCCTCTTGGCTTTCTCTATTATCTTTTTGTTAAACTTGTTCCAGCAAGTGTTACAGCTAGTGTTACAGCCATTGAACGAGGAAAGAACCCAGCGGCACACGGAGAGTCAGAGAAGCAGCCTTTATTCCGCCAGCGGGCTCAGAGGTGCATTCTGTACCCCCTTCCTTGTTCTCCTCCAGTTTTTATACCCCTGGTGAGATTCAAAAAGCGTCCAATCAGCAACAAGCTTTACCATCCAATCAGCAACAAGCTTTACCATCCAATCAGCAGTGGGATTCAAAAAGTATCTAATCAACAGTGAGTTCAGCCATGGGGCCCCGGGGTGGGGGTTTTTCCCTGTCAAACTCACATTACTCAGATGTTGGATCTCTTGAACTGATTGTCTCTTTTCCCACACTTTTTTCCTTTCTTTCGACTCATTCTACTCTGAGACATTCTTATCCCTTTTACTGGATTTTAATATATGCATCGAAGTTTTAATTTCCATTTCCTATTCTCTGAATAATCCCTTTTATATTCTCCTGTTCTGTTCCACTGATGCAATATCTCCTGTTATCTCTGTAATTCACTATAAAGTTTCTTCCGTTCTCAGCACTATTTACTTATGAGTGACCTTTGACTGTTTTGGTCTCTCAAATATAGTGGTCTTCAAACTTGTGTTCAGGAACAGGCATTACAAAGTCAGATTGGAAGTTAAAACAGGGCTTGCCCTAAGTTCAGGATGACATTCTGTTGAGGAAGGAACCCACTAAATGTCAGTACTGTACACCTTTTCTCTTGGATTAAGTTGCTCCAAAGAAGAATCTTTCAACTTAGAAAAATATAAGCAAGGCAACCAGCATTCTGGGAGCAAAGGTGACAAATGCAGCTGGTGATCTCACCATTCAGTATGCAAACTTTTATTCAATTGCCCATTTTCATTATGTCCCTTCACACCTACTCCACCTCCCACTAACTCTGCCAAAACTTCTCTAGTTCCATCCTCCTCAAATAATAAACATCAAGTTTTTCACTAGCTATACTAGATGGAGAAGGAAAATCTAGAGTCTAAACTACTTCAAACTTTGAACCAATTCTATCTGTAGTTCCACTCAGCACTCTCATCTTCTGAGGCCAATATTAGAAAAAATTCTTTTTAAAGGTCATTTGGAAAAATCAATGCTGCAATGAATGAGGGTATTCATTGCAGCATTTTTTTTTAAGAAAATAACCACTTGTTACACCATGTAGCCTAGCCCACATCACTCCAATGAAAGTACTAACTTCTCAAAATGATCCAGTTGCCAAAACCAAGGGTCAGTCTTTATCCTACTAGATTTCTATTACTTCTCTATCCCTTTTTAAAAATGTCTTACACCTCCAAGTAGTATATATATCACAATAGCAGTCTCCCAATCTCCTCCTTTTATGTCTCTATTATAGCACTCCCATAATAGCTAAAATATATAATCATTATTTGTGTTCACATATATTCTCATAATGTATTGATACCACAAGCAATTAAATGTGACTTTTTCATTCTTCCCACTACCAAACCTCTCAAACTAAAGGCATCTGTAACCATACCCTCATCCTTCCCTTGGTCACAAAGGATGAAGTATCTCTGCTCCTATCAAGACCAAACCCAGAACCCATGATTTGATCACTTTTCCCACCCACTTTCTCAAGAATTTTGCTTTTTAAATTATCTCCATTCTCCCCTTCTTTATGAGTTTCTCTCAGTGTACAGTATTAGATTAATTCCCTGAGCATTCAAGAATGTAAATATCTCTCATCTTTCATATAGCAATTTATAACATACATACTACAACTTAGCTTAATTTAAAAATTACCAAACAGCAACCTAAACTACCTAAACTGTGTTAAGGATTTGGACTTTGTTCTAAGGACAATGGGAAGCCAATGGAGTTGTCTAAGTGTTGAGAAAATATGATTGAGGAATTAATGAAATGTGGCTCATAAGATCATTATTTTATTGTATAACCCAATATTGCTATATTAAAGACAGAAACAGGGGTTTGCAGGGCTTTGCCCTGAAGGAATGTGTGGAGTCAATGGTTCATTTATTAGAGGCTGCTATCATGGGAGAGCTCTCAAATCTCCGGTAGGGATGTTTTCCAGGAAGGCTTCCTGGTATCTCAAAATCTGTGAGCTTCCCTGTATCTTGAAACACCAAGCAAGGCAAATATGGCCCACAGGATGGGAGCCAGAGACAATGAGTGCACTTTGCCCAGAGATGCGCCCCTGTGGTTATAAACAACCTGTTTTATAGAGATGGGCTTCCTGCTCTCTCCTGTCTGTCTACCTTTAAGTCCACCATAACTAATCAAAGAAATATTGAGTCACTATACCTCTTTTGTTTTACCTCTGTTAATTGACAACTACCTCTTAGAATTTAGAAGTTAGCCCCTGAAAGACTTTGTACCTGTTTGTTCACCTAGATCAGGCGTCCTCAAACTACGGCCCACGGGCCACAAGCGGGTGTTTTTGCCCATTTGTTTTTTAACTTCAATATAAGATATGTGCAGTGTGCATAGGAATTTGTTCATGGTTTTTTTAAAACTATAGTCCGGCCCTCCAACGGTCTGAGGGACAGTGAACTGGCCCCTTGTTTAAAGAGTTTGAGGACCCCTGACCTAGATAGATGAGAAGCCCCTTGAGAGGACTTTTGACCCTAACCTACTACCTGTATCCCCTAGCAACTGCATTTCCTGATATGCAAATATGTTACCCTGACAACTGGTAATCGATATCTGTGATTATAAAAACCTGTATGAATCTAACCATATTGCTGGCATTTATGGAGATACGCCAGTCTCCTAGGTACTCCCCGCTGTGTTATATCTGATCTTTTTATATATATAAAACTATAAAGTATACCTTAATCTCTGTGTATTCTTTTATTTCTCTCGGTTGTCTATCAATTTCCTTATCCTCTGTGGCGACCCCTATCTTAGGGACTTGGCTCCGTGGGGAGAAATAGCTAGTCTCCTAGCGGGCCTGCCTCAACTACTCACTCCCCTGCATCTAAGCCCACTATCTTCACTTCTGTATACTCCATTTACTCTTCAATTTAGATTCAAAGTCACAAACTCCTTGTTTATAAGTCCAGTTTGACACTTTCCAACTCATATCTTTCTGACCTACTCTTCACAGCATCCAACAGTAATGACTTCCTACTTGAAAGGCTCTCTTTCCTTGCCTTTTTTGACATATCACATTCACCTAGTTTTCTTCTTCCTACCCTGGGCTACTCCCTTATTCTGAAGAAATCTTTTCTCTTGTAGTCTTCTATGGTTTGAATGCATCCCCTAAATTTCATTATGTTGGAAATTTAATCCCAAATTCATATATTAATGGTATTTGAAGGTGAGGCCTTTGGGAGATAACTAGGATTAGATAAAGTCATCACGGAGGGGGCCCCCATGATGACACTGGTGGCTTTATAAAAAGAGGAAAAGGGCTGGCCGCAGTGGCTCACCCCTATAATCCCAGCACTATGGAAGGCTGAGGGAGGATCACTTGAAGCCAGGAGTTCAAGGTTACAGTGAGCTATGATCAGGCCACTGCTCTCCAGCCTGGATGACAGAGTAAGAGCCCATCTCTAAAACTAAGTAAATAAATAAATATGAATAAAAAGAGGAAGAACAACCTAAGCTGAGATGCTCTTATTCTCTTGCCATGTGATGCCCTCTGCCATGTTATGACACAGCAAGAAGGCCCCCAAAAGAAGCCAGTGCCATGCTCTTGGACTTTCCAGCCTCCAGAACCATGAACTAAATAAACTTTTCTTTATAAATTACTGACTCTCAGGTATTCTGTTATAGCAGCAGAAAAGAGACAGTCCCACAAGAATTAGTAGCAACCAAAGTTTTGTCCTCAGCCCTCTCCTTTTCCATTCAACACTATCCCTGGGCTAATCATGTCCTCCTCTTTGTTCTGTATCTGGGGTTCCATATCTGCAGATTCTACCAAATGCAGATCAGAAACACTGTATTCAAGGAAGTACAGAGTTTCAGGCTTCTGGCTGGAGGCTCTGCTTTCTAGCCTTTCAGAATGGCAACCCTGCAGGCTGAGAAAGAAGGAAGGGGAGGGGAAGGGAGGAAAAAGAGAAGAGGAGAGGAGGGAAGATGAGGAGGAGAAAATAAATACAGTATTGGAGCAATGTAAAACCTGAGGATATGGAGGCCAACTTCATATCTGCAGGGCCATGGCAGGACTTGAACATCCAGAGAGTTTGGTATCCACAGAGGGTTCTAGAACCATTCCCCTTAGATTACTGAGGGATGACTATACTTTCTTCATTTGGCTTCCAGGTCACACCAATTCATGGTATTATCCCTGTCTCACTGTCACTCCTTCTCCTGAATAACAGACTCCTGAGACAGAATGGGTGCTGCTCTTCTCTCTGATCTTTCAATGTTAGAAGGCCCCAGGACTCAGTCCTTGGTCATCTTCCCTCCCTATCTCCATTAACTCCTAATCACACATGGTTTTAAATACTAATTATATGCTGACTCCAAAATTTCTATCTCCAACCCAGACCTGTTTTCCAAACTCCACAGTCATACATCCAACTGCCTACTTGACATCATTTGCATACATGTAGTCATTTCAAACATTAAAATGTCTCCGAGTTAATTCCTCATTTCTCTCCCAAAGCCTGCTTTATCCACAGCCTTCTTATCTCCACTGATACAAACTGTCTCTTTCCAGTTGCTCAGGCCAAAAATCTTGGTTTCATCCTTGACTTCTCTCTTTCTCTCATCTGTTAGGAAATCTTTCAAATATATTCAGAAATTCATTTTTTACAATCCTCATTCAAACCACTATGTCAACTGGAAAACTACTATTGTCTTTTATAACCTCCTCTATGTCTCCTGCTTCTTCCTTGCTCCACCCTACCCCCACCTCCCTGTCCCAAATTTTCGACACAGCAGCTAGTTATGAGGGGGTGGTTGTTTGGTTTAGGGGTTTTTGTTTTGTTTTGTTTTGTTTTGAGACACAGTCTCACTCTGTTGCCCAAGTGAGAGTGCCACAGCATTATGATAGCTCATCTGCCTACAGCAGTCTCAAACTCCTGGGTTCCAGGGATCCTCCTGTCTCAGCCTCCCAAGTAGCTGGTACTACAGGAACATGCCACCATGCCTGGCTAATTTTTTCTATTTTTTGTAGAAAGGGTCTCACTATGGTGCTCAGGCTAATCTCGAACTCCTGGGCTCAAGTGATCCTCTCACCTTGGCTTCCCAAAGTACTAGGATTATAGGTGTCAACCACCATACCCAGCCTATTATCTTTTAAAAACATAATTCGGAGTATGTCGCTCCACTGTTTCATTTCAGAGTAAAAGTCAATGTCCTTCCTATCCAGGCACCACGTAGTACATGCCTGTAATCCCAGGTACCTGGGAAGGCTGAGGCAGGAGGACCAGTTAAGCCCAGGAGTTTAAGGCTACAGTGAGCTATAATAGTACACCACCACACTTCAGCCTGGGAGACAGAGCAAGACTCTATCTCTAAAAATAAATAAATAAAAAGAATAAAGTACAAAAAAAAAAAGTCAACGGCCTTCCAATGGCCCACTGCCTCCTCTCCAATCATCTACCTCTCTGCCTCAGCTTCTACTACTCTCACTCTCTCACTCAGTTCCAGTCACACTGGCATCTTGCTATCTCTCAAACAAACCTCACTCTCCAGGGTTTTAGCCTTTGCACTACTGTTCATCTACCTGGAGCAGGGGTCCTCAAACTTTTTAAACAGGGGGCCAGTTCACTGTCCCTCAGACGGTTGGAGAGTGCGCACTGCGGGCCTGGGACGAGTCGGCTTCTAAGCAGGACAGGCAGCGGTGGCAAAAACACCTAGCAGGCCGGATAAATGTCCTAGACAGGCGGCATGTGGCCACAGGCCGTCGTATGAGGATGCCTGGCCTAGAGCAATCTCCCAGATACCTACATTGCTACCTTCCTCACCTCCTTTAAACCTTTTCTGAAATGTCATCTTTTCAATAAGACCTACCTGGGCTACTCTATTTAAAATTGTAACTTGCTCCCATCACCAGCATACCTGATCCCCTTTACCTTGCTCTGCTTTTCTTTTATCCACAGAATTATAATAGTGAACAATATAATTATTTAGTATATCCTGCTATAAGAATTAACCAGCCCTTTTTATTTACACTCCCATGCTACTGTTAATCATTATCTCCCCACTATATCAGTAATTTTCAAACTGCAGATTGCTTCTTTTCCTTTTTTCAAATGGAAAATAGAATAGAAAAAAATTTTGATCACAGTGCTTTGCCCAGTAAAAGTATATCATTTCATAACATTTTAATGTAATTATACACCCACATGTGCAATCCACCTATTGTATACTGAGTTGCCTGGCCCGTAGAATATTCTATTATTTTTGAAAGAATGAATGAATGAAGCCATGTCATTTGCATTGCTATGACTGCAATTACTAGCTACTACTGATAAAGAAAGGTGCTATTTATTGAACAAATATTTTGTTAAATGCCATTTTTTTCTCTTAAGGATAGTGAAACCAAAATTTCTTAAGGTTAAATAACTTGTCCAAATATATACAGGTAGTAAGAAACAGAGCCAGGATTCAACCCCATCCTAACACCAAAATTCTTCCTCTTCTCTACTTTTACAGCCAAGACATTCTATTTGTTTTTTGTCTTTGTTTTTATTTTCCCTGATCCCATTCCTTTCACCTTAGGAACCCTAGTATATGTCATTTCTTCTACTTGGAATGCTCTCCCATCCCTCTACCCTACCCCTACACTCCCACTCAATACCTTCAAACTAATGCCAAATCTTCCTTTTGGGCCAAATTTAAACATCACTTCCTGAAAAATATTCTCACATCCTCCAAATAAGTTAGATTTCCCCCAATAATGCTCCCAGAGCATTCTGTCTTTTTCTCCATGGCACACATCACAATTGTGATACTTTGTTCAATGTCTATCTTCCCTACTAGATTATAAATTTCTCGAGGGCAAGGACCAGATCTATCCATATGCAGAGATATACCTGAAGGCCTAGTACACACTCAATTCATTGAATAATAAACAAATAACATCAGAGTCCTTAGTCACCCATACTAAAACCTAGTATATTGCTTTCATCACCAAATAGGAATTGTTAAGGGTTTGGGCTTTCTAGGTCAACAGAACTGAATTAAAGATCTAGCCTGGCTACTCATTAGGGAACTTTGAGCAAATTACTTAACCTCTCTAAGCTTCATTCACAAAATAATCACACATACCTTACTATAAAAATTAACTATCTCTTACCCCATAAATGTATAGAATTATAATTTGTCAATCAAAAATAACAATAAACTTTAAAAAGTTAACTATGCCCCGTGCTCACTTTGGCAGCACATGTACTAAAATTGGACCAATACAGACAAGATTAGCATGGCACCTGCACAAGGATGACACAAAAATTCATGAAGCGTTCCATATTTTTTATTAAAAAAAATTAACTATCCCCTTCTTTTCATTCACTCTAATAATGTAATTTAAGTAATTATTATCTCCCCAATACATCAATGTTTTTCAAACTATAGACTGCTTCAAACCAGCTTCTCATTTTTTTTAAATGGATAAATATAAAATAGAAAAAAATATATATGAGTGCATACACACATTAAGGCATATTGTTGAAACACACAAACAATTCAACTGTTTATTGGGTTGTGATGTCGCATGTACATCCTATTGTGGGTTGCAGTCAAAAAATTTTAAAAACATTATTGCACTACTGCTCCAGATAAACTAAATTAATATCACTAGAATAATAAATTCAGTAAGAAAGAGGCCTTGGTTTTGTTCACTGCTATGTCCCCAGAACTTAAAATAGTGCCTGGTATATAACAACACATAAATATCTCTGAACATGTGAGTGATATATCTGGTCCCAACTTAACTTTCCAAAAGTATTTATCCTACAATACTCCTCCTCACTGCCATTTCCAGAGCCTATTAGATTATTTGTGTCTGAGCCTTAACACTGGCTTTTCCCTCAGACTAACAAAAGTGCTCTTTTTCTCGACTCACCAAACCATTGATGCCTTTTTACTCCATTACACTTCCTTATAAACTCATATGATAGGCATAAAGTACACAAGTATAAAAAGAAACATAATAAATTATAAAGTGAATATGTAGTATACTAAAAAATAATACATTTAACTTTCAGTATAGTTATGATATACATTAAACATAACAATTCATCAAGTCATTTTAAAATTTAAAAGGTCTTCTTTTGGAGGATGACTTAAATGACCAACAATTTAAAATGGGACATCTGATCTAATACATTCTTTTTTTTTTTTTGGAGACAGAGTTTCTTGCTCTGTTGCCCGTGCTGTGGTGTCAGTCTAGCTCACAGCAACCTCAAACTCCCCGGGTTAAGCAATCCTTCTGCCTCAGCCTCCCAAGTAGCTGGGATTACAGGCATGTGCCACCATGCCCAGCTAATTTTTTCTATATATTTTTAGTTGTCCAGCTAATTTCTTTCTATTTTTAGTAGAGATGGGAGTCTCACTCTTGCTCAGGTTGGTCTTGAACTCCTGACCTCAAGCAATCCTCCTGCCTCGGCCTCCCAGAGTGCTAGGATTACAGGCGTGAGCCACTGCGCCCCGCCTAATACATTCTTTTTACTCTCTATGCCTCTTATGCCTGTAGAGGTACTGAAAAATCGTACCATTGGTTATTCCTTAAAAAAAACCTTAAGTCATCACTAAAGATTGAAAGTCAGGAATTAGGGTACAGCAAATCAACTAGCTTTGCAATCCACAAATCACTCTGTTCCTCATCTACAGATAAACCAATTTAGAGATTTGAGATGTTAGAAGAAAAGAGGCTATCATAAGCACTGGTTCTGACAACTGTTTTGCGAGGCTAACTAAGCAGATTATTCACAGACTGACCTTTTTTAAGTTTCCACATATTAAATATTTATTATGTTCCAGAAATTAGACTTTGTACATATATCTACATAAAGGTTTGCATCATCTCCAGATCTCTGAAAAAATTACTATTTGCCTGGAACTACTACTGCTTTCTTCCTTCCTTGGCTATATTTAATTTTTAAAACATCCTGTATTTTATGAAGAATTATTTGTTAACAAACCTCAGAAAACAGCACACAATTTTTATCACTTGACTTTGAAAATCTTTTTTCTTATTCAACTATAAGGTAAGCAAGTAAAAATATTCTGAAACTAAAAAAATATTCTGCTTTTCTATTCTCACTTGAAATACAGTATCTCCTACCACCTCTTAAGTAGCTGTCTTTGGTCAACCCCTAATTATTTCAGAGTTGACAATCTAAGAAATAGTCTTCTTAGTGGAACTCCTTTCCATCACCTTTATCATCACCAGGGAATGAACACTGGAAAGTTCCAACTTTTGCAACTCTAGAATGAGGTTATAAATCTGTGTGAAGGAGGCAAACCTGACAGTAGTTGCTTTTTTTTTTTCACTCCACGTGGCTCTCATAGAGCCCAAAACTGTTAAGTGCCATCATGAGCTTCATACTTCCCTGCATAAAACTTTTTCTTAAACTTCACCCTTTCCAGCTGCAGAAAAGTTTAAAGTATTTCTGAACAAATTAGATCAGTGGCCAAATAACCTGAAGTCCTCAAACAGAAGACAACATGAACATCAAAGTAAAAAGTAACATTTGAATCAGCACAAAATTATATGGTACTATAGCATCATCAATAATACATCAAACGGTATTATTTATTAACTTCAAGTAGTATTTATTAACTTATGTGATTTTGGAGAGAAAAAAACACCAGTGGTGGTCTCTGATTACAAAAGGTGAACATTCTTAAATAGATTCCTCTAAAAGATCCCACTAGGATCTCTGATATTTGATTTTTCTGTTTTAATCCTATCCTGCCAAAAGCTTTGGCTGATCTTCGGGGTGCTGTGACTTAGGGCCCTGAAAGTGTTGCTTATGTAGTTAAAAGGCAGAGAACGCACCCTATAAGGCGCGCAAATGCTTTATTAATAGAATTTATATTATACCCTCCCAATCCTCTGGCGGCTGCTAATGGGCCCCTTCCACTTCCAGTCGTCCTAGTCACGCTGGTTTCCAGCCCCGAGGCACGCGAGAGTTTCAGCCTTACCCGCAAATCTCTTCCTCAATCCAGGTGAATGAGGCCCACACTTACCCGCCCGACCTAACGCACCAGTCAAGAGAAACGTTTGGTGTAAGAAAACCTCGCACCGCTCCACCCAACAGGTGGGAAGGAGAAAGGAATGGACAGCTGGGCGCCGGGACCAAGCCAGGCCTCAAACAGGGCGGGAGAGGGAGGCCGCGGCCCCAGTGCGGCCTGAAACACGGCAGGCCCCTTCCCGCCCTGAGTATCACCCCCTCCAGCTGATTTCAAGGCACCCACCCCAGCTGACCTTACGATGGATGCTGCTTGATGCCATGAGCCAACGACTGGGCCAACCTAGCTGAAGAAGGCACTTCCACCGCCTGAGTCCCCACAGCCACCGCAGCTGCCGCCACCACCAGCGACACGGCAGCCGAGTCGAAAGCACGGTGCGCATGCGTCGGTGTCCCGGGAGGCGAAAGAGTCACGTGGGACCGCAGCGTGCAGGCCTCGCCCTCCCCGGGCTGAGGCGGTCCGGGCAGCTCCAGCCCCACCCCCGCCGCCGGCTCAGAACTGGCTTTCTACCCCTGGGGAATTCCCAACCCCCCAAAAAAAGGGTGGTTAGGGCCTTAGAGCCTTTCACACCCCTAATCTTAAACACAGACAATGACCCCGACCCTTTCCCTCACCCCCCCCGAAAAAGTGAATATCGTTATTCTTTTGGGGCAAGGTTTCCCAACAATTGCCCAGGCTTTACCCCTAAAAATTTACCTGAAAATGAAAATGGGCAGAAATTCAGCCTTAAACCCTCAAATTTCAAGATGGTATGGATTCTGGACCCACTCAGGTTTCCTGAAGATGAAACAGTCGTGGATTTCAGGGTTTGCAGAAAAGACTGTCGTTACAGAAAAAACTATCCAATGACACTTGTCAAGGCACAGTAAGGAAGATTAATTGAGGACCATGGGAATGGGTACAGGGATGACTGAGAAGCAGTCTTGCATTGGGGGAAGAGATGTTGGGCTCAACTCCCAGTACAGCATGGGCAAGTGGGAATGCATAGCCAAGGAGCAGAGGTTAGTGGGTGGAAAATTACTAAGAGGAAATATCAGGGGTAGGGGCATTCTGGCTAAAGGCAGACCAGGGAATCAATATACATAAGCATACAAATTTATACATGTATACGTTGATTAAATATGCTAACTTTAACGTCCAGAAATGGTTCTAATCATTTGTTTAGTAGGAATGTTGGGGTGGAAAATTCATGGACAACCTTCCACTATAACTATGTCTCCTGAGTGCTCGGGACATTCCCTTTACTAAGAAATTAAGAAATAGGCCAGGCTTGGTGACTCATGCCTGTAATCCTAGCACTCTGGGAGTCCTAGGTAGGAGGATTGCTTGAGGCCAAGAGTTCAAGACCAACCTGAGCAAATCGAGACCTTGGCTCTACAAAAAACAGAAAAATTAACTGGGTGTGATAGTGTGCACCTGTAGTCCCAGCTACTCTGGAGGCTGAAGCAAGAGAATTGCTTAAGCCAAGGAGTTTGAGATTTCAGTGAGCTGTGATGACACCACTGCACTGTAACCTGGACAACAAGAGTGAGATTCTGTCTCAAAAAAAACAAAACACAAATTGCAGAAAAGTACGCTGAAAAAAATTAAAATAACTTCCTTAGCCACCGATTACCACTATTAACATGTTTGAGTATATAATACTAGTTCTATTTTCTATGTGCACATATATTGATAAATAGAGATACTGTACTTATTTTGTGGTCAAGCATTTTTCCTTTAACGCACTGTGTATATTGTCCTGTGATAAGTACTTAAAATATAAATTTAACAACTATATGATATGGATTCCACTGGGTAAATACATAAAATTTTTTCCTTTATTTTTTAGTTGTAGTGCTGATGTAACAGTAAAAGTCACTCCATCTCAAAGTTAACTAATAATTCTTTCCCAATACCTAACTGTGTTTATGTAAGAATTCCCAGGAACTGACCTTGAGCAACTAACTCTGAAACCAAGACTCCCTCCTGGAGGAAAATGCTGAGCAGTTAACCTTTAATTTTGATGCAGTATAGCTGATGCCAGCCAGACCACCAGAGGGACATGGATTTTGCTACCAGGGTTCACCATCTCCTCAGGTTGCTGGCTCTTGAATAAACTCACTTTTTCTATCACCAACTCTCATCTCTAAACCTGCTTTTCATGTCACCAACTCTCTGAGTAGCTAGACTTGGGTCGGATTACATTGGTGGGATTAGACTCTTGTATTATCACTGCTTATAAACATTCCTTTATTAAAAATAAATATTTGTTCAGGCCTTCAGCTTGTGAACTAAAAATAAAATCCTAAGCCCCCGTAATTGAACAGACCCCTCTTGGCCTAAGGGACCCCAGAAAAATCTTAAAACTGAGTCCCCAGCCTGGGTATGGTGGCTCATGCCTGTAATCCTAGCACTCTGGGAGGCCAAGGCAGGAGGATTGCTTGAGTTCAGGAGTTCGAGACCAGCCTGAGCAAGAGTGAGGCCCCATCTCTACTAAAAATAGTAAAAGTTAACCAGGTGTGGTAGCACGTGCCTGTAATCCCAGCTGCTCAGGAGGCTGAGGCAAAAGGATCACTTGAGCCCAGGAGTTTGAGGTTCCTGTGAGCTAGGCTGACACCACGGCACTCTATCCTGGGTGACAGAGTAAGACTCTGTCTCAAACAAAACAAAACAAAACAAAAACTCTGAGTTTCCAAGGATAACAGGAGGGAAGATATAAAGATTACACATGCACATGTGTTCTGTTCATAAATATTCATACTCCTCTTATAGCTTGTTGAATATGTATATTAGGTTATTAAGTATACAATGTCCGATGTCCTAAGTTTCACAGTTGATATCTCTGACATTTCACTGACAATTCTTGTTTTATTTTTTATTGTGAAGGCACACTCTCAGTCTTTCAAACACATGTTTTGGCTTGTGAGTATATTTCAAGTTTTTTTTTAGAGTAATTTTTGTGAAACTATGGATAAGTCAAAAATTTATTTTCAAATAGGAGTTCCGTTGGGGAACCAATGCAGTGCATGCAGACAGCTTGAAGCATCAACAGAATGTTTGGGAAGGATGTGGCTAATAAACACACAATATGTTGATGGTTTCAGAAGTTCTTTTCTGGTAATCTTAATTTTGAAAATGAGCCATGCTGGTGACCTGAGACCAAGGTGGAAAATGATGAGCTGAAAGCTGTGGTGGAAGCGAATCTATCTTAACCTACTCATGAATTAGCAGCAAGGTTTGACATTACTATTCCAGCAATATTGGACCACTTGAAACAAATCAGTAAAGAAGTTGGATAGATGGGTTCCGCATGAATTAAATGAGCATCAGAAGAGAGATTGTCTCGAAGCTTGCCTTTCTTTGCTGTCATGACATAAAGGTGAACCATTTCTATATTGTTATGTGTGATGAAAAATGGATTCTTTTTGACAATCACAAGCATTTGGCACAATGGTTGGAGAAAGATGTAGTGCCAAAACATTTGAAGTCCAAAACCAAATATTTATCAAAAAAAAGCTAATGGTGTCTATCTGGTGGTCCAGTGTTGGTATTATCCACTACAGCTTCATGAAACCTGATCAGACGATTACAGCGGATATCTACTGCAATTAGCTGAACAAAATGATGAGTATGTTTGCAATTAAGCAGCTGAGATTGATCAAGATAGACAAGCCAGTCCTCTTGCAAGACAATGCTTGACCACATGTCACACAAACAAGCTGCTCAAACTGTAGAGGCTGGACTTGGAAATTCTCTGTCATCCACTGTATTCACCAGACTTTGCACCAAATACCACTTCTTTCAGGCTTTGGACAACTTCTTGCAAGGAAAATTCAATTCTCAACAAGCGATTTCATCGCCACTCCCTCTTCAGGCTTCTTTGCTACTGGCATAAAGAAGCTACCGTGAAGATGGCAAAACTGTGTCGATAGTTTAAGTACATACTTTGATTAATTGTACTGCTTCTTGTTTCAGATATAATAAACTACACTTTTGATTTGAAATCAGATATTTCATATTTAATGACCTAATATTTGTTAGGTTTATTCCAGGTGGGAACCCGAAAAGTATGTATAGGACAGAATTTGGTTAATGCAAAACTTAGGCTTGTAAAACAATAGCTGTAGGAGTCTGGGGAGTCCCTGGACTATGTAGATCTGGCAGAGAGTTACAGCCAGCATTCCTTCCCCCTCCCTCCCTGATAGAGATATAGTTTATCTCTCCCTGGTAGATCTGACAGACAACTGCAGCCAGCATTCCTTCCTCCTCCCTCCCTGATGGACACCAAGGCTGTCCCTCCCTAGCTTTCCTGATAAGGATGACGCCAGAAGGATGGGTGTGACTGGGGCAAAGGGGTAGTAGGAGTTGGTTGTTTGAAAAAGAATTTACTACAAACAGCTGTTCTGCCCACCGTCCTCTGCTGCACGTAGCAGGAAGCAATTCTTCACCTGCCAGTTTAGCCCAGAAACCAAAGAACTGAACAGGGCAGGTAGGATGGGGTTGGCTATCCCAGTTTATAAAAACCCTCACTAAATCCCCTTCTGTGCTGACTCTCCTTTCAGACTCAGCCCATCCGCACCAGGGTGAATAAACTAGCCTTGTTGCTCCCACATAACCTGTGTGTGAAATGTGTCCTTTGGGTCATTCATTCACCCTTTCAGTATTTAGCCACTTTGTTTAGTAAAAAGTCCTGTCCCCTCTGTCTCTCTCTTGAAGCACGTGTTCCCAGTTTGTGGCCTGAAACAGTTTCCCAGCCTGCCAGAATGGCCACTGTGGGACTGTGGGCTGTAAAACCCTTTATGAAAAATAAAACTGTCCTTTTTCCAAAGTATAAAGTTTTTTTGTTTTTGTTTTTTTTTTAGTTAAAGAACTCTTCCTTAGTTCTTTCAATCAATGGTCAGTCTCCAATTCTTTGTTGACTTCTGGTTTTATAACAGCTTTTTTTGTTGTTGTTTTTTAAAACGGGGTCTCGCACTGTTGCGCTGGGTAGAGTGCAGTGGCGTCGGCCTAGCTCACTGCAACCTCAAACTCCTGGGCTCAAGCCATCCTTCTGCCTCAGCCTCCTGAGTAGCTGGGACTACAGGTAGGCGTCAATACACGCTAATTTTTGTATTTTTTGTAGAGATGGGGTCTCACTCAGGCTGGTCAGGAACTCCTGGCCACAAGTAATCCTCCCACCTTAGCTTCCCAAAAGGCTAGGATTACAGATGTGAGCTACTGAGCCCTAGTTAGTTCTTAATAACAAAGTGCTAGACTTGTGAGAGGTCAATATGAAGAAGTCACTAAAATATAGAAAATCTTTAGGCTTGGGACTCTTGTTAACATTAATATTTTCTTTGTAATAAAGATAGTTCACAGATCACGTGAAGTAAAGTTTCCACATTATTCGTAGTGATTATATTGACTATACTTTTTGTCAGTAAAAAATTCAAACTGTATATGTTCAAAATAAGTTATATATAAAGTAACGGTCTTCTTTGCCTTTAAAATTTAAAGTTTACCTTCAATTTATCCAACAAGGAATACTGCAAATTTAGCTAGCACAAGTGCAATGACACAAGGGCAGTGGTCATAATAAAACAAAATCTACTAACTATTGTTTCAATGATGCATATCAAGAAGGGTTGAAGCAAAATTTAATGATGATCTTGGACTTACAACTGAGGTCAAAAGTGTCTAAATCAGGTATTGGCAAACTATGCCAGAGGACTGTTTTTCCATGGCCTGCGCTAAGAATATGTTTTACATTGTTAAAGGATTGTTTAAAATAAGAAAAAAACGTCATAATTTTCTGTAGCTTACAAAGCCAAAAATATTTGCTTTCTGGCCCTCTACAGAAAGTTTGCTAACTCTAGATATAAACTGTAGGACTATAATAAAATACACTTAGAAGAAAATATAAGGCATTTTTAAAGTATGTATGTAATTATATAAGTGTATATAAAAAAATTAGCCTAGTCTTTACACTTCTTTTAGTTCAGCTTCAAATAGCAGTGAAACCTGTTTGTATTTTTCTCAGAAGTTGTGGATAAATACAAAGAATCACCATTTGAAAAGCAGCCAAATGCATTAGAAACTGGTCATTTACACAATGAAAAAGAATAAACATAAAATCATAAAATTTTAGGATAGGATAGGACCTTAAAAATCATCTAGTCCTGTGCTCGCTTCGGCAGCACATATACTAAAATGGGAAGGATACAGAGAAGTATGGCGAAAAAAAAAATTATCTAGTCCAGCCCTCACATTTTTATTTATTTATTTATTTTTGAGACAGTCTCACTTGGTTGCCTGAGCTAGAATGCCATGGCGTCAGCCTAGCTCACAGCAACCTCAAACTCCTGGGCTCAAGTGATCCTTCTGCCTCAGCCTCCCAAGTAGCTGGGACTACAGGCATGCGCCACCATGCCCAGCTAATTTTTTCTCTCTATATATATTTTAGTTGGCGAATTAATTTCTTTCTATTTATAGTAGAGATGAGGGTCTCCATCTTGCTCAGGCTGGTTTCGAACTCCTGACCCTGAGCAATCCACCCGCCTCAGCCTCCCAGAGTGCTAGGATTACAGGTGTAAGCCACCGTGCCCAGCCCAGCCCTCACATTTTAGAGATGAGAAAGCTGAGTCCCAGACCTGGCATGTGACTTGCCTAAGGTCACAAAGCTAATTTCCTATAAAGCTAAAATGATAACCCAGATCTACTGTTAACAGTGATAGATAAATATTGTATCAAGTAGATCAAGTGAAAGTAATAGGTCAATATTACAATATATATTTTTTCCATCTTAACATATATGGAAGTTGGAAAAACAGGACACCTCACACATCTACAGAAATAAATCCTTTTATTTTATAACATTCCTTTTCTTTTTTAAGATGCATACAGTACTTGTAAGCCCAAGAATTCTGAGAAAAGCTGTAGAAGACCTGGCACTATTTTTGAGAATTACACAACTGGGCAACAAAATAACACCTTTATAAATGTCAGGGCATATAGAAATAAAATTTAGTGCTCACACACAAAAATAGGGAAGTTACATTCAACACGTTTTTTTAAACGTGCATTTAAAATGTTTAATGTTTTCTAAAACTTTGGTCATGCTTTATTATAAAATACTAAATTTCACAATTATGCAGACAATTAAACCCAAAAGGTAAGCAAATATATCACATTAACACAGCAGCAAAAGCAAGCTAATACTGCATAATCATATTAGTGGACTGATTTGGAAATACATGTTTTTCACAAATAGCACACAAAACTTAGTTTGTGATAACATAGTTCAATGACTTCCACTTCATAAAATAAGGCTGAGTAATGAGACATAGTAGAACATGATTACATAAAAAGTATATTTTTAATTACAATTCTAATTGTACATACAGGGTAATAAATTGCAATTTCTATCAAATAGTGCAAATGAGCAGGACTTTTCTCAAAAATATTAAAATTGGATTTATCCCACATGCCTCAGATTTCATGAATAACAGGATATATTGATTATTTTAGGGTTTTGTGTGATGGGTACAAGTAGTAGGGTGATACAGGATAGCGATGTACTCATAGGCTGCAAATAAAAATAGCCATTGACTTAATTTACTGAACGTGAAGTACAGGCACTGAAAATGTAACTTTTAAAAAGTTCCATTTGTCATCATGTAAACAGTTTTGTTCATCATACCATATTTTATCAAAGATTCATAATTCATTTAAAATTGTCATATCGAGCAATTCCTCTAAATTCTTTTTGATATGTGGTGGTTGAGATGCAGCCTGATTTAACAGATTCTGACCCATCTGGGCAAAAAGTGCTTTTGATAATTTAGCTGTGGCTGTTCGTATATTTCCTCCAGCTCCAGGTAGAGAGCCACTATTTGTCATGTTCCCTAAGAGGTGCCATAAAACAACCAACACTTTCTGTTCTGTGGCATGGGGCTTCCTTTGATAAAGTTCCATAACAATATCTGAAACAGAAAAATATGGTAAACAGTGAGAGTTTTTAAACAATTAAGTTCAAATTCTGCTAATTATAAAGCACTTAAAATATACTGAGCATCTTCCTCATGCCATTTGTTCTAAAAAGTTGGGCTTCTTAAGAGAAGTAAAGACAGAACCCTCCTCTTAAAGATTGAGATCTTCAAGTACAGTATTAGAATTCCATATCTGATGATTAGTGTAGGCAAAAGTAGTAAAGAGAAGAATTAAACTCAAAATTCATCTCAATGTTTTCCAAATATAGTTAAATAAAAATTTATACGTTTTTCACCCATGGACATTTTATCAAACATAACTTTGAAATAGCAGTTTTCTGTGAGCAGCAGTATTTGATTTTAATGTCTTTTTATTTTTCTTGTATTATTTCTACTAACAGAAAGATTAAGCACTTACTGGAAAAAAAGAATAAAATTCTTCTGAATAAAATTTCTGGGGTAAAAGTCTTAAAAGATCCTCTTATGGATAATTACACAATTTATACTTCATGGGTACTGATATTGAATTGGTAGCTATTCTAAAACTAAGTTGAAATACTCATCAGTTCTTTGTTTATAAAATGTTTCTTTAGAAATTACAATTAAAAAGTCTTTACCAGCAAGTTTTTCCGTCATATCCTGTTTTGCTTTTCCATTTAAAAATTGAGCTTTTGTGCAAAATGGCTGTAGAAGTAAGTAATTGTCTAAACAAAAAGAACAACACAGAGACATATGTTTAAAGAGTAATGAGATCTTAGTTATTTTCAATTATATAATAGCATTGAAAGGAAAAAATATACTCATTTCTAGGGTGCAAATCTTTTAAGTTTTAAAAATCTACATTGCTAATCACTATTTAAAATTCTCTATAAAACCTTTAATAGAGTAATATTCAGCAAACAAGAACTAATAATATCTCACAGAGCATTAAAGGAGCTATCACGTGGTATTAAAAAAAGAATTGCTTATCTCCTAGGCATCTTGTTCTAAATGATAGCACAGGTTTATCAAAAAGCAGAAAGAGAATTGTTTTTTTTGGGAGGGGGAGTTTTCATATTTACTGATTTTTAAAAAAGTTTTAATTTTGAAATAATCATAGATAGTTGGAAAGACAGTACAGAGAGGTCCTGTGTACCTTGCACCCAAAGATTACATCTTACATAATTGCAATTGACCCTTGAACACCATGGAGGTTAGGGGAAGTGACTCCTGCACTACTGAAAATCTGTGTATAACTTTTTTGCCTGGGCTAGAGTGCCATGGCATCAGCCTAGTTCACAGCAACCTCAAACTCCTGGGCTCAAGCAATCCTTCTGCCTCAGCCTCCTGAGTAGCTGGGACTACAGGCACGCGCCACCATGCCAGGCTAATTTTTCTATATATTTTTAGTCGGCCAATTAATTTTTTTTATTTTTGGTAGAGATAGGGTCTCGCTCTTGCTCAAGTTGGTCTCAAACTCCTGAGCTTAAACAATCCACCCACCTTGGCCTCCCAGAGTGCTAGGATTACAGGCGTGAGCCACTGCGCCAGGCCTGAAAATCTGTGTATAACTTTTGACTCCCCAAAAAGTTAACTACTAATAGCCTTCTGTTGGTCAGAAGCCTTACCAATAACATAGTCAATTAACACATATTTTGTATCTGTATTATATACTGTATTCTTACCAAAAAGTAAGCTAGTGAAAAGAAAATGGTATTAAAAAAATGTCAAGGGCCAAGTTCACACTTATAATCCTAGCACTCTGGGAGGCTGAGGCAAGAGGATCACTTGAGGTCAGGAGTTTGAGACCAGCCTGAACAAGAGCGAGATCCCATCTCTACTAAAAATAGAAAAATTAGCTGGGTGTCATGGCACCCGCCTGTAGTCCCAGCTACTCAAGAGGCTGAGGCAGGAGGATCACCTGAGCCCAAGAGTTTTGAGGTTGCAGTAAGCTATGATGACACCACTGCACTCTACCTGGGGCAACAGAGCAAATCTCTGTCTCAAAAAAGAAAAAAAGAAGGAAAAAAACAAAAACAAACTGGAATCAGAAAGTATGAAAGTAAAGTCAAAGCAATTTGAATACCAAATAAGATTTCTTACCTACATGCTGACTTAGTGCCTGAACAACATTTGTAGCAGCAGCATAGATGCCTGGATTCTTGGAATTCAGATTATTATCCACTATTGCTGGAATTAGCATGTTGATTATAGGAGACAAATTGTCTCTAAGTAAAGGAATCATTTTGTACATTGTTTCCAGAGCCACCAGATTTACTTTACTGTTGGAATCATGAAGTCGAGATTTAAAAGCATCAAAGATCTGAAAGTAAATTGGTAAATTATTTAAAGTAATATAATGTTTATACCTATTATATTTAAATTCTCTTGGCATTTCATAATATTTCTCCTGCTTTACTCAGCTTAAACACACACACACAAAACATCCTATTTAACCTGAACTTAGACAAGAGGAACTTTATAAAAATTTGGATGCTAAATCTAAGTGAAGAATTTTCTTATAGCAAAAAAAGAAGGCTTCAAAAATCACCCCAAAAGACATCCTAATAAAGGATGAGAAATATGTTTCAGTAGGCAGATAACTGACTTACTGTAAATATGATAAACATGCTATTTTCTGGAAGGTGCAGGTTAGCTTAGCTAATTCTAAAAATTTAAGAAAAGTTTGTTTTTATCTCTGTTCATACCAGAAGTAGACATGCAAGTATTACTGTAGAGATTTGACTTAGTTTCAGTTTAGGTTTGGTATGAAAATTTTAGATGTAATTGCAGAGTTCAATTTTATTACTTCTTAACCTGACTGACAATGATACCTTGCTCTTTGATTTTTTTAATTTATTTTTTATTTTTTTAAAAGAGAGGTGCTCAGTTGCCTCATTTGTTTTTGATGAGACAGTCTTACTCTGTTGCCCTGAATAGAGTGCAGTGGCGTCACTGTAGCTCACTGCAACCTCCAACCCCTGAGCTCTAATGATCCTTCAGCCTCAGCCTCCTGAGTAGCTGGGACTACAGGTGTGCGCTACAACAGCCAACTGTTTTTCTTTTTTTTCCTTTTTTTTTTGGTAGAGATGGGGTCTCACTCTTGCTCAGGCAGGTCTCAAACTCCTGACCTCAAGTGAGGCTCCCATCTCGGCCTCCCAGAGTGCTAAGATTATAGGCGTGAGCCACTGTGCCCAGCCTGATAATTGTTGAAGATGGATGATTTGCCTATTGGGTGCTTTATCTAATTCGTCTTATTCCATTATAGGTTTGAAATTTTTTTATTTTTTCATTTCTTTTTCTTTTTTTTCCTTTTCCCATACATGTCTGCTGAAAGGTTTGCAATTTTTTATAATAAAACATTAAAACAAAAACAAAAAGACCTCCTAAACAAACAAACTCAAACAAACAGTCTTCCCAAGAGATTTATTTTTATTCAACGGATATCAGAAAATGTAACTTTCTGGCTCCCATGACATGGTAATGTGGTATTTTCCTTCTGAAAATTGAGACAACACTATTGGAATTAAAGAACAGTTATGGTATGTTGGCCAAGTTTAATGTATATCATGTAAATTTAAAATAGAATTTAATGAATAAATTACTAATAGAATTAACTGAACTAAATTCTGATGAGACATAATTAACCTAGGCTCTGCTACTATGAACATTTATTAATATTTCCTTTTCTTTTGCTTCTTGTCTTCCTAAAGATAAGTATATAATATCAGTATATAGAGATTTGTAACCCATATAGGAAAAGTTTTAATCTAAAGCAATATCAAGTCTCTTAAATATCCTTGTTTACTTTCTATTAATAATATTTATTGATTCACTTGACATATATTTACTGAATGCCAGGTTCTAAGATCACCATCTTGTGTGATGATTCAGAAAAATAAGTGGCTATTTTCTTCTTTTTTTTCCAGTCACCTTGAATTGTTCTGGTATGCCTTTAACATAGCAAAACCTAGGCAATCAAGTATTTTCACTAGCTTATTTTAACACTTCAAAGTAATATATATAATGTAGTAAGATTTAAGGCAATAGTTTATTGATGAATTTTATTATTATTTTTTCTGAGACAGGGTCTTGCTCTGTTGCCTGGGCTAGAGTGCAGTGGCATCATTATAGCTCACTACAACTTCAAACTCCTGAGCTCAAGCCATTTTCCTGCCTCAGCCTCTCAAGTAGCTGGGACTACAGGCATGCATCATCACACCCAGCTAATTTTATTTTTTGTAGAGATGGGGATCCCACTATTGCCCAGGCTGGTCTTGAACTCTTGGCCTCAAGTGACCCTCCCCCCTCGGCCTCCCAAAGTGCTACGATTACAAGCATGAGCCACAGCGCCTTGCCCTAATGAATTTTATTGGCTGCAGATTTCAAATGAATATTAATTTTGACAGGTCCTTACCTTCACAATGTTTCCAACAACAAGTTCTTGATTATTTTCAGTATCTGATAAAAGCTGCTTAATCCCATTAATACGATCACGAAAATCTTTTGCATTTAATAAACCTGTTATGACTTTAATGTACTCAGCACTTTCAAAGGAATTACGAGGAACTGATTTTCTGGTGACTTCACGAACTTCAGTCACCTCTCTAAAGTGAAAGAAAGGTAAATTTAATTTCATTTTTACTTTCCTATAAAAACTACAAATATAACAAAAATTCTCATTATAAATTCACTTTCCAAAATTTATAAAATGATCTAACCTACAGCTGCAAGCCTGTTGGGGGTACCCAAGATCTCCTCTAGGATTGATTTGCTAGCAGGAATCACAGGAGTTAGCACATAATTTTACTTATGGCTAAAATTTATTACAGCAGAAAGATACCAAGCAAAATCAGCAGAGGGAAAAGGTACATAGGTCAAAGTGCAGTGGAAGCCATACTCAAGATTTCAAGGGTCCTTTCCCAGTGGAATCACACAGGACACACTTAATTCATTCAACAATAAATTGTGACAACATATATGAAATGTTGTCTACAAAAGAAGTTTATTAGAAACTCCATGCCCAGGTTTCTTATTGGGAACGGGTCACATACAGATTCTCTACCTAGGATACACCAAAATTCCAGACCTCCAGAAAGAAAGCAGATCTTTAGCATAAGCTACACATTGTTTGCCCAAACAATTTAGGCACAGTAAACTATCTTATCAGTTGGAGAATAGTGGGGATCCTCTTGAAATCCTAGTTTCCCATGCTGGCCAAAAGCATCCAAAATTAATCAGAGTTGTCCAACATAGGTCTAATATTGACAAGTTCAATAACACTACAGCTTTACTAAGGTTTAGTGAATATAAAAGCAAACTGCTGTAAATATATAATTGCTTTGTTAAGTCTAATTATCTCATACTTTCTAGGCCTTTACCAAACTTTTAAAACTCCATTAAATTTTGGCAAAGACCCAAGATAGTTCATGAAAACATCCAAATGAGACTGCTATCACTAGGGAGTAATTTCTCTAATGATGTAGACTATCAAATCATCTTACCTTTCAGCTGAACTGAAAGCATCTCTAGAAACAGATGAAGATCTTATATTTCCAACACTGCCAGTATGAGATCGTCTTCCTTTTGCTGAAGGAGTATCTAGTGGTATCTCTCCCAAACCCTGTCAGTAAACACAAAAAAAGGTAGCGTAATGGAAGATTTACAATTAGTATTGAAATAACTTGCACAATGTAATTTTCAAAGCAGCCATTATTGATTTTTTAAGATTAATAGCATTTTAATAATCTGCTAAACTTATGCTTTACAGAGTATCAGATACATAAAATACTTTATAATTTGTAAATTAAAAAAAATATATGACTAATAGAAAATTATGAACTGACTTGTTAAAACAAATTGTTTAAAAATTGGAATGCTACATTTTATAACTACTCTTCTTAAAGCATAAAATCTACACAGAAAATATGAACACATTCCATAAACGATGAATTTCTTTGCAACATTAGGAGTTTGAGAATAAACATTTTGGAAAGAACTATTTAAAACCTTTTTGTTTCTGATACTTGTACTGGAAATGACTCACAAATATAATCTGCCTCATTTTAGTCAGATAATTTTTTGCAGTTATTTTAATAAGTTCTATATGAATTAAGCTGAAATCATCAAGAGCAATGGGCAGGAAAAAATGCTCTAAAAGTCTATTACCACATGTCTTTGTAATATTACCCCTTCATCAATGAGTCCTGAGTCCAAGGTCACCATAGAAAAATGACATAAATTACAATTGAAATTTTTTTGTTTTTGAGACAGTGTCTTTATTGCCCAGGGTAGAGTGCCATGGCATCAGCCTAGTTCACAGCAACCTCAAACTCCTGGGCTCAAGCAATCCTTCTGTCTCAGCCTCCCAAGTAGCTGGGACTACAGGCATGTGCCACCATGCCAGGCCAATTTTTTCTATATTATTTTTAGTTGGCCAATTAATTTCTTTCCATTTTTAGTAGAGACGGGGTCTCTCTTGCTC
This sequence comes from Cheirogaleus medius, assembly GCA_008086735.1. Classification (NCBI taxonomy): domain Eukaryota; kingdom Metazoa; phylum Chordata; class Mammalia; order Primates; family Cheirogaleidae; genus Cheirogaleus; species Cheirogaleus medius. The sequence goes on from VBSM01002121.1 coordinate 19,853,944, forward strand.
AGGCTGGTTTTGAACTCTTGACCTTGAGCGATCCTCCCACCTCGG
>VBSM01002121.1:19854088-19865373 GCA_008086735.1 Cheirogaleus medius
AAAAAAAAAAAAAGAAGATATAAATAGACTACTGTTCACATTTAATTTCACTTGGTATTCTCTCACTCATTTCACAGACATTACTGAATCCCTACTACCTACCAGGATGTATTCATGTGGCACTTACCCTCAAGGAACTACCTATAAATGCTCTGCAGTGTGATAAGAGCTCTAATAGTGGGATATACAAAGTAAATACAGCAGGGACCAAGCATGGTAAACATTATTATCTGCATTTTATAAAAATTAAAATTCTAGCCAAAGAAATGAGTGGCATACCTAAAGTTACAAAGTTGCTAATTTTAAGAACTGTGATTCACACCCAAATCTTGTAAATCCAATAAGCCAAACTGTATTCTACCAAACATCAAGCTTCTGTTCAACAAATATTTAATTCCAAAGGCTGACATTATGTATGTCTACTTAGTATAATACTTTAGTTGTTGAAATACTGTTACAGATATATTTCAAATGATTAATAGAGAAATAATTGAAGTAATTATTTTTATTCTTTGCCTTGATAGAAAAATATACTTTGCTTTTAAAGTTGTTTATTAAACTAACTTTTTCCACATACCTTTTGCCGTAAGTTTTTAACAGATTCCTTAATATATGGCAAATCTTTAGATGGGACATATTTTTCAAGCATTTTTTCAAAGTTAGGATGACACATCATGAGGAAAAGCATCTTTCGACCATAATACCTATGAATATTTGAGAAATAGGTAAATAATCTTATACATGTTAACTGGCTGTTTCTGTCCTTAAATGCAATTTTTTTCAATAGGAAAAAACCTATCAACGTCAAGATTACCATCCCTGTTTTAAGTAAGCCACTGAAATGTAGATACACTAACAGTATAGTACTAGAAAGTACAGATAGTCCCCAACTTACAATGGTCCGACCTATGATTTTTTGACTTTACAATGGTGTAAAAATGATACAAATTTAGTAGAAACTATACTTCAAAATTTGAATTTTGATCTTTTTCCAGGCTAGCAACATACAGTATGATACTCTCTTGAGATGCCGGGCAGTTGCAGCAAGCCACAGCTCCCAGTAAGGCACACAATCATGAGAGTAAACAACTGATACTCTACAATGTTCTGTGCTACCAGATGATTTTGCCCAACTGTAGGCTAATGTAAATGTTCTGAGCACCGTTAAGGTAGGGTGGGCTAAGCCATGATGTTCAGTAGGTTAGATGTATTAAATACCTTTTCAACTTGATATTTTCAATTCATGATGAATTTTTCAAGACATAATCCCGTCATAAGTCAAGGAGCATATGTATAGGAGTCTCCTGTCCTCTCTACCACCTTTTAAAATCACTATGACTTCAAGTCTTTCAGTCATGGCTCAGATGGAGAGCAAAAAGCTTTGATTCTATTTTTCAGGCATCTCAGGGTCCATTATCAAGGTTGGCAGTTGGCAGAATTGTGAGTTAGTATAAGTTTGTCTTTGTTCTGGGTTCCTTGCCCAGATATTTTGCGGCCCACCTGCTGGCCCAATGTTCTGGCCTGAGCCAACTTTCCCTAGATCCCATATTTCGCTCTCTCTTTTTCCCTAGTCAAAACTTACCTGGGTCCCAATTCTTCAAAATACTATCTTCTGCTACCTAAAATACACCCAAGTTAGTTGATAAATCGTGGGTATGTTAATAAATGTTGTTATAATATTCAAACTAGGGTTTTTATGTTATATGAATTTTAAAATAATCCTCTTAGGATAATACCTTAAGCCAAAATATAATTCTAATGGTAGAAAGTCAGATATCATTGAAGTACATATTGGAGAATCTTTTAGCACAGAGATGTCTTATAGTACCTCAAAATAATACCATATTATTAATCTTCAAAGAGGCCTGGCCCTAAATTATAGTTATACTTTTGCTTACAACTTGGAATATATGGGTCTATAAGAACTAGAGGACAAACTTTTGTGGGGGAGGACTATAGGATGATTTTAAGATCATCTATATCAACCAGACCCCTTCAAATGTAATGAAATTGCAGAAAGGGAGGTGATGTCAGAGAATAAATATTACCTTTTCCCACAACCAGAATAAGGTTTATACCCAGATAAGCAGATACTAATCAGCTTTAGTTTCAAAGACAATTCTGACATTTAGCTTGAAATATTAAGGACTATAGGTCCATTATAGGACCCAACAATATGGGAAAGGTTAAAACAAACAAGTAAACAAACAAAAGGGACACAAAATGTGAGAAATTTGTGTTGCCTTAAGCTGCTATGTCTGTGTTGATTTTTTACACAGCAATAGAAAACTAATATATTTACTTTCTTCTTCTACTTGTTTTTTTCCATTACTTTCATTACTAGCTTTAGGTATAAAATGAGTTCCACAAGATTATCTCCAGTTACCTAAACTAATGAACATCTTTGTCTTAAAATATTAAAAATGTTATATCCTTCTTTAATCTTTATAACTTCAGGATACTCTCTCCCCCCACTTTTAATTATCTTCATACATTACTGCCATAAAATTTTAGATTTTTGTATGGGACATTACTGGCTACCTAATCCAAACTTCCTGATTTTATAGACAAGGAAACAGAGACTAACAGAAGCTAAGTTACTTGCTTAAGGGCAAATAATGATGGGCCTAGAAATTTAACCTAGGCTTCTGACTATGTCCAAAATTTTTGTCACCACTACTGCTATTGTACTATCCACATCTTAATTATTTTGTCTGATTGCTCTTAATGTTCATAAAATTGTTCTTCAAGTATAACCATCACAAATTCATGGAGGTTTCCAAGTGCAGATATCTCATGTTTCAGGGCATAATATACTGTTATGCATTATTCTAGTATTTTTCACAGGTACCTACATCCTTGATTTTACCTGATTACTTGGAAAATATATCATCATCCCCTAAATGCATTACCTTACATTTGCCCATAATGAAGTTCTTCTGCCACTTTTCTGCCCACTCATACAGTCTTGTGCCGTTTTCGTGAAGTTCATCCCTGTGACTTGGCATCTCACTACCCAGAAGTATGTAGTGTCATCTGTAAATTTGGAGAATTCACTGTGCACTCCCTCAGGATCATTTACAAATTGGTTAAATAAGACTCTCCCCCAGCACCAATCCCTGGGGACCCCACTTCTCCATTTAGAAAAATGTTCATTATTTTTTAACTTTTATTTCTTTTCCTACTTTTAAGCCCTTATACTAACAGATTTAGCAAATATTATTAGTTATTCACCTGGTTTCTTGTGAGCTGTCTTGAGCAAACTTAGCAGCAGCTGGTAATATACGTTCAGCCATATCCTTTGCTCCAGATAAAATACGTTCTGGTTCCATAAATTCCACTATATCTGATAAGTGCTGGGCTGTACACCTTCTTACTGCAATGTGTAAATGGCTACAAAGACATATGATCAATTAACACAGTTGTATGAACTATCTTCCAAAGATCTATCTTAAATGATTAAACAGCTCAACATCATCCTGGGAGGCTAAAATGACAAATTATTTGTATTAGTTATCCCTCCCCAACAAGTTAAAAACAAAACAAAATTCATAATCACTGACATTTATTTAGCTCCAGATCTATGAATGTAAGTATCGTTATTAAAATAACAGTATTATTCTTTTTATGCTCAGCACGTAATATGTTTATCACATAGCAATTATCTTTTTTTTTTTTTGAGACAGAGTCTCACTCTGTTGCTTAGGCTACAATGCCATGGCATCAGCCTAGCTCACAGCAACCTCAAACTCCTGGGCTCAAGCAATCCTTCTGCCTCAGCCTCCCAAGTAGCTGGGACTACAGGCATGCGCCACCATGCCCGGCTAATTTTTTCTATACATTTTTAGTTGGCCAATTAATTTCTTTCTATTTTTAGTAGAGATGGGATCTCGCTCTTGCTCAGGCTGGTTTTGAACTCCTGACCTTGAGCAATCCACCTGCCTTGGTCTTCTAGAGTGCTAGAATTACAGGCGTGAGCCATTGCGCCTGGCCTGAAATTTCTTATTTTTTGACTAAAATAATATTGAAACTGGCTTCTCTACCCTAGATTGAAACATTCCATTTTTAGTTTAAAGCCATTTCAAGATTATTTTGAACAATACCTTTGTCCTCCACTGATAAGAGAAACAACTGCACGTGTAGGAGTTACATTATTAACCATAGCTCTCAATGCTTTGTCAACATCTTCTCTTATAAATGTATTTGATTCTCCTGCCTTGTGCAACAAAACTTTTACTGTAGTATCTAGTTCTTGATCCATGTTCTTTTTCAGGTAAGTGAAAAGATCACTTAAACAGACAACAGCAGCACGAGAAACTCCAGAACGCAAATTTTTCACCTAAAAAAAAATTTCCAAAAATTAGGTTTTGCTGATATTGTGAAAGAAAATAAGTAACAATTACTTTGAAATGAATCTTACTATTAAAGTAATATATTTTAACATTATCTTTTGTCCTAAAAATCAACATCTAATAAATTTTTTTTAATGTTACAAATTAAGACATGGGCTACTTTAACTAAATATAAGCCTACTTATGTCATATAGCACAGAAAAATTTAAAGGTCAAATAAACATGGCATATTTATACTCTGTTATTCAAACAATCCTTGTCTCATCTGAAAAACACATTTACCTCTTGAACTACTGCAATAGTTGTTTCATGCAGCTTTGTGTTCAATATCTCAGAATGAAAAGCAGCTAAGCATCTAATAAAATTCAGTCCCTCAATTTTCTTCTCCCTATGGGAAAAAGAAATGACAGAATCATTTATTATATGGAGTTGAACTGGAACAGAATCTCAGATGTCTTTTTTTGTGTGTATGTAATACTGCCAATGAGGAGATCTCATCTGTTTTCCCTTATCATTTAGAGATCTCAAATAAAAAATACATAAATATCTTTTAAGACCTAAAAGCACTAATGACAGTCAAATTAAGTTCATTCTTTGTATTACAAATAAAAAGAAATACTTCTTCCATATTCTTTCTAGAGAGCACAAGGACAGAAAGAAATGACAAAAAGACATGGAAAACAATAAAACAAAAATGGAAGTAGAAAATTAACTACCTGTTACTTTATTGGTGAGTACAAGTATGCCTCAGAGACATTGCTGGTTCAGTTCCAGACCACCACAATAAAGCAAATGTTACAATAAAATGCAATTTTTTTAGTTTATCACTACATAAAAAGTTATGTCTATACTATATCGTAGTCTAATATATAATAGCAATATGTCTAAAAAAATCTACGTACTTTATTTAAAAGTTATTTCATTTCTAAAACATGCTAATGATCATCTGAGCTTTCAGTGAGTTGTTTTCTTTTTGCTGGTGGAGGGTCTTGCCTCCACATTGATGGCTGTTGACTGATCAGGATGGTGGTTGCTGAAGGTTGGGGTGGCTGTGGCAATTTCCTAAAATAAGATGGCAATAAAATTTGCCATGTTGATTGACTCTTCCTTTCACAAAAGATTTCTCTGTGGCATGTGATGCTGTTTGATAGCATTTCACCCATAGTTGAACTACTTTCACATTTGGAGTCAATTCTCTCAATCCCTGCCACTGTTTTATCAACTAAGTTTATAGAATACTCTAAATTCTTTGTCATTTCAACAATGTTCACAGCATCTTCAGTAGGAGTAGATTCCATCTCAAGAACCATTGTTTGCTCATCCATAAGAAGCAACTTCTCATCCATTCAAGTTTTATCATGAGATTGCAGCAACTCAGTCAAAGCTTTAGGCTCCACTTCTAATTCAAGTTCTCTTGCTATTTCTACTATATCTGCAGTTACTTCCTCCACAGAAGTCTTGAACCTCCCCAAAGTCATTCATGAGGGTTGGAATCAACTTATTCCAAACTCCTGTTAATGTTGCTATTTTGATTTCCCATGAATCATAAGTGTTCTTAATGGCATCTACAATGGTAAATCCTTTCCAGAAGGTTTTTAATTTACTTTGCCCAGATCCATCAGAGGAATCACTATCTATGGCAGCTATAGCCTTAAGAAATGTATTTCTTAAATCATTAAGACTTGGAAGTCCAAATTACTCCTTGATCATGGGCTGAGAATGAATGTTGTATTAGCAGCCCTAAGGACAACATTAACTCCTTGTACACCTCCATCAAAGCTTTTGAATGACCAAGAATGACCAGGTGTGTTGTCAATAAGCAATTATACATATGTATATATATATAAGAAAAAATAAAATTATATATATATAATATATATTGAGGCAGAGTCTCACTCTGTTACCCTGATTAGAGTGCCATGGTGCCAGCCTAGCTCAAAGCAACCTCAAAATCCTGGGTTTATGTGATCCTCCTCCCTCAGCCTCCCAAGTAGGTGGGACTACAGGCATTCACCACCACGCCAGGCTAATTTTTCTAATGTTAGTACATACAAGTTCTCTTTCTTGCTCAGGCTGGTCTCAAACTTCTGAGCACAAGTGATCCTCCTGCCTCAGCCTCCCAGAGTACTAGGATTATAGGCATGAGGCACCACATCTGGCTTAATAAGCAGTAATATTTTAAAAGGAATCTTTTTTGCTGAGCAGATCTCCACAGTAGGCTTCAAGTATTCAGTAAACCATGCTGTACGCAGATATGGTGCCATCCAGCCTTTGTTGTTCCATTTATAGAGCACAACCAGAGTAGAATTAGCATAATTCTTAAAGACCCTAGGATTTGCAGAATGGTAAATGAACACTGGTTCCAACTTAAAGTCACCACTGCATTAGCCCCTAACAAGAGAGTCAGCCTGTCCTTTGAAGATTTGAAAGCAGGCACTGACTTCTCCTCTCTAGCTATGAAGGTCCTAGATACCATCTTCTTCCAAGATAAGGCTGTTTCATCTACAGTGAAAATCTGTTCTTTAGTGCAGCTGCCTAGATCTATTACCTTAGCTAGATCTTCTGGGTAACATGTTGCAGCTTCTACATCAGTACTTGCTGCTTTACCTTGCACTTTTATGTTATAGAGATGGCTTCTTTCCTTCAACCTCATAAACCAACCTCTGCTAACCTCACACTTTTTTCTGCAGCTTCTTCACCTCTCTCAACCTTCATAAAATTGAAGAGAGTTCAGGCCTTGCTCTGGATTAGGCTTTGGCTTAAGGAAATGTTGTGGTTGGTTTGATTTTCTATCCAGACCACAAAAACATTCTCCATATCAGCAATAAGGCTGTTTCGCTTTATCATAATTCATGTGTTTGCTGGAGTAGCACTTTTAACTTCCTTCAAGAACTTTTCTTTTGCATTCACAACTGGCTAACTAGTGCAAAAGGCCTAGCTTTCAGCCTATCTTGGCTTTCAACATGACTTTTTTACTAAGCTTAATTTAATTATTTCTAGCTTTTGATTTGAAGTGAAAGATATGTGATTCTTCCCTTACCTTGAACACTTAGAGACCATTGTAGGGTTATTAAGTAACTGACCTAATTTCAATATTGTTGTGCCTCAGGGAATAAAGATGCCTGAGGAGCGGGAGAGAAATAGAAGTACAGCTGGTTGGAAGAACAGTCAACACATACAGTATTTATTAAATTTGCTGTCTTACATAGGCATGGTTTGAGGTTCCCCAAAACAATTGTAACAGTAACATCAAAGATCACTGATCACCATAACAGATATAACAATAATGAAAAAATTTGAAATATTACAAGAATTACCAAAATCTGACAAGAGACAAAAGTGAGCACATGTTGTTAGAATAATGGTGCCAATAGACTTTCTTGACAGAGGGTTACCCTTTGTAAAAAGCACAGTATCTTCAAAATACAATAAAACAAAACAAGGAAACAAGGATTGCCTGTACATGATCCAACAGTAGAAAACAGAAAAACACCATTAGTTGTTTCTGTAACTTTTATTTCTTCTTCATTACCTGACCTAATGAGCCAGATAAATGGTAGGTGGATACCAAAAAGAGGGTGTGATGCAGGTGGGATTTAGATATAACATTTCGAACTTTATGGTCTTCATTTTAGAAGTTTGAAGAATGTGAGATAAGAAAAGTTCCCTTAGTTGGCAATATTGCTAGTGGTCATTTTTTTTAATCTTTTAAATCCCTCGAACAATTATGGAAAATGAAGAGAAAAGATCTAAGAATCCAACGTGGTAAAAGTAAACCTATTTAATAGCTGTCCAGCTCAAAATTTTCATTTTATGGATAAGCATAAAACATTTACACATATAGGTTTTTAATAATTTATTTATTTATATTTCATAGATTTAGGGAGTACAAATGGATTTTTGTTACATGATGAATTATACAGTTGTGAAGTCTGGGCTTTTGGTGTAACCATCACCCAAATAGTGTACTCTGTACCTAATAAATAATTCTTCATCAATCATCCCTCTCCTACCCTCCCTCTTCTGAGTCTCCAATGTCTATTATGTCATTCGTATGACCACGCATACTCAAAGCTTAGCTCCCACTTATAAGTGAGAATATGCAGTATTTGATTTTCCTTTCCTACTCCTACTTTACTTAGGATACAGCTGCAGCTTAGCCAGAAACAACCCAATTCTATACACATAATCAGAAAATAGTAGGAAGTGGAGTCAAGGAGGGGCACAGAAAAAGCAATTAATAAATAGTGGGTGAAAAATTTCCAAATTTGATCGAAACTATAAGTCTCAGATTCAAGAACAAGCCTCAAGCAGGATAGATGACAGAACATCACAATGTGGAACAGCATAATCAAATCACTAAAAGGAGTGTTAAAGAGAATATTCTTAAAAGTATCCATAGAAAAAAGACACATGACATACAAGAGAGCAAATATAATAATTACAGAAGATGTCGTATCAAAAATATGCAAGTCAGAAACCAATTAGTTGAACAAAATCTAAGTGCTAAAAGAAAAACAAAACAAAACAAACCCAACTGTCAATCTAGAATTCTATAACCAGTGAAAACATCTTTAAAAAATGAAGGCAAAATAAAAGTACTTTTAGATAAGAAAAGCTAGCTATGCTACATGAAATATTAAAAGAAAATGTTAAGGTAAAGAAAATGAGACCAGCTGGAACTCAGATCTATAAGAAGGCATGAAGAATAATGGAAATGATAAATGTGTGGGTAAATATAATAGACTTACAAAAAATTTAAGAGATAATTGACTGTTGGGAAAAAAAATAAGAACAACATATTGTTGGGTTTATAATATATGCAAAAGTACAACGTATGACAACAACAGCATAAAGGACAGGAAGATGGAAGTCTACTATTATAAGATTCTTACATTATATATGAAATGGTAAAATAACATTTGAAGCTAGACTGTGAGAAGTTAAAGATACATATTGTAAACTCTACAGCAAGAACATAAAAGAAAGAAAAAGGCATATCATTATGGCCATGAGAGATAAATGGAATATTAAAATATGCAAATAATCCAAAAGAAGGCAGGGAAAAAAAAGAATAAAAACAACAATAGGACAATAAAAAATATGTAGCATGGACTTACCAAGATTAAAAACTTTTGGGCATTAAAGGTCACTATCAACAGAGTAAAAAGGGAGCCCACAGAATGGAAGAAAATATTTATAAATCACATATCTAATAAGGCCTAATATTCAGACTATATAGAGAACTCCTAAAACTCAACAACAAAAACAGCCCAATTCAAAATGGGCAAAGGACTTGAATTAACATTTTTCTAAAGCAGATATATAAATGGCCAAGAAGTTATACAAATGGCCAAGAAGTATATGAAAGGATGTTCAACTTTACTAGTTATTAAGGAAATGCAAATCCAAAGCACAATGAGATACCACTCCATACTCATATTAGAATGGCTACTATAAAAAAAAAAAAACCCAAGTGTTGAAAAGGATGTGGAGAAAATGGAACCCTTGTAACCTGTTGGTGGGAATGTAAAATGGTACAACCACTATGGAAAATAGTATGGTGGCTCCTTAAAAATTCAAAACAGAATTATCATATGATTCAGCAATTCCACGTCTGGATATATACCCGAAGGAATTGAAGGCAGAGATAAGAAGAGATATTTGTATACCCATGTACATAGTAGCATTATTCACAGTAGTCAAAAGGTAGAAGCAACCCCAGTGTCCATTTATGGATGAATGGATAAACAAAATGTGTTTATATATACAATGGAATATTATTCAGACTTAAAATGGAAGAAAATTCTGACACATGCTACAACATGGATAAACCATAAGGATATTATGCTAAGTGAAATAAGCCAGTCACAAAAGGACAAATACTATATGATTTCACTCATATGAGAAAGTAGAATGGTGGTTTCCAGGGACTGAGAAGAGGAGTAATGGGGAGTTATTGTTTAATGGGTATGAAGTTTTAGTTTTGCAAGGCAAAAAAGTTCTATGACTAGTGGTGATAGTTGTGCAACAATATGCAACAATCCCACTGAAGTATACATGTAAAAATAGTTAAAACGGTAAATTTTGTTATATATATTTTACAACAATTTTTAAAAAAGCAAATGTAGCAAGATGAAAGACTTGAACCCAAATAAATTCATAATTACATGAAATATAAATGTTCAAAGCAGCTAAATTAAGTTGGAGAGGGAATGGACAGAGATGTTGGAATGGACAAAATAGCAAAATCCAACTCTATGCTGTATATAAGAAACATACTTTATAGATACATATAGACATAAATTATAAGTAAAAGGATAGAAAAAGATACATCTTGCCAACACTAATGAGAAAGAGAAAGAATATCACCAAAGATAAAAACAGACACTTCATAATGATAAAAGGGTCTACACATCAAGAAGACATATCAATTTTAAATGTACATAAAGCTTTACAATAAAGAAAAAACTGATAGAAATTTAAGGAGGAATAAATAAACCTACAATTATAGTTGGAGATTTCAATAGCTCCTTCTCAGTAATTGATAGACCAAATAGACAGGAAATCAGTGAGGATACAGAAGACTTAAACAAAACTATCAACCAACGTGGCCTACTTAACAGAGAATACTACAATTCAACAACAGCAGACTGGAACTTCCTTTCAAGTTCATGTGAAACATTCATTTGAAAAAGATCAAAGTCTTTGCCTTCATGGATCTTATAATTTAATGAGAAAAATATATAAGGGATAAGAAATAATGAAAGGGATATAAAGAAAAATAAAGCACAACCTGAGCAAGAGTAAAGCCCCATCACTAGAAAATATAGAAAACTTACGCCAGGTGTGGTGGCTCACACCTGTAATCCTAGCACACTGGGAGGCTGAGGCAGGAGGATCACTCAAGGTCAGGAGTTCGAAACCAGCCTG
>VBSM01002121.1:19865473-19885105 GCA_008086735.1 Cheirogaleus medius
AAAAGAAAGAAAATATAGAAAACTTAGCCAGGTGTGGTGGCACATGCCTGTAACCCTACCTACTAGGGAGGCTGAGGCAGGAGGGCTGCCTGAACCCAGGAGTCTGAAGCTACAGTGAGCAATGATTGTCCCACTGCACTCCAGCCTGGGTGACAGAGTGAGACCCTGTCTCTAGGAAAAAAAAGAAAAAAGAAAAATAAATTAGAAATAGAAGAGCAAATGAAGCCCAAAGAAAGTAAATAATAAAGATCAGTGTGAAAATCAGTGAAATAAAAAACAGACAAACAATAGAGGAAATCAGTGAAAGTACAAGCCGGTTCTTGGAGATCAATAACATTGATAAGCCTCTAGTCAGACTGATCAAGGAAAAAAATAAGACAGAAATAAATTACCAACATTAGGAATGAGAGAAGAAGCATCACTACTGATCATTCAGCTGTGTTAGGTAATAAAGGAATATGACAAAGAGCTTATGTCCATAAATTTAAGAACTCTGGTGAAATGGACAAATTATTTGAAAGATTCTAGCTACTAAAACTCACTCATAAAGGAATAGATAACCATATATTGTATAACCCAATATTTAGGAAGAAAGGAAATTGGATATTAGTTTAAAATTGTCTCACAAAGAAAACTCCAGGCTTGGATAGTTTCACCAGTTAATTATACCAAACATATTAGGAAGAAACCAATTCTATATAATTCCTTATTACTAAGGGACAGATACTGAAGGACTAGCTTACAAAGTTCTTCATTATCTGTCCTTTCCCTCTTTCTGTAGCTTCATTACCTACTGTGCACTGCCTTATTTATCCACTCTAGTCTTCTAGTTGTTTCCTGGACACCTGAGCTCATTTGTACCTCAAGATCTTTAAACACTCACCCAATGGCATTTTCTCCTACTTCATTCAGATCTCTGTCGAATGTCAACTCCTTAGAAAAGCCTTCTTTTATGACCTAACTAAAATAGTATTCTTTTCCCCATCCCCTCAAGTTGCTTATTTATTTATTTATTTTTGACGCAGGGTCTCACTTTGTTGCCCACGCTGGAGTGCAGTGGCCTCATCATAGCTCACTGCAACCTTGAACTCCTGGGCTGCCTCAGCCTCCAGAGAAGCTTATTGAAAGCTATAGTAATTGATACAGAACTTTTCTTCTTTTCTAATGTAAGTATTATAGTGCTATACATTTCCTCTAATTTAGCTACACCCCACAGATTTTGATATTTCATTCTTTATTTCATTAAATTCAAAATACTTTACAATTTCCCTTTTGATTTTTTTCTTAGATCCACTGGTTATATATATTAGTAAGTGTGTTCATTTCCAAATGTTTGGGAATTTTCCAGATACCTGTTACTAATTTCTAATTTAATTCCACAGAACAAAATCTATATAACCTGATTACCTTTAAATTAGTTGTTTTTTGGCCAAGAATAAGGTCTTTCTTGGTAATGTTTTTTCTTATGGACCTGAAAAAATATGAATTCTGCTGTTTTAGGTGGAATGTCCTATAAATGTTAATTTGGTCAAGTTGGTCAATAATGTTGTCCAAGTCTTCTATATCCTTACTGATTTTCTGTCTACTTGTTCTATCAGTTAATCAGGATTGTTAAAGTTCCACCTATAAACTGTGGATTTATTTATTTCTCCTTGTAGTTTTATCAGTTTTTGCTTACTATGTGTTGAAGCTCATCTATATGGTAAATAACTGTTCAAGATTGCTATGTCCTCTTGATGACTTAACTACTTTATAAATTGACCGTTTTTATTCTGCATGTGGTACACAGAATTCTAAGATGGCACCTATGATTCCTGCCCCTTAATGGACATTCTCTGTATAACATCCTTCCCGTGATCATGAATATGATGGGATATCACTTCCTGTGATCATGTTAAGTTAGATGGCAAAAGGGATTTGCAGATGTAATTAAGGTCTCTACCGGTTGACTTCAAGTTAATCAAAAGGAAGATTATTCTGGATAGGCTTATTAGGTGATCTCTTAAAAGAGATAAGAAATAGCAGCAAAGATTCTCCTCCTGGCTCTGAAGAAGTAAGCTGCCATGTTGAGAGGGCCTATGTTTGTGTGTGTGGCCCATAACAAGGACATGAGAATGGCCTCTAGGAGTTGACACAGTCCCTGGCTGACAGGTAGCAAGAAAATGGGGACCTCAGTCTCACAGCCACAAGGAACTGAATTATTCCAACCAATGAGCTTGGAAGAAAATTGGGAGATGAGATTGAATCCCTGTCTGACACCCTGATTTTAGCCTAGTGAGATCCTGAGCAGAAAATTCAGTTAACTGGGAATCTGAATTTTTTTTTTTTCTTTTTTGAGACAGACTCTCTGTTGCCCAGGCTAGAGTGCCAGGGCATAAGCCTAGCTCACAGCAATCTCAAACTCTTGGGCTTAAACGATCCTCCTGACTCAGCCTCCTGAGTACCATGTTTCCCCGAAAATAAGATCTACCCATAAAATAAGCCCTAGCAGGATTTCTAAGCATTTGCGCAATATAAGCCCTACCCTGAAAATAAGACCTGGTGATGGGCATGGCTACGCAGCGTCTCTGCACAACCCATGCATTTCGTCGTGGAGCGGTAAAGAAGACAAGCAGCTCTTCTCATCTGCCCCATGAGAGCTCTATTGCTCGACATGAGAGATTGGGGCCAATGGTTCTAAAGGAAATAGAGTCGCAAGAAATTCAGGATGGAATTCGGGGTTTGGAGAGTTATGATGATGTTCCAGAAAAGGACGACTTAACTATATTTGAATAAATGTAGATTGTTGTACCATACTTAAAAAAAATAACACCTCCCCTGAAAATAAGCCCTAGGGCAGGGGTCCTCAAACTACGGCCCGCGGGCTATATGCGGCCGCGGAGGATATTTATCCGGCCTGCCGGGTGTTTTTGCCCATTTTGTTTTTTTACTTCAAAATAAGATATGTGCAATGTGCATAGGAATTTTGTTCATAGTTTTTTTTTAAATTATAGTCCAGCCCTCCAACGGTCTGAGGGACAGTGAACTGGCCCCCTGTTTAAAAAGCTTGAGGACCCCTGCTAGGGTGTCATCTTGAGGAAAAATAAATATAAGACCCTGTCTTATTTTCGGGGAAACACGGTAGCTCGGACTACAGGTGCGTGCCACCATGCCTGGCTAATTTTTTCTATTTCTTTTTTTCTAAATTTCAAAATATTAAGGGGATACCATATCTGAATTCTTGACCAAGGAAACTGTATAATTAATTTGTGTTGTTTGAAGCCACTGAGTTTGTGGCAATATGTTATATACCAATATAAGATAAAAACATTAGTTAATATCTTTGCTTTGAAATACACTTTGATATTAATATAGTCATGCAAGCTATTTGTTGATTAGTGTTAGCATGGTATATGTCTTTTTGTGTCTCTATTTTTAACCTGCTTGTGCTCATATATTTAAAGAGAATTTCTTATAGGTAGCATATAGTTGCATTTTGCTTTTATATCTAATCTCACTAGACTGTTTCATTCATTTATTAATATATTTAATGTGATTAGATGGTTAGGTTTAAGTCTACCGTTTTGCTATTTGTTTTCTATTTGTTCCATCTTCTGTTTCCTTTTTTCCTCTTTTTTTCTGACACTTTGAAATGGAATATTTTTATAATTACATATTATCTCCTTTGCTGCCTTACCGATTACAACTGCTGTGTTATTTTACTGGGTGCTTATGGATTTGTAGTACACATCTCTAAATTACCACAGTCTACCTTGAAGTGATATATCATTTCACATATAATAACTTTATAACAATACTTCCATTTCTCCCCTCTGGGTCTTTGTATTATTGTCATATATTTTATTTCTATATATGTTATCTACCCCACAATATGTTATTTCTTTAAACAGCCAACTGTCTCATAAACAAATTTAAATAATAAAAAGTTATTTTTAAAGTAAAAAAAAGAGTTTGAGTTGGAATTATATCAAATAAATATACAATATTGTATGGTTTTCTATATATAACCAATCACAAATTAGAAAATAGTATAAAAAAAGAGTATATTCAAAACAGTAATTATAAATAAGATATCTAAAAATAAACTTATAAAAAAGAATTCCATTCTTTTTTTAATTTTTAAATTTTTTAAAATTTTTCCATCAAGAAAAAGCATGAAGGAAGAAAAAGTTCCATTGTTAAAAGAAAATGCAAAACTTTAATGATGGTCATGAAAAATCTTAATGTATAAATATGTCATGTTCTAATAAAACCTGCATGAGATATGAGAAAATTTTTAGTATTATAATTGACCTTAAAGGTGATCTAGATGGATAAATACACAGCTATATAATGGTTATATTAAAACCAAGATGGTACTGGAGAAAAGAAAATAATGAATGGGAAATTGTCTTAAGTGATAGCAAACTTATTGCAGCAATTAAGCAGTGTGGTTCTGAAATAGGAATTAACAAATTAATTAATGGAAAAGAATAGCAAGTCTAGAAATCAGTTCTGGTATACATGAAAATGACACACACATGCTATAGGGGAAGAAAAAGAAAATGAGACTGAAAGAATCTGACTGCATTCTAGAGAAGCAGCAGAATTCATTTCTGCAGGAAACTCTCTTCTCTTTAGAACAGATGAGACTCTGTAGATCCCCATTACCCCACCCCTGCTGTCAGCCCTGGAAGATCCCAGGGAGAGGTGGCCAACTGACTGCAGTGGTACTTCCTACTTCCTCAGGAGACTCTGCTATCTGCTTTCGGAGGCTCAGGGTAGAAGTTACTAGAAGACATACACAATCACTTCCTCCTCAGTGTTTTCTGTGAGGTGGCACAATTATGGATTATTACAATGAAAGGATACAGAGTAAAACTGAGGCACAAAGGGCAGAGTCCTGGAGAGTTCCACGCACAGAGCTTCTACTTTTCCTCTCTGCATGGAGTCATAGACAGCACTAACTTCTCCCCATAGCACAGTGGATCCCTGCGGAGGATAAAGCAACTCCATCTGGGATGATAATCCGCCATGGTGACTTCTGATTTTAGCAAAAATGATTTTATATTTATCCATGTAGTAACATTTCCACTGCTCTTCATTCCTTGGTATTGATTCAGATTTCCCTTTGGTATTATTTTCCTTCTATCTTTCTTGTGGTGCAAAAAAGGTCTAAAAAAGGTCTAAGAAAGCCTTTTTTTTTTTTGAGACAGAGTCTCACTCTTGCCCGGGCTAGAGTGCCATGGGGTCAGTCTAGCTCACAGCAACCTCAAACTCCTGGCCTCAAGCGATCCTCCTGCCTCAGCCTCCCGAGTAGCTGGGACTACAGGCATGTGCCACCACGCCCAGCTAATTTTTTTCTATATATTTTAGTTGGCCAATTAATTTATTTCTATTTTTAGTAGAGACGGAGTCTCGCTGTTGCTCAGGTTGGTTTTGAACTCCTGACCTTCAGCCATCCGCCCGCCTCGGCCTCCCAGAGTGCTAGGATTACAGGCGTGAGCCACCACGCCCGGCCCTAAGAAAGTCTTTATTTCACTACTTTTATTTTTGAAAGATATTTTCACTGGATATAGAATTCTAGGCTGACAGTTTTTTTTTTTCTCTTTCAGTACTCTAAAGATCTTGCTCCAGTGTTTTTTGGCTTGCAGTGTTTTTGATGAGAAGTCTGATCTTTGTTCTGTATGTAATGTGTCTTCTTCATCTGGCTACTTTTAAGATTTTCTCCATCACTAATTTTAGGCAATCTGATTATGATGTATATCCCTTGTTATAGTTTTTATCATATTGCTTGCACTTGATGTTCATTGAGCTTCTTGGATCTATGGGTTAATAGCTTTCATAAAATTTGGATAAATTTTGTCCATTGTTTTCTTCAAATATTCTTTTCTGTTCCCCTTTCTGTCTGATAACTCCAGTTATATATACATTAGGCTGCTTGAAATTATCCCACAGTTCACTAATTTAGATAGTTTCTATGGCTATGTCTTCAGATTCACTAATATTTTCTTATGTAATGTCTAATCTTCTCTTATGCCACCCAGTGTATTTCTGATCTCAGACATTACAGCTTGCATCAATACATATTAGATTTGGGTTTCTTAAATATTTTACTTGTCTTTATTTGCTCAGTCTTTCCTCTAGCTTCTTTAATGCATGGAATAGAGTTACAATGTCTCTGTCTACTAATTCTATCATCTGTGTGATTTTTGGATTCATTTCAATTGTTTGCTTTTTCTTCTCACCATAGGTTATATTTTCCTGCTACTTTGCATGTCAAGTAATTTTTTATTGAATGCCAGACATTGCACATTTTACTTTAGATTTTTTTATTGTTGTTGTTGTTTTTATTTTGAGACAGGGTCTTGCTCTGTTGCCCTGGGTAGAGTATAGTGGTGTAATCATAGCTCACTACAACCTCAAACTCCCAGACTCAATAGATCCTCCTGCCTCAGTCTCCCAAGTAGCTGGGACTACAGGTATACACCACCACACCCAGCTAAATTTTTCTGTTTTGGAGGAGACGGGGTCTTGTTCTTGCTCTTCCTCAGGCTGATCTCGAATTCCTAACCTCAAGTGATCCTCCTCACCTGGCCTCCCAGAGTGTTAGGATTACAGGCATAAGCCACCTTGCCCGGCCTAGCACATTTTAAAGTTGATGAATATGTTCTAGCAGAGAGGCAAAACTAAAGAAGAGGTATAGAATGGGGACCAAGGGAGATACTGAATGAATAGGGAAAGAAATGAGACAAAGGCACTGAGTGAGTCCTCAAGCTGAAACAATTGGGATGCATGTTGTCACTGTCTTTTTTTTTTTTTTTAATAGTGAATGTAGCAATTGGCCTTTATTATCAACAGTTCGCTTTTTTTTTTTTTGAGACAGAGTCTCACTCTGTTGCCCTGGCTAGAGTGCCGTGGCATCAGCCTAGCTCACAGCAACTTCAAACTCCTGGGCTCCAGCGATCCTCCTGCCTCAGCCTCCCAAGTAGCTGGGACTACAGGCATGCGCCACTGTGCCTGGCTAATTTTTTCCATATATTTTTAGTTGGCCAATTAATTTGTTTCTATTTTTAGTAGAGACGGAGTCTTGCTCTTGCTCAGGCTGGTTTCAAACTCCTGACCTTGAACAATCCATCCGCCTCGGCCTCCCAGAGTGCTAGGATTACAGGCATGAGCCACCGCACCTGGCCGTCACTGTCTTTTTGTTTCCCTGAAGTTATTGGCTGAGCTGGCTGGGTAGCTGCTGTATCTGTAGTATGAGCAGATAAGTATTTCCAGGATTGTTACAGGTTACATTTCACAGAGAAATCCTCTGAGAAATGGTGAAATGTATACTCCAATACCAATGGGTTTATATAATCCATAATAAAGCTAAACTAGGTCCTCTTGGTATGTAAGTTATAATACAACTGGTAAAACAGTACTACTAGGGCCAGAGTTCATCTACATTAATAAGTTGAAAAGACTCCAATGCTTAAAAACTAAAATAATCATTTCTAAGACTATTTTAATAGGAAATGTGTTTCAAGGTTTTTAATAAAAAATGTACAGAAAACTTTTGGAACTCAACTTGGTTTTAAGTTAAACATGGTGAACTTACCAATCCTCATCCGCTAAAAGTCTCAGGGCTTCTATCAGTGCTATTTCTGGTTTGGAAAATGGCCGTAGTTCTGATAAATCCATTATTTCTGGACTATGAGTGACAGAAGGCAGCCTTTCTTTATACTGTGAAGTGGTTCCAGGAGACGCTTCACCTAAAACAAAACATATTTTAAAAAGCATAAGAGAACCTCAATACAAAAGACACAAAATAGGCTGGGAACGTTGGCTCATGCCTATAATACTAACACTTTGGGAGGACTGAGTGGGAGGATCACTTAAGGCCAGGAGTTCGAGACCAGCCTGAGCACAAGTAAGACCCTCATCTCTATAATAAAATAAACAAATTAGCTGGGTGTGGTGGTGCATACCTGTAGTCCCAGCTGCTTGGGAAGCTGAGGCAGCTCGCTTGAGCCTCGGAGTTTGAGGTTGCTATGAGCTATGATGATACCACTGCATTCTAGCCCAGGTGATAGAGTGAGACGCTGTTCTCCCCCGACAGAAAAAGGACTAAAGGAGTATTCTGGCTACAGATGTTATGAATATTTTTATAGATACTAGTACTATTAGTTTAGTCGTCAAGAAAATTTTAATACTCAGAAACCAAAGTTATTTAAAACTTTACTTTTCATACATAAAATTATTAATAAATTACATTTAATATAAATGGTATTTCAGTCATCAGTCATAACAAAACCTAGCTTTATTTTAATAGCTAAAAGTAAAATAAGTAGTATGATCCCAACTCTATGTGAAGGTTATTATTATTCCTACATTACAGATGAAACCGACGCTGAAGCTTTAAGAATTCCCTTCTTATATCTAATCCACTCCCATTCTCACGAAAGAATAACTCATTAGGAAGAGATGCAGATAAACACCAAATTATCAACCCCAAGTTTATACCAGTATGAAATACCATCACTTATCTTTACTTTTTCACCTGAAAAATATTATTCTGGAAAAGAAGGTGTATGGAATATCTAAAGCAGTGCTGTTCGAACTAAGGGTTTTTTTTCTGTTAAACTTCCTTAAACTTCCTTGTGTTGCAGGTGGATACTTTTCTAAATACAATGAAAGCACTGTGGCAGTGTCTATTGTTAAAACAGTTTCTAAACGATGAATACTTTTTGTATTTATTTTGTCATAGATGAGTAATAAACAGTTCATTCAGTCCATGGACTATACTGTGAGTAGCAGTTATGTAATGGACAGAAACTTCTTAAATGGAGACATACTTACCATGTTTCCCCAAAAATAAGACAGGGTCTTATATTTATTTTCCTCAAGAAGACACCCTAGGGCTTATTTTCAGGGGATGTGTTATTTTTTTTTTAAGTACAGTACAACAATCTACATTTATTCAAATATAGTTAAGCCGTCTTCTTCTGGAACATCATCATAACTCTCCAAACCCCGAATTCCATCCTGAATTTCTTGCAATTCTATTTCCTTTAGAACCATTGGCCCTAATCTCGCATGTAGAGCAATAGAGCTCTCATTAAATGAGCAGCTCTTATCCATGTAACCTGCTCAGAGTGCACTGGTAACAACACTGTCAGTAATTTTATCCCATGAATTCTCCACCCAAATCACGACCTCTTGCAGGCTAGCCTTCACAAAGTTTCCATGCTGATTTCTTGTCATTCTATTTTCAATGTAGTCGTTAATTTCCATGCACAAATGGTCTTTGAATGGCTTGTTTATTGCAATATCAAGGATCTTCAGATAGGCAGTCATTCCTGCAGGAATCATTATTTGATCTATTCTTCTCTCTGCAAGGAAGTTCTCCATGTCTTTAGCACGGTGAGTGCTGGCTGAATCCCAGACTAGCAGACCTCTTTGGCCACCTCGCAAAACAAGTGGCAGCATTAAATCAAGTCACTTCCTTATAACTGCTTGTGTGCACCAGGCTTTTTTGGTTTCAAGAACATAAATGTTGGAAACATGTTCAATCTTATCTTTCTTGCCCTTAGTGATGATAAGAGTTGTGACTTTCTTTCCATCCAGACGAATTGCCAAAATACAGGTAATGCGACTTTCGTGACCAGTGGAGGGAATGCAGATTGAGGAGGCACCCCTTTGTTCAATTGTCGTTTGGGCTCCTTGACCCATAAACACTGCAGTTTCATCCATAGCAATCATGTTGCAAAGTTGGTATTTAGAAAAGTCGATGCCATCAACAAAGGACTTGAATGCAAGTGCTCGCTTAATAACTTCAGCATCTTCCAACTTAAACAGTGTTGTCGATTTTCTTAGAGACAGTTCATATCGCTGAGGGAAACCATCCAGCCAGTGTTGTGATGCTTTGAAATCTTCTGGGGTATTTCTAATTGTGGTGCCATTGCAAGGGCAAATCTTTGAATATCCGCCCTGTGCACAACCAAAGCTTTTGCTCTCCTGTCAGCAATCCATTCACCGATCATGTCTTCCAGCTCGAGAAATAAAGGGTGCCGACCTGAACCACACTTGTGCTTCTTAGCATTTCCTCTATCCACATGTAGACTGAGGTTATCGTATTCTGCCTGCCATTTTCGGACCATTGGGATATCCAACTTCTTCTCTTTGCAGAAAGCCGTAAGATTCTTGCCCTTGGAGTCCTCCACAATTTCCTTCTTGTACTCAACAGAATAGCTCTTTTTTTTTTGCACTAAATCTTGTCTGGGGGTACAGATATTCAGGAAAAGCAGAGATAGGCCAGCAAAGCTGATGTGTAAGGGCTGGCTCATTTATCAGAGATCCAGTGAGCACTGGGTCCAATCTGCACAGTGGAGCAGCAGATATGATCTCTCTGGGCTCAGTAGGAGACTGCTTGCTGAAGCTTTTCCCCTATCCCCTGGTGTTTGTGGGGGGTGAGAGAGGCCCACAGTGTTGAGTAAAATGGCAGCCACAGCTTTCCTTCTTCCCCCCGGGAACACACAATACCTAAAGCGGAGCGTCCCGCTCCTCACTTCATTGAGGACTTTCCTCTCAAAGCCTCAGCTTGCAGCACGCACAGGATGACTAGGACCTGACAGGGGGAGCCAACCTTGTTGGTGAGGCTGCCCACACCTTTCCGGTCACCTCTGGAATAGTAGCTGTGATGATGGGGCAGATGAGAAGGGCTGCTCGTCTTCTTTACCGCTCTGCGACAAAATGCATGGGTTGTGCAGTTACCCTGCGTAGCCATGCCCATCACCAGGTCTTATTTTCAGGGTAGGCCTTATATTGCACAAATGCTTAGAAATCCTGCTAGGGCTTATTTTATGGGTAGGTCTTATTATTGTCAAAACACGGTAGAATTTTCCTATTAGAAATTATTTCTGCCAATATGTTCAAAACTATAAATAGAGTTAAACATTTATATTTTGGGTTGATCGACATAAAAATTTTGTAAATATATTTTTATTTTCAAATAACACAAGGGTGACTTCAAGGAAGCACTGTCCTTATACTATAAAGATTAGGCAGGCTGGGTGCAGAGGCTCATGCCTGTAATCCTAGCACTCTGAGAGGACGAGGTAGAGGATCACTCAAGGTCAGGAGTTTGAAACCAGCCTGAGCAAGAGCGAGACTCCATCTCTACTAAAAGAAATTAATTGGCCAACTAAAAATATATAGAAAAAATTAGCCAGGCATGGTGGCGCATGCCTGTAGTCCCAGCTACTCAGGAGGCTGAGGCAGAAGGATTGCTTGAGCCCAGGAGTTTGAGGTTGCTGTGAGCTAGGCTGACGCCATGGCACTCTAGCCAGGGCAACAGAGTGAGACTCTGTCTCAAAAAAAAAAAAAAAAAAAGATTAGGCAAAACTCACAAAATTAATTGATGTCTCTAGTAAGCTTGAAGACCCAAAAATTTATGATTTATTACCATTTGTACTATTTGCTACTATTTGTACTTCTAGACCTACTCTTAATATTGGCTAAGTTAGGTAAGAAGTTTTGTGGGTTTTTCTCTCCTTAGATTTTAAGACATTATCTCAGATAATTTATAAAATTACCTAAGAATGCTAATAGGCTTAACTTTCACAAATGCCTGCATTTAACGGGTTCTAATACCATGTTTAGCTAGAAATTTTACAGGCCAACACTTCTCACTGGGCACACTCAACAATGATTACCTTTGAGAATACAGAATTTTAAAAAGTTTTCTACGTTTCTTGCATTATAAAAGAAATAAAAGCTAGGAAAAACCTCAGACATTAATTTAGTTTAAACTTCTATTATTTTTATCTCCAAGAGAAGGATGTTGTCCAAAAGTACATTTATAGTATTTATTTTATTCTAAACTTTTTGGGTATTTTGTTGGTATCTAGGTTTCAGATGCAACATAGATTTAAGAATGTTAATAGTTTACATATTTTATTCCTTAATAATAATATTTTAGCCGGGCATGGTGGCGCATGCCTGTAGTCCCAGCTACCTGGGAGGCTGAGGCAGGAGGATCACTTGAGCCCAGGAGTCTGAGGTTGCTGTGAGCTAGGCTGACGCCACGGCACTCTAGCCCGGGCAACCAAGTGAGACTCTGTCTCAAAAAAAAAAAAATAAATAAAATAATAATAATAATATTTAACAAAAATAAAAATTAATAATACTTAATGTTTATTATAGTTCACACACATTTTCATTTCAACCTGTGATTTTTTCCTAGTTGCTACTATACTTAAGATCTATTCAATGTCTTAAAACAGCACAGGAAACATAAAGTCAACTCTTGGTCAAGCATAGAACATAGTAGATACTCAATGACAGGCTGAATACATGATAAATGCAAGGACTTTTCTAGGTCATGATCTAATATAAACCAATTTCGCTATCTCAGTTACCTTAGCTTTAAAATGGACACCACTCCTTAGGCAAAACCGGACTATTTGCAGGGAGTGTGGAAGGAATCCTTGAGATAATCTGAACCTTTGAGATAATTTAGATATTTATAGGGGCAGAAAATGGAAGCCTGTTTCCAGGTCACATAGCTAATTAAAGGCAGAACTAATACTTAAGAAGTCAGGTCTGTCTATTGCCTCTTAGTTCAGTGGTCTTTCTATCACAAATGCACTGAACCACATGTAGTATCTTCAGCTTAACAAGCATTTGTGACTTTACTCTTCACGTTTAAAAAAGTGACTTTCCCAAATCTGAAAATGCTAAAGATGTTTTAAACTGGACCCTTTTAAAGGAGGGCTGAAGGAAATATTTTCTAAAAGGGAACTCTCATTTTTTGATATCCCCACCTCATCTCCAAAATTGTTTAAATCTAGAAGGGAGAAAAATAATCATTTTTCTTTTTATGAGAATGAATTAATATTATAATAGTCATATATAATTATAATAGAAGCTACTGGGTCTTGCAAATTTTAGTGTTATAAGTCAACATATTCCACTCTTAGTCATATATCAACCTTAGTCAAAACATATTTCACCAGCTTTAGAATGTTACTAGAAAAAAAAAAAAACCTACACCAAAACTTAAATTCCACTTACTTTCAGATGCCATTTTCTCAGTTCCTGTGTGTTTCATTTGTTCCCAGGGATTCTGTTCCTTCTTTTCGCAGTCTTTAATGTCAAAAAGTTCTTTTTCTTCTTTTCTCTTTTGTCTCATCTTGTCATAGGTAGATTTTAAAATAGAAACTTTAGTCTGCATGAAAAAAATTGAAATATCTGAAAGTATTCAGGGAGTCTGACATTTAAACTATCTTCATCTAACTGTATATATGTACATTAAATGTCTATGAAAAATAAATTATATCTTTCTTAGTCCTAATTCAAGGAATCCTAAAATCTATTAGAATTACGTACTTCTAATATTCACTTAAATTTGTGCCTGAGTGCCTTGAGTGAATCCTAGAAAATTATTGAATATATACATACATGTATAGTATAAAGTATGCTAGATACTTTATCACCAGAATGAGAATGCATTTATTTAGTGGGAAGGGAGAATAATATATTATTTTAATGATCAAGGATAAAAAATTCCAATTATACCAAGATTTTAAAAATTTTAATTGAAATACTTTCACCACCCCACATCTGATATACACAAAACAATGACATATTGTAAGTTTAAATTCATTCTAATAATTAGCAAATAACCTTACATCTTTTTCATTCTCAACATCAAGATATGATGGAACACTTTGTTGTACTGCTCTTCCGTAAATCCCTGATGGTGGTTCAAAACTTTGTTTTATTGAAAATGTATCCCCATTTTCCACAGAAGATATCACTGATTGGCTGCACGTTGCTGGTGCTAAATTTGGACTTCCAAATACACCTAAAATCAACCAACCATGAAATAGTCATTAAGTATTTATGTGATGGCATTCTGGATAACAAAGTTTAAGACAAGGCTCTTGCTTTCAAAAGGTAAACAATACAGTTAGTGAGAAAGGCATGCTAAATAATTATAAAATATAAAACCAAATACTCTAACAGGACAAATACAGGATAATAATAAGATGTGCCAAAAGGCAGTTCATGATAACATCAAGTGAGAACTGCATATTGCAAATGTGAGTTCATAGGAAGGAAATGTTGGTGTGAGCTAGGTTTTTAAGCTGGTTTAAAGGGGCAAGGATTTGAGCTGAAATTTGAAGACAGGAGGGATTTGTATACATAAGTAAAGAAGGGGAGAAGGAAATCCTATGAGATAGGGATGTTATACAGAGAGATGAACAAGTATAAAGCATGTATGTGCAGTAATAAATTAGTTTAGTTGGGCACAAGGCAAATAGAGGAATGACAGAATAGAAGTCTGCAAGAGCAAGCTGGAGCCAATCTAAGGAGGGCTTTAAATTAACCTAATGAGACTTATCAAACAAAAAAGTTTAAAAGGATTTAAGAGTTTTATTCTATTTCATTATATTAAATAAAAATAAGATGTACACCCTCAATGTATACCACAGCATTCTAGTTTTTCAATTAAAAAAGAAACCAGCTTTAAAAGATATTTGCAAGTGTATTGTTCAAAGGTCCCCTGGCCCTTCTAAAATATGTAACAGGTTAATTTTTACTTCATCTAGACTTTGTATGGAGTATAAAATTATATTAATTATATTGATTATTAAGCTGATAAATAAGGACTGCCATTTGAATTTAAACTATGCTAAACCTATGTTAGCTATTCTAAAACTGTTTTAGAAGTAACTAAACTGCAGTTATCATATAATACATCTCTGAAAATAACTAACAAGAAATTATTGTATTTCATTAGAGGGTAGAAATGTGAAGGTAAGCATTCACTTCTAATTCTTTCAACTTAATAATTTTTAAGAAGAAGTTCTATTTAACCCTTGAATCATATTCTTTATCAATATGCTTTGTTTATGTGTGAAGAACACATACAATTAAAAAGCTAAATAACTTTGAAATACCTTTTCCAACAACTACTACTGAGTCTTCTGATAAAGTATTTGTGGGTATGATGTCAAAACTGGAAATTTGCTGTAAATTTGATGATGACCCTGTAAATCCTAAAAAAAAAAAAAAAAAAAAAAAAAACAAAAAAAACAAAAAAAAAAAATTAAAAATACTTCTGTAGTATTTTAGGATATTATAACACAGTTTTTTAAAATGGAAAATTTATTTCCTATGAAGAATTTATAATTTATTTATTCATACATGTTCATTAACTCAATAAATATTTATAATTAAAATACCTGGTATGGACTAAGCACTAGAAAGAAAAGAAACCTTCTTTCCCTTGAGGAGTTTACACATGCCAGGGATGAAGGTGAGAGAGACAGCAAATAACCACAGCATGATAATCACGTAATAAACGGGTCATCAAGAAGGAAATCCTTTGACATCCAAAACAGATCAGGTCAATTTCACATCAATCTGTAATTTTCCAGGTTGACTTTTATCTCAGTTTCTGATTATTTAATTATTATCTTTCCTACTAGACTGTAAGCTCCATGGGGTTAGAATCTATGTTCAATAAATATATGTTAGATAAATGTATCATGGCAAAAAAAAAAAGTGAAAAGCAAAATATAATTAATTTAGGGTCTATGAAAAAAAAGCAGTTAATTACTGGTAAATTTAACCAAATAACTGATTTTAAAAAAAACAAACAGATTGTTTTGCTGATTTATTTTGGCTTTGTGTGAAAATGGTAGAGATGAAAGAAAAAACTCATAGGTGATCATTTTTCATGTATTCTGTAAGTATAGTTTGGATTAATCCAAATTTATGTGCACTTTTATAAGACATACCAACTAATAGAAACATTAGGTAGTCCAAAAAGGTGTTCTGTGACAAAGGGAAGCAAATCTTAGTAAATGGAACGATTTACTCAATAGTCCACAAACAAAACTATACATAAACTGTCAAGAGATGAATGAATAATCAGACAAATCGCATAAGGAAAAATATGAAAGACATGTTATCTTTAAGTAATTTAACTTCATTTATAAGAGAAGCTAACAAGCATTTTTAGTGTACCTTAATTTTTACACTGCATTTTCTTCTAAACAAAGAAATGTTGAAAGAAATATTGCTCATTAAGTCTCAATTCTAAAATATGAAGAAAAATATGTTTAAAGGCTTCTTCACATACAAATATCCTTATGTAATTTCACTTCATTACTTCTGTGTAATTCAAAGACAGAAAGAATATTAACTCATGGCATACAGTTTACTAATACTCCAAACATCCACCATTAATCACTTTCTCAAATAATTAATTGGGCTACAGATTATTTAGAAAATGGGCATGTTCAAAGGGACAGCCAGCCAGGAAAGGAATGGGAAAAAGAGGTGGTTCTGAGAGCTAACCCTAAAAAAAATCTGAGGTTTCTTACAAAATGGATCCATTTGGCCACTCATTACCAGAATTTCTTTTGGAAGTCTTTTTATTCCCTTTAATAAAGCACTCAATATTCACTTTAACTTAATTATTTGAGGATGCAATTTTTTTTAAATTTTCACTTTTTTGAAAAAAATTTTAAGACTTATCAAGTACAGTAGGGATAAGGAGGGAAAGAGTAGAACAAGGAGTTCGATCTATAATGGACTATGAAAAATCAATTGAGGTAATTTACTACCTTTACTAGCATCCAGAATGCAATTTTTGAGTGATTGTGCCCAAGGATACACTACTGGTTCTGATTAGCTAATCAATACTCTATTCATTTCACAAGTGGTCATTGAACAGGATTATATACAAAGCAAAATGGAGATATAAAGATGACAGTATTTTACTCTTAAGAAACTTATAATTTAATGTGGAAAATATTAAACATGCATGAAAATTGACTGTAAGGTAGAATGCGTGAACACAAGATAGAAAGACTACTCCAGACCAGGAAAGTGACCAAAGTTTTCTAAAGAAGTGGTTCTTAAGCCAGTGTTCAAAAAGCAGACATGATTTGGACACATTAAGATTGAGAAAAGGCTTCTATGCCTTATATATGCAAACTAAGAAAATTTCTAGTATTAAAAGTGCTAGAACATAAGGCATGAAAAGAGGAATAGAGTTAATGCAAAATAGTTAAGCTGAGGCAAGATTATTCAGGGTCTTAAAAGTTATGCTACAGAGTAGGAACCATATTCCGCGGAAAATAGAGAATCATTCAACATTTTAAGTATGGAAAAGATAATGACTATATTTTAGAAAGACAATTCTGGTAGCTTATACAGCCTACATTTAAGAAGGATGAAAATAAGACATAAGCCTTACCAGAAGGCTTTTGTAATTATCTAGGGAAGAAGTAATGAAGGCCCAACTTACAACTGTGGCAGCAGATACATTAAATTAGACTGAAAGGAATAGCAGGATGGACTGCCACCTGAACTTGAAAGGTAAGGAGAAATGGACAAAGATGACTCTAACTTTTTAAGCCTCCATAACTGGGAAAATGATAACGTGACTAATAAAAATGGATAACAAAGGAAGAAGAGCAAGTCTGGAAAGGAAGATAAATTTGGTTTTGAACATGTTTGCTTTTGTTGCTGAGATAGATCTAGTAGGTATATTTGGCTTAGAGTTAGATGCTTGAGTATGAAGTAATTTTCTGGAGTAGGACCAACTGTTCATTAAAAGATGTAATGTATTTATTGAAAGCATGGCCTTGTTAATAAACTAGCTAACAGTGAAAAAATAAACTATCAAACAGAAAGTAAGAGGAATAAACTCACAGCACATAATTGCCCCTCTGAAGAGAAAACTCAGCACAACTGCCCTTTGTTTTGTTTGATCTACCACCTGAGACTCACTCGTCGTCTTTAAGATTAAAATTGTTTTATTTGAGAGTTTTGTTTTCACAGTCTTGTTAAGCCCTACGTGGACAACTAGGATGCAAGTTCCCTGCTTCAGCTCTCGCCAGACCAGATTTAAAGGACCCTGATAAGCCGGCCTCACAGAGAAGAAAAAAATAAAAAGCAGACACAGCAGCTTTACAGTCACTTCTGCTATCAGCTGGCAGCCATAACTACTTTTTTCTCTCTTCTCTTTGTCCCTGTAAAAATCCTGAGCTGCTTCTGCTCCATGCTGACACCTCCTTCCTTTCTTTTTGTGTCCCGCCCTTCTCACCCTTTGAGAAGTAAAATAAACTTTTTTTAAAACTATTCTAATCTTTGTGTTGAGAAATCTTTCTCCACCTACTTATAAATTCACACCCTAACATTTATGATTCTGCTGTCTAAAAAAGGATGCCAATGACAGGGAATGAACATATTCAGCAAGTATTTCAAAGCAATTTAAAAAAAGGAAATTAAAATAAATTATAATTAGGGTATAAGTTGCTTTTAAGAAGAAAAGTATTTTTTGTCCTTGATTTTCTTTACATGAGAAATAAAACATGTAAATAAATATGGAAAAATCCTATCATTCTCTTTGTAAAAACAATGAATAATTTATCACTGCCACATATAACAAATATTAAATTATATCATAGATTAAATTTTAATAGATTTACAGGAAAAAAACTCACAAGAAAAAGTATCTAATAAAGTTCCCTCTTAATTTGAGTTACTTCCACACAAAAAAAATTCATGATTGCCTGCATATACATGATTTAAGATGAACAGAAATAACAAAGTACAGAAGTTGAGCTTACCATGACCACAGTTGCTACACAAACAAAAAAGTCAGCTCCTTACTTATTTCGATTACAGGTACCTTCTAATTACTCTACTTAAATGTTCATACCTTTTAAAATCACTTATTTTTCACTCTAAGGGAAATTTTAAAAACTATAACAGGATTTCTTAAGAAATGGGCAGAGCAGTCACAGAGGTGCTACCTGCTACTACTCAGTTAAAAAAGATGTAACTGTTAACAATGGTTAGTGATAACAAAGAAGCTTTCTCAGGTTTTACCACAGGGAAATTACATTCTTTTTGCCACAGCTTTACTCCATGGTTACACCCTAACTAGGCATCTGGGAGTCATTAACTCCCATGATTTCCTCCACCTCATTTTAGTGGTAAAATGCCTTGTAAGAACTGTGTGTACGTGTGTATGCATATCTATATACCTGGTGCATGTCCTGGGGATAGAGTTTAGCAGAGATTCCCTAGTTTTAACCTCAGGGGTAGCCACTTCCCTGCATTGGCTCCTCAGGCAAGCCGATAAACTATATTCAAACCTGTGAGTTCTCCCATTCAGCAAAATTATTTAAGCAACAACACATCAGCAGAAGGGAAAAATGAAAAACCTCAAAACTGAGAATTCTCAGTTAATTTTTCTTTATTGATATGCTCAAGAAGGATTCTGATTTAGAGATACCCAATCTTAAAAATTAACTTGTCATGGAATTTACTAACCTTTTATATGCTTATAATGTCTTGGGTGTTCCTTATTTTGTATTTTTATAGCACTAGATGAAATGTCATGTGACCTATCATCTTCAAAATCACCACATCCAAACCTATAGTTCATACGTTGACCAATTATGCTCACATTGGGTGTTGTAATCCCTATAAAATAAAATAAATATTTATTTGAATAAGTTAGGGAATATTATAGGTATACATCTCTCCTCTAAACCTATTTTACATTTTAACCTTTAAAAGGTCAGTAACATAATTAGAAATTATAATATTATAGAAATTTTAAAGTCTTATTTTTTT
>VBSM01002121.1:19913844-19928874 GCA_008086735.1 Cheirogaleus medius
GACAGAGAACCTGTCTTAAAAAAAAAAAAAGTATTTTCCATGTCTTTAGCCTGTTTTAAATAATTTTTAAGAAGTTTATCTCTTCTAAAGAAGACATTGATATTCTCACTTTCTTACTTTGTTTCAAATATTGTCATTCTCAAAAAAGATCGTAACATTTGTTCATAGACACTTAGGTCTCATAATCATATGCTAATAGAATAACTAATTTTCTCTTACAATTGTCTTTCTTAAATTCAACTTCTACATGAAAAATAAAATAGCCATATCTACTTTTAGAACTTAGAGTTAAAAAAAATAGCCTTTAATAATTAGTGCTCTCCTAATTTTAATTAGCTTACCCACTATTCATCTACGCTAAAACAAATGCCTCAAAAGACTTATATACAATAGCTTCTAAATTTTCTGCTATAAAAAATTCTGTTACGAACAGCTCATTCTACTTAGCTCTGACATAAGCATCATCTGCACTGAGAGTAGATATGCTTTTGGATTGTTCATTATTTTTACAAGCATTAAAAATAAAAGTTTATTTAATTCTTCAGGCACCCCAATAAAATTTTAAAAAGAAAATTAATGACTACTTATAGGAAACAATCCAACATCTACACAGATAACAGATATGCTTGCAGGGTTGTTCATGATTTTGACATGCTTTAAAATGAAAATATTTCTTATTCAGATACTCTGAGCATATTTTTAATATTTTATTCATTTTATTTATTTATTGAGTCAGAGTCTCACTCTGTCACCCTGGGTAGAGTGCACTGATGTCACTGTAGCTCACTGCAACCTCAAACTCCCGGGCTCGGCAATCCTCCTGCTCCAGGCTCCCCAATAGCTGGGACTACGGGTGCCTGCCAAAGGCTAGCTAATTTTTTCTATTTTTGTATTCTTGTATTCTTTGTATTTTTCTATTTTTCTATTCTTGTTCAGGCTGGTCTCGAACTCCTGGCCTCAAGCTATCCTCCTGCCTTGGCCTCCCAGAGTGCTAGGATTACAGGCATGATCCACCATGCCTGGCCAATATTTTTAAAAGAAAATTAAAGGTTACTTACTGGAAATAATCCAACATCCAAGGAAAATCCCAGGTTTTAGAATTAAGTCCTTACCAAACACATTAGCACAATTTCATAATTTTAGTTTTTCTGATTCCTTATCAAATTTGTTATATTACCTACTCTAGATCTTTCCCACATTCTTTATTTTACATTTTTTAAAATTTCAAAATATTAAGGGGATACAAATGCTTTCCCACATTTTTAAAATCCCTGATGCTCTATTTTCCATTCTTAATTGTTTCTTAATTGAACAGAATCTGGAAGCCTTGATCTCAAAATGTGGTTCACAGCTCAGCAGCAACACAGAGGAGCTTATTAGACATGTAATCTCAGATCCCAGTCCAAACAAACTGAATCAGAATTTGTATTTTAACAAGATCCTGAGGCAATTCATATGCACATTAAGTGGGATAAACATGGCACTAGAGCTCCTCTTTCCTTTCTTTTGACTTAAAAAAAGAACAAACCCTTTCTTGCTACCTCAAAATGTTTTTTATATTTCATGTCATCTTCCTTTTGCTTTTCCTTTAGTTTCAGAGGAAAAAGTCTTTCTTCTGTTTCAAAGCTAACCTCCCTATATGCATGGGGGTTTTTCTTGTTTGTTTTTTGTTTTTAGACAGAATCCCGCTCTGTTGCCCCAGCTAGAGTGTGTGGCATCATCATAGCTCACTGCAACCTCAAACTCCTGGGCTCAAGTGACCCACCTGCCTCAGCCTCCCAGGTAGCTCGGACTACAGGTGTGCATCACTACGCCCAGCTAAAATTTTCTATTTTTAGTAGAGATGGGGTCTCGCTCTTGCTCAGGCTGGTCTTGAACTCTTTCTTGAGCTCAAGCAATTCTCCCACAGTGCTAGGATTACAGGTGTGAGCCACCACACTCAGCTGCAAACTTTTAAATTGTACTAAAACATTCTACTAAATCTGCTCTTTTTCCACACCCCATGACTTTCCAATAAGCAACTCTTTTACCTTGAAAAAACTACAGACCTAGAAACTACATACATGTGAAACAAGTATATTGGTTACTTTTCAGTCCAGGTTACTGACTACTATGACTCTTACCACATTGTAGAGAAATTTGGTAGGAAAAATAAAGCTAATATGGTAGCCAGCTAGTGATGACTGATTACTTGCCTCTACTACCCCATGAAAACTCTCCTCAAAACACAGAAAGCGATACAAAGTTAGAATATCATAGGAATCTATTAAACTGTAATATTTTGGAGCACAAAAAGGATCAACTAAATGGTAGAAACAAAAACAATTAAAAAGCCTAAATATTCACAAGAGATCAGTTAACATACCATGACATTATATGATCCAATACTAAACAACCATTAAAGAGTCTACTATATATTATTTAATATATAATAATTAATAATATTGATATTATTATTATTGATATTAAAGAAAAAAATGTTCATGATAAGTGAAAAAGGAGATACTTTCATTCACAGAAAAAAGAATCTACATCTGTATACATAAATGGAAATGATATTCAAAGTATAGGCAATAAAATATTGACTATAGACCTCTCCAGCAGAGAAACTGAGGATATTGACTATAGACCTCTCCAGCAGAGAAACTGAGGAAAATTTAAATTTTTTTCATTTATGGTGTTTTATTTCCAAATTTTCTATAATGAGCATGTATTATGTAACTTTTTTACAATCAGAGGAATTAAGAGGACATTAAGAGAGATAAAACTAAGAGAAAAGTACCTTAAAAATTATTTTATAACGAGTAGGATATAATACATAAGAACAAATGATGCTTTTCAGTTTTCATTCTCCTCAAGCTCTGTCCTGCATGTAACAGTTCTGACCACTCCTTCTTCCACTTAGCTTCTAAACCTTGTTCTTTCTTGGTTCTCTTCCAACCCTTAGACATGCTTTCTCTTTGTCTTATTTGATTGTATCTCCTACTGCCAAGATTTGGTCCTAAGCTCTCTGCTCGTGCTCTATATACCATTGGAAAACCCACCCATTCTCACAGTGTCAGTAATTACTTCTCAGTATACAACTTTCAGAATCTACATTTGCAATTCTTTTCATGTCCCTTGAACAGTAGTCTCCAAATTCAACTAGAATAGTCTATCTTCCTTCACAAAAAATTCATATTGCCCCCTATTTAACTTCTTCCTTTTAAGGCTTCCTAAGTCTAGTCATGTGTCTATGATGCATTTAGTTATATATTAGAAAAGAAGATGGATCTAAAATCAAACATCTAAACTTACACCTTAGTAAACTAGAAAAAGAAGAGCAAATTAAATCCAAAGTAAGCAGAAGAAAAAAAATAATAAAAATTAGCACAGATATGAGTGAAACTGAACACAGGAAATCTGAGAAAATCAATAAAACCAAAAGTTGGTTCTTTGAAAAGATCAATAAAATTGATAAGCTTCTGGTCAAGTCAACTAAGAAAAAGAGAGTACACATTACTAACATCAGAAATGAAAGACAGAACATCACATGGACATTAAAAGAATAAAGAAATATTATTTAACAACTCTATGCTCACAAATTGGGTAACCTAGATGAAATGGACCAATTCCTTGAAAGACACAATCTGCCAACACTCACACAGGAAGATACAGATAATCTGATTAGGCCTATATCTCTAAAGAAACTGAATAAATAATTAATAACCTTCAAAAACAGAAAGCCCAAGACTCAGATAGGTTTACCAGTGAATTCTACTAATCATTTAAGAAATTATACCAATTTTCTACAGTCTCTTTCAGAAGATAGTAGAGGGAATACTTCCTGATTCATTCTATGAGGCCAGCATTACTCTAATACCAAAACCAACAAAGACATTATAAGAAAACTACAGACCAATATCTCCTATGAACAAATATACAAACATCTTGAACAAAATATTAGTAAACTGAATCCAACAATGTATAAAAGGACCACTACACCATGACCAAGTGGGATTTATTTATCCCAGGTATGCAGACCTGGTTCAACATTTGAAAGTCAACTAATGTAATGCATAACATTATCAGGCTAAAGAAGAAAAAAAAAATCATGATTGTATTAATAGATGCAGAAAAAGCACCTGACAAACTCTGACACCATACATGAAAACTCTCAGCAAACTAGAAATAGAGGAGAATTTTTTCAACCTGATAAAGAACATCTACCATAAAACCTACAGTTTACATAATATTTAATTGTGAGAAACTTGAAACTTTCCCACTAAGATAAGGAGCAAGGCAACGATGTCCCGTCTTACTACTGCTTCTCAACATCATACTGTCAGTCCAAACTAATGCAATAAGGAAAAAATAAAATCGTCTTTGTTCACAGATGATATGATTGTCTATGAGGAAGTCCAAAAGGATCGACAAAACAAAGCTCCTGGAACTAATAAGTGATTACAGCAAGCTTGCAGGACACGTGGTTAATGTACGAAAGTCAACCATGCATGGTGGCTCACGCCTGCAATCCTAGCACTTTGGGAAGCTGAGCAGGAGGATCACTTAAGGCCAGGAGTTCAAGACCAGCCTGGCAACAGAGAGATCCTGTTTCTACAAAATAACCAAAAAAAGTCAATTGCTTTCCTATAAGACATCCATGAACAAGTAGAATTTGAAATAAAAAAAACACACTACCATTTACATTAATATACACAAGAATGGGATACAAAGGTATAAGTTTAAGAAAATATATACAAGATCTATATGAAGAAAAGTACAGAATTCTGATGAAATATATCAAAGAGCTAAATAAATGAAGATAATTTATGTTCTTGGATAGGAAGTGTTAATATTGTCAAGATGTCAGTTCTTCCCAACTTGATGTATAGATTCAATGTTATCCCAACCAAAATCTCAGCACATTATTTTGTGGACATTTTCAAACTGATTCTAATGTTTATATAGAGAGGCAAAAGACCCAGAAGAGTGAACTCAATATTGAATGAAAGAACAAAGTTGGAGGACTGACTACAGAACTACAAGACTTACTACAAAGCTACAGTAATCAAGACAATGTGGTACGGGTAAAAATAGACAAATGGAATAATGGAACAGAACAGAGAGCCCAGAAAGAGGCCCAAAAGAATACAGTTAGCTGATCTTTGACAAACAAGCAAAGGCAATACAATGGAGCAAAGGCTGTATTTTCAACAAACAGTGCTGGAACAACTGGACATCCTCATGTAAAAAAATTCATCTAGACATAGAACTTATACCCTAAATAAAAATTAACTCCAAGTGAATTGTAGAACTAAATGTAAAATGCAAAACTATAAAATGCCTAGAAGATAACCTAGAAGAAAACCTAGATGACCTTGAGCATGGTGATGACTTTTTAGATATCATACCAAAGATACCATCCATGAAAGAAAGAACTGATAAACTAGACTTCATTAAAATTTAAACACTTCTGCTCTGAGAAAGTCAATGTCAAGTGAATGAGAAGACAAGACACAGGCTGGAAGAACATATTTTTAAAAGATACATCTGATAAAGGACTGCTATGCAAAATATACAAAGAACTCTTAAAAGCCAACTACAACAAAAAAAAAAACCTGATTAAAAAATGGACAAAATTCTATAACTTGTTTGACTTGACTTAAAAAAAAAAGAAAATAAAGAAAAAATTTAAAAAAATAAGTAAATAAATAAAAAATGGACAAAAGACCCTAACAGATAATTCACCAAAGAAAATATACAGATGGCAAGTTAGCATATGAAAATATTTTCATCATTTGTCATTAGGGAATTGTAAATCAAAACAACAATGAGATACCACTACACACTGACAACACAAACACAACAATCCTCACACTCATGAGGATGTGGAACAAGAGGAACTTTCATTTATTGCTGGTGGGAATGCAATCTGATACAGGCACCTTGGAATACAATTTGACAATTTCTTACAAGACTAAACATACTGTTAACATATGATCCTGCAATCACCCTCCTTGGTATTTACCCAATTGAAAATTTATTTTCATACAAAAACATGCACACAGATGTTTACAGCAGCTTTATTCATAATTGTCAAAACTTGGAAGCAACCAAGATGTCCTTCAGTGGGTAAATGGATAAATAAACTGTGGTACATCCAGACAGCAAAATATTATTCAGTATTATTACATAAAAAGAAATGAGCTATCAAGCCATGAAAAGACATAAAGAAAACTTAAATGTATTTTACTAAATGAAAGAAGCCAATCTGGAAAGGCTACATACTGGTATGATTCCAACTATAAGACATTCTGGAAAAGGCAAAACTATGGAGAAAGAAAAAAGATCAGTGGTTGCTAGGGGGCGGGGATAGGGTGTGGGAGGGAAGGATGAATATGCAATGCACAGAGGATTTTTAGGACAGTGAAATTACTCTGTATGATACTACAATCATGGATACAAGACACAGATACATTTGCCAGAACCCCATAGAATGTACAAGAGTGAACCTTAATGTAAACTATGGACTTTGGGTAATTATGATATGTTAATGTGGGTTCACTGATCATAACCTCTGTGGTATAGGATGTAATGGGACAGGTTATTCGTGTGTGTCGACAGGAACTTTCTGTAACTTTATCTTCAATTTTGCTCTGAATCTAAAACTGCTTTAAAAAAAAGTTTATTAATTAAAAAATATATATTATATATATATTTTAAAAATCTACACACATAAAAATACATAAATATTCACCTCCTGTCCTCCATTAAGATAGTTTCCAATGTAGCTTCTCTACAGACCATTTCTAAGCAAGTAATTATAACCTGATTTCTGGGTTAAGTTTTAATTTCACCACAGCATCTTTCAAAAGCAAAATATGTCTATGCTAGCATTTCACAAATGCACTTATTTTTAGGTTCTTGTTGTTTTGGCCAGCACCAGAATCTTCTTAATAAATATATACTGACATCTTAGACATGACGCATAGCAAGCCACAAGATCAATACTTACAGAAAATCATTTACTGCCAGGTAATACATGAGAATGACAATACATTACAATACATGAGAATGACCATATAACAAGATTATATAAATCTGAAAATTAGTACCAAAAAATCTACAGATTTTGGAATTAAAAGGAATGACAGAGAACACTTAGTTCACCTCCATCCACTTCAGGTCTATTACAAAGAGTCCAAATTCATTATTTGCAAAATATGATCGGCATACTTTACTCCTACCTACATCTCAACATCATCATCTGCTATTTCCCACTAGACCTTTTGTGTCAACTGGGCAAAAACTTCCATTCTCTTATTAATTTGCTAAGTGTTTCTGAACATGCTATTCCTTCAGTCTGAAATTCATTGGGACCCACCCACACTTAGCAAACTTCTATTTATCCATCACACTGTCTGAATAATAATCCCTCAGATAAAAAAATTAAGAAAAGTTTGAATATAAAACTCTGAATAATTATAAATACAAAAAACTGTAAATCTTAAACTTTATTTAGTAGGTAGTTGGTTGTTGTGTTATTGGTCTAGTAATGTTTTTTGTGTATTGTAGGATACCACATATGAATAAATACAATCAATGCTGGGAACCAGGGTTTTATTTTGAGAGAAGGGAGATTCAAATATGTAATAAAGAAAGATGAGGAAGAATCCTGTAAGGCTAGATTTTAATTGGAGGAATTAGTATGAATTTACTAAAAAAGAAAAAAAACTTGTACTTCCTGGTTCTGTCCACTGAAAGGGCCAATTCACAATGGGAAGAAACAGCAGTGAGTAAATCTATACTCAGACTTTGGTTTTTAAATACCAATATCCAGTAAAAAAGCAGTACCAACACTTTCGAAAAATGGATGTTCCAGGTCTGGAGCAAGAAGAATACAAGCTAAGCCTGGGCATCATGCTATGTTTTAAGTTAAGGCAGTACTCAAAAACTAAAGAGTGATGTGAAAAGGACATTGGAGCCAGCCACTGGTCAAATTTGGGACAATATTAGCATCAAAAACGTTAAAATATTTTTAGTATTGAAAAGTTAAGATGTACTTAATTATTAATATTGCACAGAGAAGAAAAAAGAATTCCAGGTAATATGGAAGAAATATTAGAATTTCTTTAAAAATTACCCTTTTTGTAGCTCCCAGTGCAATAAATGATACAGGTAAAGATCATCAGTGGACACTAAAAATAGTGGGTGAAAGGTTGTTAGGGTATTCATGGGGTCTCAAAATATCATCCTACAGATTATATATGCTAATTATAAAGTAGAAAATACATCTTCACAATGGAGAGACCTAGCCATCACCATCTTAACCAATTGATAAAAATCAAGCATCACTAACAATGTGGGACAACTTGATATTATTTGCCCAATGATGTGACATACTGTTAAGTTCACATTACATATCTCCTATGTAATATATACCTATCTCTTATGTAATATTTTTGCTAAAAATGTTTATCTTAAATCTAATCAAGGAAACAATCAGATAAATTTAAAATGTGAAACTCTGTGCAAAACAACTACCCCAAACTCTTTTTTAAAAAGTCAATGTCATAAAAAAAACAAAGAAACAACAGGTGGGGATATTATTCTAGATAAAAGAGACAGGCCAGTGGCTCATGCCTGAAATCCTGGCACTCTGGGAGGCCGAGGCAGGAAAATAGCTCAAGGTCAGAAGTTCAAGACCAGCCTGAGCAAGAGTGAGATCCCATCTCTACTTAAAAAAAAAAAAAAAGAAAAAAATTTAGCCAGGCAACTAAAAGTAGAAAAAATTATCTGGGCATAGTGGCGCACCCCTGTAGTC
Organism: Cheirogaleus medius; assembly: GCA_008086735.1. NCBI lineage: Eukaryota > Metazoa > Chordata > Mammalia > Primates > Cheirogaleidae > Cheirogaleus > Cheirogaleus medius. The sequence continues at coordinate 19,922,651 of VBSM01002121.1, forward strand.
CCAGCTACTGGGAAGTCTGAGGGGAAGATTACTTGAGCCCAGGAATCTGAGGTTGCTGTGAGCTAGGCTAATGCCACAGTACTCTAGCCTGGGCAACAGAGCAAGACTATGTCAAAAGAAGAAAAAAAAAAAAAAGAGAGAGACATTAACTATCACTGGATCCTGGATGATAAAGGTAAAACAAAAAATATAAAACACATTTTGGGGACAACTGGAGAAACTTAAATACAGGCTGTCTGTTAGATATTACTGAATTACTACTGATATTCTGAGGTGTGATAATGATATGGTTATAAAGGAGAATGTTACTCTTAGGAGATATATGCCAAGATATTTATGAATGAAATGTCAAGATATCTGCAATTTACTTTGAAATGGTTCAGCAAATTTAGAGCAAATACCCGCAAGAAGTTAACAACTGGGTAAACACAGATGAAGTATATGGGCACTCACGTACTCTTAAATTATCTGTAGATTCGGAATTTTTAAAATAAAAGCATTAAGGGAAAAGTCTCAGTTCTAATGTCCCATCTTCTCTGAACACTTTTTTGACTTTTCTAATGGAATTATTTTTCTTATCTTCAGTATTCCAAATGGACTCTGTTTATATTTCTATTTAGCACTTAACAAATTTGTTAATTGCCAGTTCATAGGTCTGACCTTTTCCCTATATTGTGTGGAACTGTATTCTCAGAACTTAGCTCTTTATCTGGCACTGAGGAGGCAATTCAGCATTTGTTGTATGAACTGACATTCCAAAGTGACAAACTAAAACTGAAATACAGATATTATCTATTTCACTCTGTGCCTCAAACTTAATCAAGTACATCCAGCAAGAAGCCTATTAAATGGTCCTATGTGACCTGTACCATCATAATAAATATCCACATCAGTATTCAAATTGACTGGAAACAAAGCATAACAACATCATGCAGCCTCACCCTTAAGTCATCACAGGAGTATTTTTATTTCAAATTCTTCAGTTTCAATTCAAGGAAATTAGAGAAGAAGCATACCTGCTCCACATCTTTGGAACTGGAGGGCTGGCTTTCTCCCACGATTCCAAGCTGCTCACTTTCCCATGGTAATTTATTTTTTCTTTTTCCTGCACTTAATACCCTTCGGGTACAGATAGTTGGACTGTAAGAGCCATAAATTTGCATGCTATCCCTTGTGTGGTCTCCACAGTGACAGTGTGCACTCTGAGTTCTGTTACCAGCCAACAGCCAGTCTGTATCTGCTCCATGTGCCAAATGGCTTGACCTACTCTGGGCAGAAGATGGCATGAGTATTGCATATTCCACAAATCCCTGTTCTGTTAGCCTTGGTAGGGTTTTCCTAGCCAATCTGGCCTGTACAGCATTCATCACGCCATCTCCATTATCTTGTAGTTCAACAGTATCCACAGCTTTGAAAAGAATGCTGGTTTTACCTGAGCCCAATGATGATGCCAACACAGCAAAAGCTTCTAGAGCAGCTTGTCGTACCCTGCGTTTGCTATCTACAAGAGCTGGGGCAAGATCAAAAGACAGTTTGGGTAAGTCAAAATCCTCACTGGGATAGGTCAGCAGGGAGCAAATGCAAATGTTCACCACCTCTTCTCTCACTCTGGAATGCTTATGTTTGAGATGTTCCAGGAGTAAACAAAGCACCTGTTGAGGACCTACTTCCTTCATTAGCTTGAGGAAGATTTTCATGTACTCTTGTTTGATTACCAACTTGTTGTCTGCCAGAACTTTGACAGAAGCTGCTATAACGGGCCCCAAGAATGGTTGTACTTGCTCTTCAAGGCGAATAACCAGTAAATGCAGGACCTGAAGGGTGCCATGGACCACTCTGAAGTTAGAATCATCTAACAAATTATACAGTAAGCTAATGAAACCAACAAGACTAGAATGAGGGGTAGAACTAGGATTAAATTTTCCCAGCACCTGCTTTAGTTCTTCAACGGCCTGAGTCCGGTTCTTATAGTCTTCCTGATCCAACAATCTTGAATGCAGCTCCTGAGGAATAATCCCAAATTTAAGATTGCTGTTGGAAAAAGTCACCGCACAGGGAAGGGGATCTTCAGGAAATCCAGAAGCTTCAAGTTCCAAATAATATGGAACCTGACTTTCAAACTGGGACTCCAGGCGGCGATTGTAATGTCTCCTCAGGGCAGAGGGCAGGCGAGAGATATAGGATTGAAACCTGTCTTGGCCAAGTCGCTCCCCAATTTGTTGAAGTGCAGAGAAAGCTGTCTCAGATTCTTCTTCTACGTCCTGATCAACAAGCTTTCGCGCTAGGGATATTACCACCTCAGTGAGATCCAGGCCAAGCAACAAATCCTCAGGAGTAAGCAAGATAGGGAGGAGTAGTGCTGTGGAAGCTCTAAGCCGGGCATCGTGACTTTCCAGTCCTTGCTGTATAAGCGTTCTCAACACCTGTCCAGAACTACGTTTCAGACATACGTGCAGTATCTGCAGCGCATCTTTCCGCAGGGCTGGATTCTCTTCTCGTAAGGAGGTTACCAGTTGAGGCAGAAGAGCTAAGCTAAAGGCCTCTTCCAGCTGGCCTGCCTCCCCCTGACCCCGGAGAACGTCCGAGAGAAGTTGTAAGCAGAGTCGCTTCTCATCACTACCTCCTTCGACAAGCACTCGGCCCAGCGCCCGATACAATGCTTCCTTGCGTCGTTGGAAGCTAAGTCGACCGCCCCGCCGCGGCAAAGCAGCCTGCAAAGCCTGGAAGGCCTCGGAAGGATCCGGAGCCGTCCGGAGGAGCTGAAGGAGCCGAGTCTCCTCTTCATCTCCCCCTGACAAAGCGGCCCCAGACCCAGACCAGCTACTTGACACTGCCTCCGCCGGCATCAAAAGGGCCGAGGCCAGAGGCGAAGGTGTAGGGGGGCAGGAACCGTGGTCTCCCTCAGCTCCACGGCAGTAGTAGTTTTTTTCTCCTCTCATAGTGTCCCCAACTCGACTATCATCAGTCTCTGGGGCGGAAGAAAGACTGCGGCTCTGGAGGCGATAAGCACAGAGGGCTCGAAGGGGTGGCAGCAGAAGCAGCGCGGAGGGCGCAGCCGCCATGGAGGGTCGTCAGGTGGTGGTGGCTGGAAGGAACCATTGCCGTCTCCAAAGGGCTCGATGGAGCCCAGTCTTCCAGTTCCTCTCCAAGCCCTACGCTGCAGAAGAGGGAAAAGACCACCTTCACCCAGCTACCAGGCCGCCCCGGACTCCGGGAGGCAGAGTTCGGCAAAATGGCCCCCGTCTGAGCCTCAGACCCCCACAGCAGCCACCGGGCGTAACCAGGGGCACCACGTGACCAAACCGATCGCTTCCATGGTGATGTTTCCAGCGCGGACCTCTTGACCCGGAAATAAACCTGCCGTGATGAATGCTGGGTCATGTAGTCCACCTCAAATGGAAAAACTAGGCAAAAGTCGGCTGGAAGAGGAAGTCAGAACGTTGAGAACGTAGCTAGAGCGCAGAAGGAGAGGCGGGGTCAAGACACTAGGCGGAAGTGACGCTATCCTCGCTCCGGGCGGAAGTTCCCCGCCCCACCCGTGAGATTTGGGGTTTGACCAGAGCTGTGAGGATCCTGCCCAGTCTCCAGTTGTCCACAGCTCCTCCTCCTGTCTCTGCTGGAGTGATTCCTGGGACTCAGGTATTTTCCTTTTGCTGTCCTCCAGCGGTGCAGGCTTTGGCAGAGTTTTTTCCGAATGCTGCTGGTGCTGGAGTGAGAGGTAAAGGAATGAACGGAGCAGGTGGGAAGAGGCGACATCTTCTTGTGCAGGGTTTGTTACCTTTTAAACGTGTTTCTCCCCAGTCCTGAATAAGTGCGATCCTTTCCTCCTGCTTATATGCTGAAACAGAAGATCCGTACCAAGGCCAAAATCATAGATCGGGTACTCTTTTTCAGTTCCTGGTCTTTTGGGCCGTTACCCTCCCCGTTCTCCTCCCCCTTCTCCCCCTTTTCTACTTCTCTTAACCCTCGGGCTGTGGAGCGTTAATGGTTTTCTGTCACTTTTCCTTACTCCCGTCACTTTGAATTCTCTTTAAAACGTACATAATCCGAAGATAAGTCTACTTGTCCCTGTAGCTAACTGCTCTCCCTTATATGTTCTCAAAGTCTTTCTAATGCCATTCCTCTGTGGGACTCTCTCCTTCGCCCCACCCCGCTCTCTGCCGCCCCAAGCTCCCGGCAGGATCCTCATGCGTCTCTGCAGCCTTTCAAGTCTCCTGGAGACAGAGATCGCAAAGACGGTTTCAGTTGCGGTGGGAGTTCTTGGCATCACGGTCCTAAGAGAATTCTGCCCTGTGGATTTAGAGATGATAATAGACATTTCTTTGTTTCATGCTAACTGAGAATTTGGTGGGCATTTTCTCCTTCTCATAAATGAAACTTAAGCGTACACAGCTGAAGAGCTGGAGTTCTAGTGTGAGGCTAAATGCGTTGGCGTGTGGAAGATTTTTTTGGAAGGAATAATACAATTATTTCTGAATGACCCAGTGAGAAAAGTTTGAGTTATAATTTGAAGTCCGAAATTCATACACTTCAAATGCAAGGATTCCTACCCTACTGTGTACCAAATGGGATGTATTTTAAATACTTTTTATTATTTATTTATTTATTTCAGAATATTAAGGGGGTACAGTTGCTTTTGATACATGACTTGAGTCGGGGCTATAAATGTGCCCATCACCCGGATAGTGTTCATTGTACCTGTTAGGTGGGTTTCTTAAATACTTTTTAAAGTCTAGGAATAATCCAGCCATGTATGCCAAACCACTTTATAAATAATGTTCATGGCTGATGCAAGTTCAAAAATAATTTCTGGACTTTGCATTAAAGCGCAGTTTGAATATCATAGGGCTTCTTTTTTCTTTGGGGACTAAAGTATTCATGTAAATAAAGCTGTGTAAACATGCATCCTGTGTTTTGGTTTAAATTCTGGGTTGTTACTTTGATGTTAATTAGTCATTTTGGTGTTTAAATGAATCTACCTAAATTTGGTTTGGCTAGAATGTTTTATTTTAGGGCCAGGTTAACCATGATGATTGTAGCAGTTGTCAATGAAAAAGAGTGTCTGGTTCTGCTATTTCCAACCTAAGAAGCTCAAATATATACTTTTACTGTTGCATGCTCAGACTTGAGGAACCCACATTCAGACTAAACTAAACAAGAGAATGATGTACACAATTGTATGTCTGTTACTTTTTGTCTCCTTGGTGAATACTTGGAAGATGCATTAGTTTACATGGTGGATATTTAGGAAGTGGGACTTTGTTGGCATCACTTACATTACTAATTATCTTTTAGGGTTATTTTGTGGAACATAAATGTTGTCTGTTTATTTCTATTATAAAGCAGGGTTTTGTGTTTGTTTGTTTTTGAGATGGGGGTCTCACTATTTTGCCCAGGCTGGAGTGCAGTGGCATCATCATAGCTCACTGTAACCTCAAACTCCTGGCCTCAAGCAATCCTCACACCTCAACCTCCCAAAGTGCTAGGATTATAGGTGTGGTGCTAGGATTATAGGTACCCCTCCTGGCCTACAAAGTACATTTTTTAAAAAATTTACTTTTGGGCCAGGCATGGTGGCTCACTGCTATAATCCTAGCACTTTGGAAGGCCGAGGTGGGCAGATCCTTTGAGCTCAGGAGTTCGAGACCAGCCTGAGCAAGAGCAAGACCCTGTCTCTAATAAAAAAAATAGAGAGAAATTAGCTGGACAACTAAAAATATATATATAAAAAATTAGCCGGGCATGGTGGTGCATGCCTGTAGTCCCAGCTACTCGGGAGGCTGAGGCAGAAGGATTGCTTGAGCCCAGTAGTTTGAAGTTGCTGTGAGCTAGGCTGATGCCCCAGCACTCTAGTCCAGGCAACAGAATGAGACTCTGTCTCAAAAAAAAAAAAAATTTACTTTTGAATTCTAATGATCCTCTGTTTATTAACTAGAAAAACCTTTTATATTTAATCATAGATATAAATAGGATAGAAATTTTTAATCAAATTCCAAAATAGTGAGATATACTATTGGGTATATTATTAATAGTACATATCAGAAAGTTGAAAGGAAGTAGTTAAGGATACATTGAAAATTGCAAATTCGGGTAAAACAAGTTAAAAATTTCAATAATTTCAAGAGTTTAGTTAAATTAATGGATTATAGGAATGTGTGTGATACATATGTTAATTTTTTGAGCTGAACTTCCCTAAACACATCTTTTTTTTTTTTTTTTTTTTT
>VBSM01002121.1:19930763-19944246 GCA_008086735.1 Cheirogaleus medius
AAAAAAAAAAAAAAAAAGGTTACAAAGAACCTAAAATTGTGAAGTAACTGTAGACTATGGAAAAGTTTGATTTTATTTTAATTTCATCTACTATTATTTGTATATTGTGGATATTTATACAATAACAAAATGATTAGAAGTGAAGTACAATACTATTACCTTGTTAAAATTTTCGTATAGATCTTGTTTATTCAATATTGACTAATTCAGTTACCTAGCTTTAGAATACTCCTTTCTTTTCCTTTCCTTTCCTTTTTCCTTTTTCCTTTTTCCTTTTTCCTTTCCTTTCTTTTCTTTTCCTTTCTTTTTTCCCTTTCTCTCTTTTCTTTTCCTTTCCTCTTTCTTCCTTCCATTCCTTCCTCCCTTCCCTTTCCCTCCCTCTCTTCTTTCCTTCCTTCTTTCCTTTCTTTTCTTTCTTTCAACTGAGTCTTACTCTGTCTTCCATGCTAGAGTACAGTCGCATCATCGTAGCTCAGTGCAACCTCAAACTCTTGGGCTCAAGCAATCCCCCTGCCTCAGCCTCCCAAGTAGCTGGGACTACAGATGAATGCCACTATACCTGCCTAATTTTTATATTTTTTGTAGAGAAAGGGTCTCACTCTTGCTCAGGCTGCTTTCAAACTCCTGTCCCCCTGCCTTGGCCTCCCAAAGTGCTAGGATTACAGGTGTGAGCCATTGTGCTCTTAAGTATTTGTTTTAGGGTAAAAAAATTAAGAACAAAAAAATATGGCAGGGATGTGGGTGAACCTGCTATATCAAATCTATTATTACATGAATAATGGAAAGGAATGATTATTCTATGGGTCCTTATTTATTTCATTTTTATTTGATGGGTGTGTATGTGTATGTGTGCTTGTGTGTGTGTGTGTCTGCATCTGAATGATCTCTCCTTTTGGGGTTTCTGTTCTGTACACTTTCAGTTTCTTGTTTCAGTTAAAATTTTAATAATAAGAAATTCTGAGCTTCTTATAGTAAATGAGGCAGTATAACATAGTATTTAAGAATTCTGGAAACAGGGTGCCAAGGTTTAAATCTTGCCTTAGACTTAATTTCTCTGTGCCTCAAATTGCTTCATCCATAAAATGGGAATAATAATAATAACAGTGCTTGTCTCCTATTGTTGCTCTGAGGATTAAGGGAATTAATACATGTAAAAAGCTTATAACAGTACCTGTTACATTATGACAATTGAACAAAGAAATTCTAGATGCTCTTTCATAGAATAATTTAGACTTATCAGAAGTAACAACAAATTGGTTCAATAAATATTTTAAGCAGCTCAACATTGTTTGGCATTGTAATTTTAAAAATGTAATGTGTAGAGAACATTGTTCTTATTCTGAGATTACAAAAACTTTATAATCCCAATAATGCCTCTTACTAGTTGTATGATTTTGCTAATTCACTTAAACTCTCAGAATTTAAGATTCTTTATCTGTAAGTCTTGCTCAGTGTTTAGTGCTTTACATTCTCCTTTCTTTTAACAAAAAACCTTTTTATTGTGCAAAATTTCAAAAACATGTACAAGTAGAATAATATGATGAACCCCATGTACCTATCACCCAACTTCAATAGTTATCAACTCATGACATCATTCCTATCAGCTCATCATTCCTATCAGCTCATCAGCTCTCATCCCATATTATTTTGAAACAAATCCCTGACTTCATATTATTTCACCTAAAAATATCTCAGTATATATTTGTGAAAGATAAAAGCTCTTAAAAACATAACTACAATAGCACTATTCAGCAGCAAAAAATAACAGTGATTATTAATCAATAATCTAGTCAGTGTACAAATTTCCAGTTGTTTTCCAAATATGTGGGTACACACACATATATGGTTCAGAGGTTGTATTTGGTTGATATGTGTTTTAAGATTTTTTTTTTTTTTTTTTGAGATAGGGTCACACTGTAGCCCCAGCTAGAGTGCAGTGGCGTCATTACAGCTTACTGCAACCTTAAACTTCTGGGCTTAAGCGATTCTCCTGCCTCAGCCTCCCATGTAGCTGGGATTACAGGCGTGCACCACCACCCCTGGCTAATTTTTCTATTTTTTTGTAGAGATGGGGTCTCACACTTGCTCAGGCTAATCTCCAACTCTGGCCTCAAGCAGTCCTCCTGCCTTGGCCTCCTAGAGTGCTAGGATTACAGGCATGAGCCACTGCGCCTGCTGAGTTTATTTTTATTTGTAGGTTCATTCTCTTTCCTTTTATTTCTTGCAGTATATTTGTTGAAGAATTTGGGTTATTCCGTAAGATTTTTCACAGTATGTTTTTGCTAATTGCATCTTTCTGGTATAGTTTAACATATGTTTTCTGTTTTCTATATTTTGCATAAATTTATAGTTGGATCTAGTGGGTTGACTGTAAGTTTGATTTGTTTGATTTTGGTGTTTGTTAGGGGTGGGGTGCAAGAATATTCATAGGTGGTATTATATTCTCCCATCAGAAGGCCCTGATAACTGGTTATCTCTTTTTTTGTGATGGTAGCAGCCCTTCATAATCGAAGCCTACTTTTACTAATTAATTAAGGGGGCAAAATGGTTATATTCTATCATTCCTTCTTTATTTATTAACTAGAGTACTTTTATAAAGAGAAACTTCCCCTCATCTGTTAGTTAGCACAGGAAAGGCAGCATAAATGCTTGATTCTTTCCCTTTATTTACTAGGTTTCAAATAATGAATTGGTTCTAGCATCCTCCAGTGGTGACCATTAGAATTTTTTAAAAATTACCACAGTTTATAGATTTAATGTATATGATGTGTTTTAATCAATTGCAGTTATTATTATTGATGATTGGTTTGTCCCATCTTTGACTAGTGAAAGCCTATTCTGTTTGGTTCCTGAGGGGCTGTTTTGTTTGGGGGTTTTTTGTTTGTTTGTTTTTTGAGACAAGGTCTTAGAATATTGCTTAGGCTTATCTCAAACTCCTGGGCTCAAGCTGTCCTCCCACCTCAGCCTCCCGAGTAGCTGGGACTATAGGCACCCCCCCACCAGCTGATTTTTTAATTTTTTACTTTTTTTAGAGACATAGTCTCACTCCATTGCCCAGGCTGGTCTTGAACTCCTGGCCTCAAGCAATCCTCCTGGCTCAGCCGGCTGAGTAGTGGTTCCTGAGTATTTTTGATATGACCCTTGTAGTTATTAACAGCTTTCTTACTACCTAGGATTTAGATTCCAAATTTATCTTGACATCTTCTCCTTCAGCTCTGGAACCAACTATTGGTCCAAGAAGTTCCATTCTCTTGAAATAAATGGTATATAGGGACCACATCTGGGTGCTAGGAATGTTCTTTGCTACTGGGATCGTCAGTTTCTAGGCCTTGACAGAGCTAGGAAATATTTATTTTTTTCCTTAAAGTGATATTATATATACCGGTATTTAATATGTATGGATATATTATATGTATTTCATATATCTAAATTATATTAATATATATAAATATATGCTGTTACATTGTTTATATGTTTATTCTGATAATTTTTATTCAAGTGTAGACTAAAAGGTTTATAATTAACATCTCAGTCTTACATCTTTGTCTTCTTTTTCCCATACCAAGAATCCTAGATCACATCGACGCTAGGGATGATAGAATATCACGTGATTACTCATTTGCTTTATGCCACAATGCACATATAACAGTTTCAGAATACAAATAGCACACCTTCATTAACACTATGATTACTCAAAACAGTATAAGTAAGCTGTATTTTTTAGGGTATACCCCAATAGAGATGAACTGTCAAATTACTGTTTTAAAGTTATTTGGAATGGCCACTAACTAGATACATATTTACTTCCTTTTATTTTCAAATATTTTACAGATTGTGTTTTTAAGATTTAATTTTGCCTTATAATTATATAAAATACTTTCCTGGTTCACAGTCAAGTCTATGAAATGGTATATTCAAAGATGTCTAGCTTCTATCTCTATCCTTTCTAGTTTATTCCTTCTCTCATCTTATGGGTAACCTTTAAAAAATACATTGTTTATTCTAGCTCTCACTGGGCTCTGGTAAAGTAAAAAATAAATTTTAAAAATATATATTGTTTGATATTTCCTTCTTTTTTATATAAGTGGTTGTGTGTATTTGTAACCTTTCCTTTCTTAGGTAAATAGTGACATAATATACACACTTTTCTTGGATCACTGCAGAGTAGTATATTCAGAGATTCCTCATTCCTCTTCACTGCTGTGTAATACTCCATTGTGTGGATGTGACATAGTTTTTTCAACCATTCTTTTTTTGTGTGGACATTAGAGTTGTTTTAAAATTCTTGATCAGTTGCCTCTTGGTTTATCAAACGTGAAGAGTAAGAAACATTAAGTCTATTCTTTTGCTTTTATAAATAGACCTGCAATTATTAGCCTTATTTATGCACTTGTCTTTAAATATTTTCGGCAGTGTAGTATTTTGGATAGATTCTTAAAAGTTGGGTTGTTGTATCAAAGGGTAAATGCGAATGTAATTCTGCTAGATTTTGTCAGTCCTGTGTCACTGGCAGTGATTCATGGATTTCAGTGGCAGATTCTTTAAAATATCTTGGAGCATAATTATTTAGTTTGAGAGAGATATGAACTTACAAAGTAGCTAGGTCTCCTTTTTCAATCCCTTCCCTTATTTTCATATCCATTCACCTTTCATGCTTTTTATTCTTCAGTTTTCAGTCTATCATTTTCCTTGTTAAATCAGACAAATGAGAGTCATGGTGGGGTATCTTTTCAGAACAACATATATAACTAAATTGCATGTAAAAGAATGTAGTACAAAAATGCTTATCGACTTCCAGGTAAAGTCAATTTTGACTTACACTGTTGAGAATTTGAATTAGAGGAATGGAACTTAGAGGAGAAAGATTATAGATAAAATCTAACATGTAGAAGAAAATATTTGGGAGACAGTAAGTTTTATAGAGAGCAATTGTAATTACATGAGCATTATTAGAATGAAAGGTCTTTATGGGAAAGAATGGGAATTATGGAAAGTGGGGATCATGTGAGGAGACAATTTTGTAAAGTGAGACTTACTGCTCTCTTAGCACCTCAAGTTGTATGGAAATTTATGCTTTACTCAATCACTTTCATTTAAATTTCTGAGATAAGTAGGGGTATTTTTATGTTGTCCATGAAAAAATTAACACTTAGATTAAGAAATGTACCAATTCCACGTAATAATATATGACCCACTTGGGACTCAAATGCATATATTTCCAAATCTGTATTCTTCACTGATATTGTTATATCTCTGTTGCCTCACCATAGTACTCTGCGTGTAAAACTTTTACATTTTTATTGTGCTTTCATGTACACTGTCTGATCCGATCCTCAAAAACCTTGTGAGGTATATAGTTCAGATATTATTATGGTCTTATATTTCAGATAAGGAAAGTGAAGGTGAGAGAAGATAAAGTTAACTAGATGTAAAGTAGCTAGGAGTGCTTTCTTAACCCATTACTTATTTTGTATATCTAGAATTGCTTTTATGCTTGCGTTTCCTCTTTTTCATCACTTTTTAGTCTACTTATTAACTTTTCCATAAAACTGAGGCTAAAAGAAGTTAAACAGGTTAAAAATGTCAACTCTATAATAAGTAACAGAACATATCTAGACCTAAATTTCTGCCTTCTGATTGTTGTCTTCTTACCAGTATGTATTTTGTTCTGGAATAATGTACCTACCAGAAGACCTAGAAATTTCTTGAGACTTGTTCGTACCATGATTGAAATAATGCTTGAGAATTGTACTGGTAGATGTATGTAGGATTATTTGGAGAAATCAGAAGTGGAGGCTGATATCAACTGTAAGGTGGCCATATTAACATAATATGCTAATTGACTTAAAATGCAGTGTTAAACAGTGTGAAATGATGAGGTTCTTGACAAAGATAAAGGTTTCAATATCTGTATTTTTTCCACGTAAGAATGCACAAGAATGAAGTGCTAAACATTCCAGGTCCTGTTATTAATATTTAATAGTGTTCAAAATGTTTAATTTGTTAACACTTTTATGATAGAAACCAAATCCACTTTTTTTGTTAACCTTATAGCCTGCTTTTGAAATGTGAGTGAGACAGGGAGGAAACAGCTTATATTGTATAGATGTCCTATGTTACTTTTGTCTATTCTAACTAACTGCTACAATTCATTATGAAATATCCATGTATTAATTCTTATGGCAGCTCTAACAAATTACCACAAACTCAGTTGCTTAAAACAACAGAAATGTGTTTTCTCATACTTCTGGAGGCCAAAAGTCTGAAGTTAGTATCAATGGGCTGAAATTAAGGTGGCAGGGCCATGCTTCCTCTGAAGGCTCTAAGGGAGAATCTGTTCTTGCTTCTTCCAATTTATGGTGGCTGCTAGCATTCCTTGGTTTGTGGCTGCAGCACTCCATTCTCTGTTTCTGTAGTCACATGACCTCCTCTTCTATCTGTGCCAAATCTCCCTCTGCCACCTTTTTTTTTTAATAATTTTTTTTCTTTTTCTTTTTTTCTTGCTCTTTTGTTACAGCAGATCCCTCTACCTTCTTCTTTTTTTTTTTTTCCTCTGCCTTTTTTTAAGATACATACATGTTGATTGTATTTTGGGCCCACCTGGGTAACCCAAGATAATCTCCCCCATCTCAAAATCCTTAATTATATCTGCAATGTTCTTTTTCGACATAAAAAGTAACATTCACAGGTTTCATGGATTAGCATGTGAATATCTTTTGGGGAACCAATATATAGCCTACCACCTTCTTTATTGTCATTCTGCTTTCTTTCTTTTCCTTCTTATTCCTTTTCTTCTCTCCTTTTTTTATTCTTTTTCATCTTCCAGAAACACAAAGGGGCAAGTAGATTGAGTGGGCATGATCTGAATTAAGTTTCAAGAGTTGAGTGGCTGTGGTGTAGATCAGTAAGTTAGCCTTATTGCCTTCACTATAGAACATTGGATTCTGTTCATAATAATTTTGTTGTTGTTGTTTTTGGATGAATTGACAGTCAATTCGTTAAATTCAGCATTCTCTATCAAAGCAATTATTGACTTTTTGGGTAAAATATTTGAGTTAACATGAAATTTCAATTAAAGCATCCGTCAGTTGACAAATAGTATTGTTTCAAAACTAATTTTACTCTAAGCAAGTTTCCTCTCCTCCACCCCACCCTACATTTGTAGTTGTTTCAGTGATAGCTCATGACTTGAATTTAATGAAGGGAAACAGAATGAAAGAGTTGGTAGAGTCCTGATCCAAAAGTTCATTGTCCAGAGACCGTTACGGTTTAGACTATATCAAGTAAGTTTTTAGGCCTCCATTTCCTAATATCTCTAATAAAGGAGTTGAAATATATGCTCTTCTATAAAGAGTTAAATCTCCTTTTACTCTAAAAGCCTCTAGTTCTAATATTTAGTATAAAGTATTTAAAAACCAATGAACAGGCAAATAAATAACAAATATGATTTATTTTCTACTATTTGAAAAACAATCATATTATCAAGATTATTTTGAAATAACTGTGCATGTTTTTTGTTTTTTCTGTAGATGGACCACACATCCCCAACCTACATGCTTGCTAATTTAGCCCATTTACATTCTGAACAACTTCTACAGGGCTTGAATCTTCTTCGCCAGCATCACGAACTCTGTGACATCATTCTTCGAGTAGGTGATGTTAAAATTCATGCTCACAAAGTGGTACTTGCCAGCATCAGCCCATATTTCAAAGCTATGTTCACTGGAAACCTTTCTGAAAAAGAGAACAGTGAAGTTGAGTTTCAGTGCATTGATGAAACTGCTCTTCAGGCTATTGTGGAGTATGCCTATACAGGAACTGTTTTTATTTCTCAGGATACAGTTGAATCTCTCCTGCCAGCAGCAAACCTACTCCAGATAAAACTTGTCTTGAAAGAATGTTGTGCATTTCTTGAAAGCCAACTTGATCCTGGTAATTGCATTGGAATTTCTCGTTTTGCAGAAACATATGGTTGTCACGACCTTTATTTGGCAGCCACTAAATACATATGCCAGAATTTTGAAGCTGTTTGCCAGACTGAAGAGTTTTTTGAGCTTACACATGCTGATTTGGATGAAATTGTTTCCAATGACTGTTTGAATGTAGCTACTGAAGAGACTGTTTTTTATGCATTAGAGTCTTGGATCAAGTATGATGTACAAGAACGCCAGAAATATTTAGCACAGCTGCTAAACAGTGTACGATTACCATTGTTGAGTGTTAAGTTTCTCACTAGACTATATGAAGCAAATCATCTTATTCGTGATGATCGCACTTGTAAACATCTTTTGAATGAAGCCCTAAAGTACCACTTTATGCCTGAACATAGACTCTCTCATCAAACAGTCTTGATGACACGACCTCGCTGTGCTCCCAAAGTACTTTGTGCAGTAGGAGGGAAATCTGGACTCTTTGCCTGTTTGGATAGGTAAATAGAAGGCTTCCTTAAAGAAGTGATGCTAGTAGATTTTATGCTTTTTAAATGTGTAAATTTTCTATATTTTTAAAATACTTTGATTTTCCTTTTTACTTTATTTGCTTCTTTTTATTTTTTCTCTCTTCCTCAAATACTCATGGAGTTGTTTTAATCACATTTCCCTCCACTCTCTATAATACTCTCAATTATTAACCATTCCCCTAAGCATGTATACTTTATCCAGCCTGGTTACTCCCTGACTTTTCTTCTATATGTCTTTTTTTCTGGAACTATTTACATCTTCATTTGAGTCAGATGAGGTCAGAGGAGATTTATTATCATCAGTTATACCAGAATATGCTAAAGAAGAGAACTAGGAACCCGTGGTGAGGGCAGACTGGAGAGAGGAATGAGTTTGAGTGAAAACAGTTAATTGGAAGCACCACCAAAGAAATGAGAAAAACTAGGATACTGATATAAATAATGGATTTTATGTGTAATTTATTTTTAGTGTAAGCATTTTTTAAAGACAGTATTAAAAAATGCTTCCGTTTCTAATAACTTAAGACCAGGAGTTGTCAGACTTTTTTTTTGTAAAAGGCCAAATAGTAAATATTTTAGTCTTCATGAACCATATGGTCTTTGTTGCATCTACTCAACTCTGCCATTGTAATGTAAGAGTAGCCATAGAAAATACATAAATGAATGAATGTGGATGTATTCTAATAAAACTTCATTTATACAGATAGCTGTTGGGCTGAATTTGGCCCAGGGCCATAGTTTGCCAACCCTTGCCTTAAATTGACTAGATTTGGTGTTTGGATGAGGGGAAGGGGTAGTGAGGCAAAGGGAGGAATCCAAGATGTGTGAGATTTTTTTTCCCCCTAGGGAAAGTGGAGGGGTAGGGAGGAACTGGGCAAGTGAGATTTTTTGATTAGATGATTGGGTGGATGGTTACAGAGAGAGAGAGAGAATGAATGAATGTGGGAGGAGGAACTACTTTATGGAGAAAAATGATGTGTTTAGTTTTGGACATACTGAGTTTGAAGTGCCTATGAAATATCCAAGTAAAGGATTTCCTACTGCTAGCTGGATATGAATGCACAGCTCAAAGAACAGATTAGGGCTGGAAATTGGGAAATCATCAGCATATAGCATAATTTAGAGGTATAAATTAAAGGCATGAAGTCTTCTATGGACTTCTTGACTAGTTCCACCTTTTGCTTAATGAGAACACGTAGAAAGGAAAAAGGATTGATTCATGAATGAAAACCTAGAGAACACTAAGATGAGGGCAGCAGGAATAATTTTAGAGATAGGAGAACCAAGAGAGAGAATAGTGTCATGAAAACCAAGGAATTTAAGTGTGTCAAGGAAAGAATGTGATCAATGATGTAAAATGCAATGGAAAGATTATTGAGTTTGGGGACATTGGCTACTTTACCAAACTTTTGGGGGGTAATGCAATATATATACATGCCCAAGACCATAAATCATATGCATCTAGGGTATCAAGAATAAATAAGTAGCTGTCAATCAGATTAATAGACTATTAATACCCCATGTGTCCCTCCTTAATTCATCTTCCTCCCTCTCCCAGAAGTAACCACTCTCCTGAATTTTCTATGTATTATTCCTTTGCTTTTCATTATAATTTTTCCACATACTATATGTGCCCCAATATATTGTTAGGTTGGTCTTACATATTTTTATATAGATGCAGTAATACCATATATATTTTTTTCAGGGATGTGTTTTTTCACTAAACAGTAAGTTTATGAAATTCATCTGTGAGCTTTCATGAGGAAATAGTTTATTTAATTGCTATGTGGTATTACACTATATGGGCATAATGTAATTTTTTCTTTCTAAAATAAAAATACTAATTTTAAATATTTTAAAATGTTAGACACATGCATAAAAGTATACAAATCCCAGCTGTAGAGCTCTATGAATTATCACAAAGTGAACATTACAAATTAGTTCAAGAAACAGTACATAACCAGCACCTAGAGGCCACCCTTGAACTCCCTTCTTCTCTTCCCCAAAGGTAACCACTGTCTTCATTTCTAATTTATAGACTAGTTTTTCCTATTTTTTAATTTGAATAAATGGAATTATACAAAATATATTCTTTTGAGTTTGGCTTCTTTCTCTCAACATTATATGTGTAAGATTCACCCCAAGTAGCTGTAGTTCATTCATTTTCATTGCTGTAAATAATATTCTCTTATACAATATGCCACAATTTATTTATCTATTTTATAGTTGATGAATGTTTAGATTGTTTCCAGTTTTGAGCTATTAAAAATAATGCTGTGATATTCTTGTACATGTACATATGCATGCATTTCTCTCATGTACATATCTAAGAGTAGAATTGCTCAGTCATAGGACAGATAAACCACACCCTAATTAACCATTCTCCTTTTGATGGATGATTGTGGTATGCTGCTGTGAACATTTCTGTGTATGTGTCCTGGTACAAACTGACTATAGTAGACATTCAATAGAGTAGATACTTAGACATGTAATTACAGAGTCAGGACATGTGTGTATCTTCAACTTGATTAGATAATGTAAAATTGTTTCCCCAGAGTAGTTTCTACCATTTTGCACTCTCACCAACAGAGTATGCATTCCTTGCTACACATTCTTGCCAACCATTATTATCTGACTTTAAATTTTTGCCAAGGCGGAGGATGTAACATAGTATATTGTGGCTTTAATTTGCATGTTCCTGATTACTAATGAGGTTAAACAAATATTTGTTTATGGGTCATTTTGGGTTTTTAAATTTTAACTTTTTCTTCTTATTCTTTAGTGTGGAGATGTACTTTCCTCAGAATGACTCTTGGATTGGCTTGGCACCCCTAAACATTCCTCGCTATGAATTTGGAATATGCGTTTTAGACCAAAAAGTGTATGTTATAGGTGGTATTGAAACTAATGTACGTCCTGGTGTCACTATCAGAAAACATGAAAATTCAGTGGAATGCTGGAATCCTGATACAAATACCTGGACTTCTCTAGAGAGAATGAATGAGAGCCGAAGTACCCTTGGAGTAGTAGTACTTGCAGGAGAACTCTATGCTTTAGGTGGTTATGATGGACAATCTTATTTACAATCTGTAGAGAAGTATATTCCCAAAATAAGAAAATGGCAACCTGTGGCACCAATGACTACAACAAGAAGTTGTTTTGCTGCAGCTGTATTGGATGGAATGATATATGCCATTGGTGGATATGGTCCTGCCCACATGAATAGGTATTTAAATTAATAATCAAATTATGTTTGTAGACTTTTTAAAGTATCATAAACAATGATTTATGAGTTTTAAACTATTTTGTGTGTATGAAAAACTTTGATTTCTAAAGTTTTTAAGTAATATCGATAAGGTTTTAGGAAATTTAATCTGTTCTATGAGTATAATGGTAATTGTTTTACATGGGGATTTAGTACTAACCTAAGAATCAAATCCCTCATATTAAATTTTCCATTTATTCAGTATAAATGGATGAGATTTTAAAACTCAGGAACCTGAAAATAAGATGAAGTTAGACAACTTGAGATTTTGTATGAGTATGTATGTACATACAATATATATATGGTCTTTTATTGCATTGCTTAATAGAATAAAAAAGTGGGAATTTAATTCCTATATGTCTATACAATATTATAATGCATCATAATAAATATTTAATATTTAAATATTACCTTAATATTTAAATATTACTTTCTAGCTTCTCTCTCTCTCTCTTTTTTTTTTTTTTTAGAGATGGGATCTCGCTATGTTGCCCAGGCTGGTCTCAAATTGCTGGCTTTAAGCGATCCTCCTGTCTTGGCCTCCCAAAATGCTGGGATTACAGGCATGAGCCACTGCGCCCAGCCTGGATTCTTACTCTATAATCATACATGTACATGAGTTGTACTGGATTCTGAATTTGAGATTCCTATATTCTGTAGTATTTGCTGAATAAAGGAGAAATAAATCTGAGAACATAAAAGTATAAAGTTACTGTTTATATGGAAAATTAGTCACAATTTTGAACTTTTATTGAAAATTGATGTTCTAAAGATTTTATCTTTAATAGGAATCAGAGTGGTATGTGTTTCATTGATTGTGAGGATTTTAATGAAAGAGTGTACAGTTGGCCCTCCATATCTGCAAGTTCCACATCTGCAGATTCTGCATCCACAGATGCAACCAACTGTGGATCGGCACAAATTATTTGAACAAAAAAAAAATACAATGATAAAATAATACAGTATAACACCTATTTACATAGCATTTACATTGATATTTGGTATTATAAGTAATCTAGAGATGATTTAAAGTATATGAGAGGATGTGTGTGGGTTATATTCAAATACTGTACTAGTTTATATAAAGGACTTAAACAGGTGAGAGGAAATGACTTATTCAGGACTACACAAATCCAAAATAGTGGAGCTAGGGTTCATTCAGCTCTAAGTATGTACCATTAGTGCTTGAACCCAGGTCTTCTGACTCTATGTTCTATCCTTTTAATATACTTTGCTGTTTATACAATATAATGGAATGGCCTATAGAGTTGCACCTTGTTCACAAGGTAAGCTTTTATCCCTGTATCATATCAGGAAAATCTAAACTTGGGACGAACTACTCTTCTTTTCTATCTATTTATTTGAACTTTTAAAACTATGGTGAGTTTTAGTTTTGCTTTGGCAGGAAGAGTGACACAAAGGATCTGTAAATTAATTCTTTCTTTTGTGAATATTTGCAGTGTGGAGCGTTATGATCCAAGTAAAGACTCCTGGGAGATGGTTGCATCCATGGCAGATAAAAGGATTCACTTTGGTGTGGGTGTCATGCTAGGCTTTATTTTTGTGGTGGGTGGACATAATGGTGTCTCACACTTGTCAAGCATTGAAAGATATGACCCTCATCAAAATCAGTGGACTGTGTGTAGGCCAATGAAAGAACCCAGAACAGGTAATAATAATTTATTAATTTTTGAACATAGAGGGTGGTGTTTTCTACAGTGATGTTTTTGGGATAATAGTTCTTTGGAATATAACAGTAA
>VBSM01002121.1:19944346-19956845 GCA_008086735.1 Cheirogaleus medius
AAAGGAAAAACTGGAACTAGCTATATTTTAGTGCTTACTATAGTTAGTTTCTTTGGTATCCTGGAGAAGGAAAGCCATAAAAACAATGAGAACTTATAAAATTTGGGTAGACTATTTGTTTTTAGAACTGTTATGTGTTAATATCTAAGTAGAATTTTTAAAAGCATAAATTATATTGTTTAATATATTCTGCATATTTTAACGTATTTTAAAACCTGATAAAATGTATTATTTCTAGAAAAATATGTGCAAATGTAAATTGATAAGAAAGCATGTGGAAAGATACATACTCTATTCTTTTTATTTTAGTTTTTGTAGAGACTGGGTCTCGCTATTTTGCCCAGGCTGATCTCAAACTCCTGGACTCAAGCAATCCTCCCCCCTCAGCCTCCCAAAATGCTGGGGTTATAGGCGTGAGCTACCACTCCTGGCAAATATACTATATTCTTAATAGTACTTTCCTATAGTGGGGGGAGAGGAAGAGTAGAATTGGAGAGGAGAGGTGAAAGAAGACTTCAACTATTATATTAAAGGAACTTTTTCTAGTAAACACATATTGCTACAGTAGGCCTTCTCCTTATCTGCAGGGATATGTTCCAAGATCCCCAGTGGATACCTGAAACTATGGATAGTACCAAACCCTATATATGTTATGTTTTTCATATACATACATACCTATGATAAAGTTTAGTTTATAAAGTAGGCACATTAAGAGATTAACAACAATAACTAATAATGAAATAGAAAACTTATAACAATATATTGTAATGAAAGTCACATGAATGTGATATCTCTCTCAAAATACCCTATTGTACAGTACTCACTTATTTTTGGACTGTGGTTGACCTCAGGTAACTGAAACCATGAAAAGTAAAACCTCAGATGAGGGAGAACTACTTGTATGTTGCTTATGTAATTATAATAGATTGTTTATTTTAAGAAAACATTAAAATACAAATTTGTGAATTTTTAGTGAGAGAAAGTATATACTTCATGGGTAACATGTTTCTTTCCTCTTTTAATTGACCTTTCCTAGGAGTTGGTGCTGCAGTAATCGAT
Source organism: Cheirogaleus medius (assembly GCA_008086735.1). Taxonomy (NCBI): domain Eukaryota; kingdom Metazoa; phylum Chordata; class Mammalia; order Primates; family Cheirogaleidae; genus Cheirogaleus; species Cheirogaleus medius. Next base: position 19,945,406 of record VBSM01002121.1, read on the forward strand.
AACTACCTTTATGTAGTTGGTGGTCACTCAGGGTCTTCCTATCTGAATACAGTGCAGAAATATGACCCTATCTCAGATTCGTGGCTGGATTCAGCTGGCATGATATACTGTCGCTGCAATTTTGGATTAACTGCACTTTGACAAGTATGAACTCTTCGAAATAGTGTGATAGCAAAAGTTGTGCTGCATGAAAGGATGCCCAATTTTCTGAAACCCACAAGCTGCATTGCATTCTTTTTAACTTGAAGTGGCATGAAGACTCAAAGTTTTGTTGGATACTTTGAATTGACAAGTAGTTTTGGTTGCTCTTGATTACACAGTAAATCAATAATCCAAAAAAAAAAAAAGGAAAGACCTTGCCAATTGAATTGTGCACTTTTTCCCCTAAGGCTGGGATAGACTCATTTTGTGTTCTTAAGTGTACATGTAGAGAAAACCTTGCTGCTTTTTATTTTTAATTTTAGCTCCCCTTCCTTGACATGTACTATGATTTCTTAGGATGAGAGATGTTTTGGATGCTGGAGTGTATTGAATGACTGGACAGAGTGCTGATAAAGCTTGTTGGATATAAATTCACATGCGTCACATTTTTTGTTTGTTTTAAAACAAACAAAGGGCTGCTTTTTCTTTCGGTACTTTTAAAGGTTATAAATAATATGACATAGTGACTCATCTAAATACTCTTCCTGGTAAATGGTTTTAGGGCTGAGTATGTAACAAGTTTATAAGACAATTGCTTTTACTATCATGATGTTTGGGACCCTATTATAAGGAGTCATATATTTACTGTTTATGCCTTTTACATATGGGCAGATTAATGCTAGATGAATTTATTTATCCATCTGTGCTATAAAAAACATGGGTAGAAAGAGTTAATCCTATAAGTTGTTTAAGTTTTGCTTTAATTATACAGCAGGCTTCCCAGTGTTGATGTAAATATTTGAGAAATGTTTAGTACAATTCTTAGTATGTATTGATTTTTTTCATCCCTATAATAATTTTAGTTTTCAAGGATCTTTGCTTTTTTGAAGTGTTCAGATATTAAAATGGTGCTAACTGCAGGATCTATAACAAGGCTATAACCAATGTTCTTTTGGATGTTTGCTATGAGATACGCATGACATGTTTTGATAGTCTTTTTGTCTTTACTGGCTGGATTCATTTGTGCTTATTTAAAATATTAGGAATTGCACTAATGTTAACATCCAAAAATCATCAGAATGGCCTATGTTATGCTTTTCATAGTTCCTGAATAGTGATTTAAAGAAAGATACATTTTTGATCTTTTTTGTGCTAGATATTACATATCCTTTTTAAAAGCAGAAATATATGCATTAAATATAAAGCACTAGACAAAGTTATGCATTACTTTGTACATTTCTTAGGTAACTAAATATTTTAAAGTTATTGAGGAAAACTGGAACTCAATGTTTACTTGAGCAGTGGTTCTAAATTTAGTCCTACTTTGATTAAAGAAATGATCTTTTAAAGCAGAATTGTTTGCTGTAGCCAGTGACAACTTATTTAAAAGAAGTGATTAACTTATTTTATTTTAGCATGTTTTAGTAAGTATCTGTCAGTTTTAAACACATTAACTTACATTTTATTATGATGTAGGTACTATATTTTTGGTACTGTAGTTATTTTGTTTTCTTTTCCTTGATTTTTTTTAACCATCCACTCTTTAAAAAGTCTCTGCAAACCAGTATATATTTTTTTCTTAAAAGCATTCATACTTCATTCTTAAGTGCCATAATGTTCTAGACTATTGTTAAGAAGCCATTTGTAACTATAAAACATAGGTTCATTTGTTAGCATATATGTTATTTCTTGAAAAATGTAGCCGGGCAATTTGCAGTTTTCCTTGTTCTTCCATAAACTGCCAGTTGTAGATTTGAATATATACTATAAAACTGTAAAATCATCTTTAATCATAAAAGTCGTATCGTGCTTTATGAATATTTGCACAGATTATAAAACCTTGCAAGTGATTTTTAGTCTCTTCTAATTTAAAACTCAACAGGAGCTATTAATAAAATCTACAGTCTGATTATTTTCTATGTTGCTTGTTTGAATAACATAATGATATATAGCAATAACTTTTTCATTGATTTGAATAAATCTATTGCATAGAAATAAGGTGCACTATTGTGGTTGGTCTAGACTTTACTTAAGGAAAAGCAATTTAAAATAGATTCATAAATAAATAAATAAAATAGATTCAATCAAATACCTAGTTTTTAATCCCCAACTCAGTTTTCTTTGTTCATATCAATTAAATTATTAAATATATTCTATACTATTTTTAATTCCTTCCTCTCAGAAGATAAGAGAATTCAAAAGACTATAGAAAATTATTTTAATTGTAAACACAGCTATACTATACATTTTATTTTAACAATCTTTTTACTCATGTATTATCTCCTCTATCAAATTAGTATAAAAATATATCCAGTAAATTAGATCAAAAGCTTATAATCATTGTTTTTGGAAAATCTAAATTTCAGCTTAGTAAAGACTAAACATGAAACATCTTAGGCAATAGTAGAAGCCATATACCAGTGAACTAATTATAAAAATCTGTGATGGGAAGAGAAAAAACATTCAAAATTTAGAAATATATTTATTGTAGTATTGCTAAACCTGTACTGTTATAGCAACCACAGCTACTAAGCTGACCTGACAACTGATAAGTTTACAATAGAGCCTTCTGTTACAAATTTGTGAGGTATTCCATTATGAATACTTTCCTGACAGATTGTGAATTTAAAGCCACATGTTTCTTATGTTAAAAAGAATCAAAATGTTTGGTTACAAATCCCCAAGATTAAAGGTGTTAGAAATAATTATATATATTCAGGCAAGAAGGGAAAAGCTATTTAAGATTGCCCAGAAATATTTTGAAAAAGAGCAGCATTGGGAAATAGAAATTAATCAAAGAGTTAATCTGTTAGGAATCTGGCTATTTTTTGTTGGATGCTATAATAAAACTTAGTGATTTTTAATGTAATCCCAAGGATATTTATAAATTCCATATATTATTACTAATACTGTTTTAAATATGAGTGAATATTAAATTCTAGGAAGTGGTATCAAATGATAGGAAAATGGCATTAGGTTTTGAAAGTTTATTTTGATAGTTGATACGTATGGAGGGTCTACTACATGTATAAGACATTCTGTTAGAGGCTTTGGGAGCTAGAAAGATAGATAATACTCTTTTCCCTCGGAGAGAGTAAAATATAGTGGAAGAGTCCCTGTACCCTAGTTGATTAAAGATAAAGTATGAATCTAATTTCTTGTCTCCAACATCATAAGAAGTAATTAGAAACCTAGTTTTTATATAAACAATTATTTAGTATCCACTTAGGTTTTATTGGCATGAAAAAGAAGTATAGAAAACCTAATGTTTATAGAACTCCAAAATTTCCTGGAATTGGATAATGTATTTTCTAGTAAAAAAAACTATAGAAATTTTTTTTAAAAAATCTATTTCCTGTAGTATCAAGACTCTGGCTAACAATGAGGGAAATATCTATACATACAATGATGTTTATTTTCGGTTTTGATGTTGGATTCCTGGTATTGTCACCTAAGTGCTCATTTTCAGGAAAATCAGATTCTACAATAAACTTACTGTTTAAAGTTCAATAAACTTGTGATAACCTTTTAACCTCTATAGTCTGAAAGTTAAGAAATTATAAGATGTCACATGTCAAGTTAACATCCAGTTCTACTTCCTAACCTTTTTTCCCCTTTGTAAACAGCACTTTAATTAGACATGATTCAATTAGATAGAAGTTACTCTGTGGCTGGATATGTGTTGGATTTTCACTTATAGTACATTGATTCAGTATTGATAAACATTTGAAAAGAATGAGGAATACAATATGTTTTAAATACAATAGGTTTACAAATTTTCTTACTGGTGTAAATATGGAGTAAAAAATCCAGTTTACATCTCTGCAGAGAGAAAAATTGTTATCTGTATGTCTTTTATATTATACATATTTAACTAGAGATAATTTATTGTTAATTTTGTCCAGGTTATGTGTAAGTCCCGTTTATTTCAAAATACTAATTAAGCAAAAAGTTCCAAGTTTGCCTTACAATATAAGTGAAATTAAAGAACTGGATGATAATGCCTATATTTTTGCCTTATGAATTGTGCTGTATAATAAACCAGCAATGGTTTTGATTTTAACAGGATTCTGAAATTTTGTAGATGTAGAGTACTAATATTTGTACTCTCTTGCAAAGAATGTGATCTAGTTGTGGACTACGTTAATGTTTAAATGTTTTTGTATGTGTATTTTACCTCTAAATATGTACCTTTTTAGCATCAGGGTTTTATTTTATTTTTGTTTACATAGTAAAGTGGCACTTGTATTCTTTTTTATTTTAGAAGTTCTTTGTATATGTTATTGTGGTAATGCTCTGTAATGATTATGGTCAAATTTCATTTCATGTAAAATGTTTAAAATAAATTTGAAAAATATGACTTTGTGTATGTCATCTGATAGTTTCAAACTGAACCTAGCTAACTTTGTCATGCGCAACTCTTAGGGTGTTTTTGGTAGATGGTTAGTGGCCTCAAAAGTTGAAGTAGATTTGGGATAGCCACTCCTTTACATACTCATTACCAGGTTATAATGAAAACATGTTTTAGGCCAAATTCTGCCACACATTCAGACATTTACTAAAGAAACATTCATTAGCAAAAAAGTCACAAAAGAGTTCAGTCAGTAAGCCCAAGGCAGTCCCAGCTTTCTGCCCTTTTAGATTCTCTAACAGGCAGTAGAAGAAAGATTTGCTTGAGGCAGACAAGGCAGTATTTCAGATGATTCTGTTACTTTAATAAATCAGCATCAGGTAACCAGCAATCCTAAAGAACGGACTGTAAAGAAGTAATTGAGATTCAGTAGCCATCTTTAAGGAAGGTGTAAATTACAGGCCTGAATGGATTCAATCTTTAATTTTACTATTAAGAGCAACTTTCTGATATCATGTTAGTCAATGAGCCACTTCCCCTATAAATGCTCCTGACATTTAATATGCTAATTAGCAAAACATTGGACAACTGTCAGATTATGGATTAACAGAAGTAATTGCAGTTGCTATAAGCATGGGTTTCCTGGTTAGAATGCAGTTAACCAATCCCCCAACTGCATTCTTGATGAGGACAACTCTTGAGTTGAAATTGGAACTTAACAGATATATCCTGAAGTATTTAGAGTGTCTTATAGGTAATATAAAATATATAAATATGTATTTTGAGAGGTGCATATTAAAACATTAAGATTTCTTGGTTAAGTGGGTGCTTTTTAAGTTTTGCCTTTTTCTAAGGCATGCAAAGATAGCTTTCACGTTACCCAGAAGTCACTGTAAAATCTATCAGCAGACAGTTATTGAGAGCTTGGTTTGTGCAAGACATGATAAAAGGTGTAAAAGAGTAATATAAGCCATATCCTACATACATATCCACTTGAAGAATGTAAAAAGACATATCAGATTTTGTTTTTTAAACCCGGGGAAGGAAAATAGAAGAAAGTGCTACTCTGGCAGAGGTCTAGCTGTCCCTCTTGGGTACATTCATAAAATTACTATATGGTTCTTTTCATTTGGGGCCAGTAATGGGGGTGGAAGCATCAACTAATTTGGAAGACAGTGTGATGTGTGGATTGTAGGAGTCAGCAATAGACTCCTAATGGAATACAAAAAGCCCTTCCAGTGCAGAGCTAGAATTCAAGGCTAGGAGTAAAATTGAGTGCTGTGACAAAGAGACAGTATGTATTAGAATAGCTCAAGTGAGTTTTGATACGCTTTCCAGGCTTTTTAAATTTTTTCTTTATAATAGAAATGGAACCTTCACTTACCCATCACACAGCTTCAACTATTAACTACATTTTGCTAATTCTACTTTGTCTATTCACTTTTTTGTTTTTGCTGGAATATTTTTAAGAAAATCCCAGACATCATGTGATATGATCAATAAATAAATAAGGCTGCATCTCTAATTGAAAAGGACACTTTAAAAATTTATTCTGTAAGCCACCTTGATATAATCACACTTAAAAATTATTACTTTTATAATATTTAGTACTCAGTCTATATTCAAACTTCCCTGATTATCTCAAAAAATTTTTGTGACCATTGGTTGCTTTGATTCAGGATCTAAAATAAAGTTATACATTGCATTTGATTGTTATGTTTCAAATCCCTATTAATCTCTACCAGTCACTGCCCCTCACCCCCAGCACCGCGCCCCCTCCAGTCGTTTTTTTCATGTCATGTATTTGTTGAAGAAATGAAGTCATTTATCTCTCAGATTGCCTCACATTCTGGATTTGGCTAATTGCTTTCTTGTGATATCAATTAACTGTCTGCTACTGATTTATCCTTGCTTATAGCTATTCAGTAGGCAGAGTCAGGAAATACCTTCTTTTTTATTTTAAGAGAGAAAAGGGGCTTTTACTGAAATTCTTTTATTTTACTATATATTTTCTTAGTCTGAAAATTGTGGTCTATCAACATTAACATAATTATTTGCTTTATCTTACAATAGTTTCAAATAACAATATGATATAGCTACAAATATAAGTAAAAATACTTATAATAGTTTCAAAATAACAATACTGATATAGCTATAAATAATAAGACCAATAAATGCAATTAAGATTGCTTTGTGATTCTTTTGTCCTTAGATAATATTTTACAAGGATGTACAATAAGAACACTGGCTTTACAGTCAAAGTAATATTTTTCTTTTGTTAATAACAATTTATGTATAGTTAGATTTTTTAATTCAGGTTTTAATTTTTAGGGATATATGCTTTTATTTAATTTAAACTTTTAATTATATAAAATATTTACTCGACTGTAGAATAGAAACTATATGACAAGGTGCATTTACAGAAATTTTGTCTACATTTCCATCCTTTCCACCATGTTCAGTTTATTTATAAGTAATCTTTTTTATTAGATGTTGATTCCATTGTTTCACTTTAAAAATAAAAATATACCTCTTTCCTGATTTCCTTACAAAAACGATAGCATACTATAAAAACACTGTTTTTTGACTTTTTTTCACTTGGTATATTCTGGAGATTTTCACATAGCAATATATTTAGATCATTATTATCTTTTTTTATAGTTGCACAGCAATTTACTGTGTGGATATACCACAGGACTTTTAACTAGTCTGCTGATGGGCATTTGGGTTGTTTCTAAACTTTTGCCTTTACAAATAATGCAATGAATAGCCTTGTGCATTTATCATTTTGTATTTTGGGGATAGATTTTTAGAAGTGGAATTACAGGGCCAGGGTATATGATATATAACTTTGCTAGATCTTGCTCAATTCTCCCAAGAGGTTTTACCATTTTGCATACTCATCAGCAATAGACAGGAACGCCTTAAAGGCTGTTTTTGTTAGTCTAGCCACTCAGGGGCTTATTAAAAGGTGACACTTGGCCTCAGGTTATGTTTGGCTGAAATTATGTACAACACTATAATCAAAGAAATGAAAAGTTCCTTATGTTCTAATGTATATTAAAAACTGATTTAAATATCTTATTGAGCATGGCAGGATGTAAATAAGGATAGACCAATCACTTTTGTCTTGGTGATCAGAAAGTAAGTCTTGGAAAATATATTCTTGTGTGTGCCCTGAAGAGAGTTAGTTTAAATAGGCAGGGGTCCTAGAATTTAATAAAGTAGGTAGTTCCCACTTAAGAGAAGAATACATCTCAAAAAGTTTTTTTTTTTTTTTTCTGAGACAGCGTCTTAGTCTGTTGCCCAGGCTAGAGTGCCATGGCATCAGCCTAGCTCACAGCAACCTCAAACTCCTGGGCTCAAGCAATCCTTCTGCCTCAGCCTCCTGAGTAGCTGGGACTACAGGCATGCGCCACCATGCCTGGCTAATTTTTTCTATATATTTTTAGTTGGCCAATTAATTTGTTTCTATTTTTAGTAGAGACAGGTCTTGCTCTTGCTCAGGCTGGTTTCAAACTCCTGACATTGAGCCATCCGCCTGCCTTGGCCTCCCAGAGTGCTACGATTACAGGCGTGAGCCACCATGCCCGGCCTCAAAAAGTTTTAGAGCCAGATTTTGAGAGACTTTGAAATTCTCCGCCCCTCCCCCCACGCGTGTGTGTGTGTGTGTGTGTGTGTGTGGTGATGTCTTAGTCTATTTGGGCTGATATAACAAATTACCATAAACTGGGTAGCTTATAAGCAATAGAAATTTATTTCTCACAGTCATGGAGGCTGGAAAGTCCAAGATCAAGGCAGATTCAGTATCTTGGTAAAGACCTTTTTTCCGGCTCATAGGTAAAGCCTTCTTGGTGTCTTCACGTGGTGGAAGACATGTGAGATCTGTCTTCTGGGTCTCTTTTCCAAGAGCACTAATCTCATCCTCAAGAGCTCCACTCTCATCACCTAATCACCTTGTAAAGGCCTCACCTCCTAATACCATCACCTTAGGGGTAAGGATTTCAACATGTATTTTGGGGAGACATAAACACTCAGATCATAGCAGGAGGATAAACAATTTTGGACATTATCAGGTGGATAAATCATTTGGAACAGGAACAAGATGGGATATTTCACTATCATTTGATATCTAGAAAACTTTAAGGCATTCACTTTCCTCTCACATTTTTGCTTTTGCTTAATATATTTTTGCATTTCAAACTAATTCATGTATTTCACATTTTTTTACTGTTTTAACTCTGTAATTTGTTCTGTGAGCTTAATTGTCACAGTAATACCAGAAATAATTTTCAGCCAACAAACTTCAAATATCTGCACAGAATTTAGTCCATTTTCTGCAGCAGCACTACTCACCTACTAGCTTACTGTAATTTCTTGATAAAATATTGAAAGAGGAATCAATAATGGTACCTACCACTTTCATAGCTCTCATTACTGTGTGTCAGGCACTAAGTGCTATGCATAATTCATTCAATCTTCACCACAATCTTATGAAATATGTTCTATTATTATCTCCATTTTACAGTGAGGAAACTGGGGAATTAGAGTTATGTAACAGGTCCAAAACCACACAGCCAGTGACTGAGCCTGGATGTGAGCCCAGGCAATATGGCTTCAGATTCCAGACCTTTAACTGCTATACTCTTGCCATACCCTCAACAGTACAAAAACTAGTAATCTAGGGCTGATGATAGAGATAATCTAATGGTAAGGTGATCGCATATCTTGATTTACTTAGAAAGGCTGCAATTCCAGTCTTATTTGTGGGTGAAAAAGGGCAATCCTGGATCAGGTCTTCTGGCAGTTTCATAAGCTGGCTAAGGACAGGAATTCCTAAAGCTTCTCAAAAGAAGAGGTTGAAGGAAGAGGAGAAATTTTCAGAAACCATGAGAGTTGGGAGGAAGTAGTTGAAGAAACCCCAGGAGTCAGTTTACAAATATTATTTTAGCTAAGGTGGTGTTGGCAGAGAGAGAACACAGCCAATCTTATCAAAGATGTCATGATTGTATGTTTTCCCTGAATTATGAGTGTATGTAGTGTCATAGAACAGAAGAAAAAATGGACTTACTTAGCCCAAATTATAAAGTAGATTAATACTTTTAAGGCCAAATTGTCCAGGTGTGTTTCTTTCTCTCCGGAGTCTTTACATTCCATACCGAGGAGCGTATGCCACCTAGTGTTCATAAAGAATACTGCAAAGTTGAGACTAAGTTCCATCCCTCCAGAAGTCCAGCGGACAACTCATTCACCAAATACTTAGAGGACCCATCCCAAACGACCCTCTCATTTTCCTCTCGTCTCTTTCCTCTTATCAGAAACAGAAAAAAATTGAGATCATTAATCCTTGTAGATTACTTTAGCTACAATACATTTCTTTTAAAATTTGAAGGTGCCTGAAAATCTTTTATCTTTAAATATAAGATTTATAGCGTTCTAATGGAAATTAAAGGCAGTTAAGCTTTGAGGATAGAGGTAGAGGCAACAGGACCTTACAACTGCCCTTGAAATCACAAGATAAATGATCTGTAGTCTCTTTCCTCCACAAACCTCCTCCAGGAATACTAGGCAGCAACTGTGAAAGGTTTGTTTCAAAGATTTCTCAGCAGTTGTCTGTAGAGGTGTTTTTCCTGTGGACTCTCAAAGCCTCAAGTGCCTACGCTGCCATAGTACTTCCTTCTCTATAGCCATTATTTTTTTTACTCATGTAAACACTTTAAGGGCAGAAAGCATACTTAAATGAATTAGCAAATAGATACTCGATAAGTATGAATTAAATGAATGCTGCAGAAAAAATATGTCTGAAATATTACCTTGTTGTAGCTTGCAGCCCCCAAATCAAGCTTAGCCTACTTGGGGAAAAAATTCCCTAGCCAGCCAGCCATTTCCTCGAAACCTTAACCTAGTCTCTTCTTAACTTGCTCTCCTGTGTCTTCCCTTTCTTCTCCCCTCCCTTCCTTTCATACTGCCTTAAAATCCCCATACCTTGGGTATGCAGAGCTATGCATCATGCCTACTTCTCTCCTCTTGGAAAACTTGCTCAACCAGCTTTTTTCCGCCCTTAAAGGTAATTATGTTCAGGGTATTTTAATCTTTCTTTGTTATACTTCTGTGTTAGGTAAACAGGAAAACAGGAAATCGATTTGGTTGTATCTATTTTGGGACAATTTATACTATCAGGGTCTTACTCCCAAATTCTGGCACCTGGAATACCATGATTGAGATGTAGGTAGAGAAGTGTAAAGGAATGACATTCATCATAAAATAAAAGAATGAGTTCTTGAAGGTTTGAGAAGATGTTTCTCAAACCGTGTGGATTTCTTTCCACCCAGACACTGATGGCAAGCTCTAACTCCTTGGTTATTGGTTCTCGGTTCTCTTCAGTACTAAAGAGCCATGCTGGACTTTCCATAAAGGTTTTACTAGTGTGAACCAATGGTTATCACTGAATAGAGAAATTATGGATGATCTTTATTTTCTTCTTTACACTTTTTTTGTATTTACTGATTTACATATTATTTTTAAAATAGTCCTATTAAAAATAGGACTTTATGGCATTCAAAGAGAAAACAAACAAGTAATTAAAAATACAGCCAAGTGTGCAATCAGCAACGTTCTGATTCTGCCATGGCTAACTTGTCTACACAGCTAATTTGCTCCCAAAGCTTCTATTCCATTCCACATCCTTTTTGAGGTCCCTGCCAAAGCAGCTCACTTTTTTGGTTTTAAGTGATATTCCTCTTGATACCTTGCAGAAGACCTTATTGAGAAAACAACAAATGAACTATGGAACTGATTGAAGGTAAATAGGCTAGTATACACCCTCAGGAAGATACAAAGAAATCATCTAGCTACAGAGGCCTCCCTACTAACTTCTTCCTCCTCAACTTCCCAGAGTTAGAGTAAAAGGTTATATTTTCCCCAGGATCAATTTTTTTTTTTTTTTTT
>VBSM01002121.1:19956926-19975179 GCA_008086735.1 Cheirogaleus medius
CTGGGCTCAAGCAATCCTCTTGCCTCAGCCTCTCGAGTAGCTGGGACTACAGGTGTTGCACCACCACACCTGGCTAATTTTTACTATTTTTAGTGGAGAGGTGGTCTCACTCTTGCTCAGGCTGGTCTCGGCTTCCTGAGCTCAAGCTATCTTCCTGCGTTGGCCTCCCAGAGTGCTAGGATTACAGGCATGAGCCACCTCACCCAGCCCCCAGGATCAAATTAAAATTGAGATTAAGGAGTGTCTTAGTCTATTTGTGTTGCTATTACAAAACACCTGAGATTGGGTAATTTATTAAGAATAGAATTTATTTCTTACCGTTCTGGAGGTTGGGAAGCCCAAGAACAAGGTGCCAGCATCTAAAGAGGGCCTTCGTGCTGCATCTTCACATGACAGAAGGTGGAAGGGCAAAAAAGCCAAACTCATCCTCTCAAGCCTTTTTATAAAGGCACCTAATCCCATTCATGAGAGCAGAGGCCTCATGACCTAATCACTCCCCAAAGGTCCCACCTCTCAATACAACTACCATGAGAATTAAGTTCAACATGAATTTTGGAGGGGACACCATCATTCAAACCATTGCAAGGAGGCTGTCCAGGTGACTGGAGAGTGAACCTTGGACCAGTTGGGTGGGATGTAGGAACCCCTGATTGTAAGGTATTAGATTTAAGACCTTTGTATAAATAAAACAATAAGATGAACTTAAAAAGCTATGCTATTTTAAGGAAGAAGAATTTGATGTGTATTTTAAATGCTAGTGCATTAAGAAAGGAACATGAGAAAAATAAAAATATTTGCTTTGGCTGTAGTTTAGTAGCACTAAATACAGTCATTTTACACGAACTGCTTACCCTTTTCTGCCTACTTACAGTGCATTACAGTTATTTTCAAATATTAATAATCAAACCTCATTAAATCATTTAAAACTAAACTGATCATCTGCTCAACATGTACAGCTTTTTGTTTATCATAGTACTTACTGCTTATATAGTTTAGTTGTTTGCTCATACTCTAAGAAAGAAATAGAACATGGGACTCACCCTAGCCTGTGGTAGTCAGTTATCCTTTGTTTCTCTTTTTCTTTTATTGAATCAGACCTGGTGACAGTGCCTCAGATATTAAGTCAACTCTAATAATTTATAAATTAAAAGCTACTTTGAAGGAATAATCTAAGTAAGTCTATTTGCAGAAGCTGGAGAGGAAAAGGTTTCTTTTGCGGAAGAGAAGCTAGGTGAAGATTCCTCCTTAGATTACCTTTATTTGTTCTTTCAAAGTTTTAAAATTATCTTTGCTCTCCTCATAAGTATAGTTGTGGTTTGTGGTATTTTGATTAAAAATATATTCTGATCATTTCCTCATATCTTTTGCCACCACCCCCAACCCCAAGTAGATTATTCTGATTTCTCTAAGGGTGTTTAGGGTTACAAAGAATTTTCCATACCCTCACCTTCACATTCTGTATGTAATCTAGTTTAGCCCATTCTTTACCCTTTTCCTATTCACTGTTTGGTCATCAGGGGATAATTTCTTCTTTCCACCAAGCACCCACTACCATAATAATAAGCCACCTGTTCTTCATAAACTGTAACCATCTGGGGTACAGAAGGCATACTTAATTTCCATTACACATTAAATACATTAGTCATATGAGCTACTGCCTAATTAATTTTTAAAAAACTGAAAATTATTAGTAAGAGAAAATCTGGAAGCCTTGCCTGTACATTAAAGAGGTAAAAAATATGTTTTTTTTATTAGCATGTTGAAGGTAGTCAAGATTTTAACAAACATCTTAATCCTCACAACAACCCTGTGAGGTAGGTAAGTCATTGTTTCATGATAAACTAGTATTCCAAGTAAAGTGCAATTCCTAAAAGAATAAATCTGCATTAGGAATAAATTTTGTTAATGACAACATTTATGTATACACTAATATTTGAGTTTTTGTATACTTTGATTCATCCAATAAGGTGTCCCTAGAAAAGCTTACAATAAAATCCTATTTAAATATACTTGGGGAACTATTTAAATAAACCTGGGGCAATTTTTTTTTGGTAAAATAAATCATTATTTTTTATCTTATATAAAAAAGGGAATTTTCATAGTACTTACTAAAATGAGGAATTCTCAGCAATGTTTCACCCACATTTATCCATTCTTTGGTAAGTTTTCTTAACATGGCACCATGCCAATGTAACATTTAATTTATTGAACGAAATCTTGGCAATTTGGTATATGGCAGTGATCTCTGTTGTCATGCAGAAGTCTCCAAATATACTGCTCTTAATATCAACCCAAAACCTAAAGTGGACTATTTATTGAAATGTAAACACTAAAACAAATGGTGATAAATTTCAAAAAGTATTTTTCCTTGGGAATCTTTTTCCCTTAAATTGCAAAAGGATGAGCAATCTTTTTAAAGAAATATAATATTCTGATAATTATAAAATTCTAGTGACTTATATCGCAAGTCAAAGTCTCATGCTATCAATTACTACTTACAAGGGAGCCAGCAGATGTTACTCCAAAAGTTTAAGTATTTTTTTCTCTGTGCCAATATAAAACTTCACTAGGAAAAGAAATATTCCCAGGCACCTATTTTAAACATAGTATATGTTTAAAGTACATTTCTATTGTTAGTCCAATGCTAGTAAACATCCAGTTGCTAATATTTTTTATAGTAGTCTTATGTGCAAAATACATTTTTATTAGAGCATTTCAATTACATTTCATTATGAGATAAACTCTTAGGACAGTTATACAATTTCTTTGTAAAAATAACTTTAATTCAACTTAGAAGCTTAGTTAACATTTAAAATCCTTTGGCAGATTTATAATACTTTAGCAAGTGGTTAAAGTATTAGATAATTTGCCATTATAAAGAAATAGGTTAAGCTCAGAAAATTTTCTCACATAAATATTTTTAAAAATTGCCACAGGAAAATTCAGCAAATTGACAGGTAAAATAAACTAAGCCATCTATAAGTTGTACAATCAAATCCATACTAGATCCAATAGTGCACTTTGGATTATAGTGAGGTAGGGCAAAGAAATATATTTTTAACTATTAAATTTATATAAACTGCAATACTGACTTTTACCCAGGTTTTACTTGGATCTAAAAAGAAAAATTTAGAATTCTGATGACAAAGTATTTTCTTGTATTCAAGGACAGAATTGTAAAAATCTTCGAGGTACATATAAATAAAAAATACAAAGGCCATCAGATATATTTTATTTCAACATAAAATATGCTTGTATAAAAATAACCCAGGAAATATAAAAAAGAAATACAAACTTTTTTTTTTGCATAGATCCTCTATATAAAAGATTTACCTGGGGCTAAACACTGGAAAATACACCTTTGAAACTATTATAGTTGAACTATTTCCTTGGATACCAAGTATACACAAAATAAAGCCCTTCATCTGGGGGAGCATGGGCAGGAGGGAAAACAATTTAATTTAGCATCAGTCTATATTTATTTCTCTGTTGCTCGAATATAAACCAATGATGACAAGAGGAGAAACTCTGGGGGTTTATTTAACAAAATTAAATTCACATTTCTGAGGCCATCATAGTGCATCCAATGTCCATCAATTTGGAAAGCTGCAGAATAATGATGTTCTTCTTTGTTAAATAATGTGGCACCTTCCAACAAATACCTGCAAATTAAATGACAAAGTGTAACAGAAAATTATAATTTTTTAAGAGAAACATCACTTAAATTCTTAACTAAGGAATAAAATAATTGAGATCGTTTGCATTCTGTTCCCTGAAAAAGATATCCATCTGTATAAATCATGTACTATATTTGGTAATGTGGAATAAAAATGTTTAAAGAATGACATAATTTAAGAATTTTTACAAAACATATTTTAACAGATTAACTCATAACCTGTGTGGTTCTATTAAAAAATAGAAAACACATAAAAAAATTTAAAGGCAAAATGTTAAAAGAACCCTGTATTTCTTGATTTGTATGCAAATATTTTTACCATATGATTTTATTATATAATGATTAAAATGATGACTGCTGTATGTTACTATACACGTCTTTGACTTAAAATACCAATAATAGCCACTATTTCCTGACTGCTTACTATGCATCAGGCACTATTGCTTATCACTTAGCATGTGCTATCTTATTAAATCCTCACAATAATGGCACCAAGCAGACACTGTCATCTCTGTTTTAAATCTAAGACAACTCATGTGATAACTGGTTAAGTTATTGGCCCAAGGTTATATATCTTGTAAAAGATGGGGCTAAGATTTGAACCCAATTCTGTCTATTCTACAGTCCAAGTACCTAACCACTATGCACACTGCTAGTGACTGACTCCCTCTAGTAGATTCTGTCCCATTCAGAATACATAAATTTAGAGATAGCTATGATTTTTTCCAACAATATCTTCTTAAGGGCTCATCAAAATTATGATAAATAGTAGGATAAAAAAATTATTTTCAATAGTGTTATAAAGAAACAAAAAAACACCTACTTGTGGTCAGATAAATCCAAGTAATAGGGTACATATGCCAGATCTTCAGATTTCCAATGCTGCATATTTAAGACAACAAAAGGGGGTGCCCCATGGCAAAAAACTCGCTGGGAAAATTCTCTTAAGCCACCACACCTAAAACAGAAAATAGGCATGGACATTATTATACTTGGGTCAAAGCTGCCGTTCAATACTTCTGGGCTGTCTTTATGACTTAAATTTTCTTACAACTATGTATTATAGATATAGGTAATGGTGTGGCTATATTATTGCCTTGTTTACAAGCTGTGTTCTCTATATTAGAAATGATACTTTTAAAACTCTAGGAAAAGCTAGCTATTTCTACCTAAGCCTATAAAAGTATGATTATGCTGAACTGATATATAAGCTTTTATTTGTAGATAAATTTTTCTCTTTAAACTGGTTTCAAATAATGGCAGAGAGGGGAATAATGACTCTAATTGCTTCCTTTCGCCATTAGAATTTTCTATTAGCATGAAGCAAATTTCATTTTCTTAGGATTATTAGGCATTAAGCATATGGATCAGAATACAATAAATACAATTATACAGTAAAATCTCGATTAACCGGAATGCTCAAGGTACAGTATTCTGGTTAACAAACATTACTGACTAAACTAAGTTAACCAGAAAATCACCTGTTTTAGTATTTGTTGCTAAAATATAATAGTTCATTTTCTGGACTTAAGTACAATTAACTGAAGGTGTTTTTATCTTTCTTTTGTGATTAGCTGTAAGATCACTCTTTTAAATATTAATTCTCAGTGTGTAACAATGTAGATACATAAATTGTTAAGAGATTGGGATAAATATGTTCTGGTCCCTCTTTTTTTTTTTACTATCTTAAATTTTTTGATTGTCATTTACCTCTTTCTCCTAAATGAGGAATGCAGAAAAAATTCCAGTTAACTGAGGGTCCCGATTAGCTGGGTTCCGGTTAACCAAGGTTTTATTGTACCTACTCAGCAGTGGGGAAAAAAGAAAGGCATTTGCTTTTTGTTCATCAGTTAGCTGTAGTACCATATTCTATATTGTGCTACTTGAAAATACAGCATAAGATGGCTTAGTAAACTGAGTTTGTTAATAAGATTAAAAAAGCGTTAGGCTTCCCAAATACTTGAATTGCCATTTCAAAAAGCATGAACTTCAAAGAGCACATTAGCCCAGGTTTCCTTATAAACAACACAGAAATACTTCCCTCTTAACTGTCTATATCATATACTTACCCACGCTCTTCACATAGTTCAATCTTGGAACAGAATAACTCATCCACAGCCAGTCGTATCAAGTTTCCATGTGGAATTTCTTGGGGAGGACTATAATAATTGTAAACTGCATATAAGAACTGCTTCAACATTTACAGGCTAAAACATTGTTAGTATAACAAATTTTACAAGTCAATCTGTTAGTAGCAAAACCAAGTATACCAGCGGTCCTCAACCTTTTTGGCACCAGAGACTGGTTTCATGGAAGACAATTTTTCCACGGACCTGGGGGTAGGGGATGGTTTCAGGATGATTCAAGTACATTACATTTATTGTGCACTTTATATCTATTATTATTACATTGTCACTTACCACTCACTGGTAGGGTTTTGATGTGAGTCTGCAAGCAATTGATTTATTATGATCTCTGTGCAGTCAAATCTCTTTGCTAATGATAATCTGTACTTGCAGCCACTTCCCAGTGCTAGCATCACCACCTTAGCTTCACTTCAGATCAGCAGGCATTAGATTCTCATAAGGAACATGTAACCTAGATCCCATGCATATACAGTTTACAGTACAGTTGGTGATCCTAATGCTGCTGCTGATCTGACAGGAGGTGGAGCTCAGGAGGTGATGCAAGTGATGGGGAGCAGCTATAAATACAGATGAAGCTTCCCTTGCTTGCCTGCCTGCCACTCACCTCCTGCTTTTGGCCTGGTTCCTAACAGGCCATGGAACAGCAGCCCCAGGTTGGGGACCACAGAAGTATACCAAGTAAAACCTCTGTCATCTATCTTTGTATTTCTTGCAGGTAGTATACAAACCAGTTGAACTCAATAAACATTAATGTATGACGTTCTCCAAGAAACATTACATTCTTCTGTAAACAATCCTGAAATATACACATGTGGCTACATTAATCTAAAAAATTTGTGAGAGGATTCAAAAAAGGCAATCTGGTCTGATGGGAAAAAACTTGGACTCAGTTTCAGGAAAGAATATGATTAGTTACCTGACTAAATGAAAGTCACAACTATTCTTGGCCACAGGTACCTGATCTGTTAAAAAAATTTTTCCTACTTCACAGGTTGTTTTAAATAGAGGCCTAAAATATAGGCAAAAGCTTTAAAAAGTTATGGAGTATGATGAAAAATATTTTATTAAAAGAGAAGTATAACATATTAGTATTAATGGAATTATAAATATTTTATTATGGTTTCAAAATATTTACAAATTAAAACATACTAGTTTTTAAAAAAACAAGATAAACTTTGAAACACTTTTTTTTAAATATTTACTTATATTTTTGGAAATAGGGTCTCACTCTGTCCCCAGGCTAGGGTGCAATGGCATCATCATAGGTCACTGCAGCCTCAAACTTCTGGGCTCAAGTGATTCTCCTGCCTCAGCCTCCTTAGTAGGTAAGACTACAGGCATGCACCACCATGCCTGGCTGATTTTTCTATTTTTTGTAGAGATAGAGTCTCGCTCTTACTCAGACTGCTCTAAAACTCCTGGCCTCAAGTGATCTTCCCACCCCAGCCTCCCAAAATGCTAGGATTACAATCGTGAGACACTGCCCTCCCTGAAACACTTTTTAGAACATAATGATGTGGAGTAAGAAAATTTTACATTGACAGAGAATTCAAAATCAACATGATCATATCAGTAATACAAGAAAACAGACAAAATATATTTCAGAAAAAATGTGAGTTTAATAAATTAGGGTAGGTGATGTACATTTCAAAATGGGAACATCTATTAGGCTGTTTTTCTTGACCATAAGGCCAAATACCTTGTCTGACAACAACGAGTTTGGGTCTGTTTTTCTTCCACTTGCAATTACTTCTTTTCCAGCTCATGTGCCCTGGGGGCTTTAATGTTTCCCAGCACTCCACTAGGGCTTGCCAGGTTGGACTCCCTCCCTGTCATTTACCAGCTTGGAGGTCTGCCTTCTCTCTGAAGGCCAAAAACACTCAGCTGGCTCCCAGCACCTTTCCTAGTCAGTGTAAAAGCTTCTCACATCCACATCTCCTTCAGCTGTGAGTTGCCAAGTTCGAGCTTTCTGTCTATAACTATGCCCTGGCCATGATATGAAAAAAACCTTTTTAATCTTCTTCTTCATGTGAAACTTGCCTTCCTGACAGAGATCCATTCAAAGGGTGAAACATTCCAAAACAGTATTAAGTGCTTTTAAGAGGTTAAATTTGTAACACAAAGAATTACTGACATAGTCATAGTAGTAAACTCAAAGCAAAAGTAAAACATTTTGCATATTGACTAATTTATTACTTTGCTACTAAAAAGGTTTATTGTAAAGTAATTCTAAGATGTTTGGATGTGATAGACTAATATTTTTTTCAGGGGACCTGCAGAAGAGTCTTACATTTGTGTGGTTGTTTCATGCATAAGTAGTTACACAGGCTCTACTTTAACAAGTACTTTGGCAACACAGTCATGGATCATCCAATAGGGGTATATTCTGAGAATGTGTCCTTCAGCAATTTCTTTGTTGTGTGAACATCATAGAGTGTACTTACACAAACCTAGATGATATAGTCTACTGCACAACTAGGCTGTAGGCTACAAATCTGTACAGCATGTTACAGCACTGAATACTGTAGTTAACTGTAACTAAATGGTAGGTATTTGTGTATCTAAACATATAAAAGGTATAGTAAATATATGTATTATAATCTTATGGGACCACCCTCATATATGCAGTCCTTTGTTAACTCCAACATCATTATGTGGTACATGACTATATATATTTAAAGCAACATTCATTATAAAAAGTAGAAGTGACAAAAGACTTTAGAGCAACTTACTTTATATTAATTGTGCGCTGCTGATCTTCCTGTATGCGAGTTGGGCATCGCCAGTTGGAACAGTAACTCTCTTGAATGGTAGACATGAGATTTTCGAGATTTTTTGTAAAATTATCATGCTCATTCCCAAACAAATCAATTATTAGTGAAGCTTTATGAACTTCAGATTTGTATTGCTGTTTTTCCATCTTGTCCCAAATCCAAAGTAGCTTCACTGTTGTAAAACTGTAGGTGTCCATTAAATAAAGAAAACAGTCTACAAACTCTCTACCAAAGTGAAGAGAGAGTTCCCTGGGGAAATTTTCATTTTCATTAAGAATGACATATAATAGCATCAAGAATCCATCTATGGTGCAGGTATTTTTCAGTCTTATCTCAACATAGAGTGGTGTACAGGATACTGCTTTGCGGCCAGCTTTAATAGTAAATACACCTCCCCAAGGAAGAACAGGCCTCCAAAATGATCGATCTTGGTTGTAGTTATTTTTAATTGATGCTTTGATCTCTTCAAACAGTGTCTTCATCCTGCATTTTAAAAGTTTAAAATAGAACATGTAAACTTGTGATTTTGTCTGTTAAATGCATGAGATATGTTTAAATGAAAATAAATCCATCTAACGATTGAAATTAAATTTGGTTAGAAGCCCTCCCAGGGTAACAAAAAAAAATTTAAATGAGCCACTTTTGGGGGTACTATGAATGGTCTCTGGAAAGACCATTTAAGAAGCTGCAATCTCTTTTTAAGGTACAGAATGGCAATCTGATAGGTCTTTATGTTAATTAGATTGCATTTTATCTGTGATATAAAAAGTAAAAAATTCCAAATGAATATAAAGGTGTTTAAAGATACAAACTATAAAAAAATCCTAAATGAAAATAAAGCTGTTTAAAAATACAAACTAAGTTTGGTTAGGTATATTCCTAATGTAAACCTCCTTCTCCCTCCAAAATACAAGGCTGTTTCATTTTCTTGTTTCTATAGGTGGTTCCACTTAAGAAACTAATAGGCTGGGTGTGGTGGCTCACACCTAGTAATCCTAGCACTCTGGGAGGCCAAGCCAGGAGGATCACTCAAGGTCAGGAGTTCAAGACCAGCCTGAGCAAGACTGAGACCCCATCTCTACTAAAAATAGAAAGAAATTAGCTGGACAACTAAAAATATATAGAAAAAATTAGCGGGGCATGGTGGTGCATGCCTTTAGTCCCAGTTACCTAGGAGGCTAAGGCAGAAGGATTGCTTGAGCCCAGGAGTTTGAGGTTGCTGTGAGCCAGGCTGATACCATGGCACTCTAGCCTGGGCAACAGAGTGAGACTCTGTCTCAAAAAAAAAAAAAAAAGAAGAAACTAATATGATGGGATCCTTAGTTGGTAAACAGAATAAGCTATTTGATGGTCTTTATATTAATTATACTACACATTTAATCTGTGGTATAGAAAAACTGTGTAGTAACAACTCCTGTTGCTATAGACTAAGACTAATTCTGATATCTAGCTTTGAAAGACAATATATGGGGAATATTAATCATAAGAACTTAAGTGACTTGTAGCATAGCTAATATTTCCATTCACTTTGGGATTTTTATTTGCAACTTAGACTTGTTCTATTAATTATGCAATTTAGATATCCTATAACTGGAGGCCATGCTATGTAGATCTGATTCAGAAACTGACAAATATGCTGATTATCCCCGATGTTTTGAGAATGAACTGAAGTATCCTCCTTCTTTAAACTGGCACCTATCCTTCCCCAACACTGAGGATAGATAATTAAGTGTTTTGTTTTTAAAGCCACTGACAGTATTTTAATAAACATGCTTATAGCATATGTATGTTATATAAAGCACACTTTTTAAAAACAAGGAATGAGTGCCTTTTGAAATTGTATTGAAAAAATTGCTTCACTTTACTTGGGGCAAACAAATGTCTAAACTAAGATCATATTGTTTTCCAATATGTTACTTGTATGGAAAAGTGTATTTTTATGAGAAAAGGGAAGCACCTGAGGAATAGGAACAGAGAAATGAGTGACTGAGATCAGTGTCTTATTTTGATCATCTTTTCAAGTGCCATATCCTCCCAAGCACAGCATGAACTTCACACTCAATAATAATGCAGACCTATGTGTTTTATTTGTGAGCAATTAAGTTCAAAGTATCTGAATACGAGCTGATTAAAAATTCAGTTCGACAATATATTAATATTAAACACACGCACACACAGCATTTTCAGCTTGAAGCAATACCAGTGAACTTAATATTCAACACTATATTTAGTCTGAAGTGTAGATGTTTGTATCTAGTCTGTTAACATGTTGGTTCTAGTCAACTACTTAGGAATAAGAGGGTGTGGCAAATCTGTAGTTTACGAAAACATAAACTCAGTTTAACAGAAACTGACTCGTTTTCGTTTGAAAAATCA
Organism: Cheirogaleus medius; assembly: GCA_008086735.1. Lineage (NCBI taxonomy): Eukaryota > Metazoa > Chordata > Mammalia > Primates > Cheirogaleidae > Cheirogaleus > Cheirogaleus medius. Next base: position 19,967,900 of record VBSM01002121.1, read on the forward strand.
TAAGGCATTCAAATACTTTAAAAATGAAAATAACTTTATGGTTAGATTTCTTTCTGTTGAATTTTAAAGAACTTTGTAGCAAGGTTTAAGATTGCTTAAAGAGCCTGAGTTCAGATTCCTAAACATTGCATTGGAAACATAAATCTCTGGTATTTTTCTTCAAATTATCTTTCAGACACGACCAAATGAAGATTAAATATAGCTCTGTAAAGCAATAGCTATATTATAAGAAAATTAACCACAATGATATAAATGCCATGAAACTAACTTCTTTAGTCTTTTTCTGGAAAAAAGAAGGGGAGGAAGGAGAGGATTGGAAGAACTAGGGGTAACAATCGTTTCGGCATTAACTTCGTGTCTGCAATAAAAATGGGGGGGGGAGGAAGATGGAGAGAGCTTTACTCAAAATTGTCTCAGGTTTTCGTCATATTGTCAAAAGACTGTTGTTAAGCACTGTACTGGAAGCACTGGAGGGTGTATTCAGCTGTCTTCATTTTCCTGCTTCAAACAGACCCTCCAGTTTGAATAAATGTGGAAAACTCCCTGACCTCTATTTCCTTAGCAAAACGACGCCTTTCTTTTGTGGTCATTTCCAAGGGTAGCACTCTGTACCCCAAGCTGGGTGTGGGGACCAGATCACTGCCCAAGGGACTGAATGATGCCGGACTCCCTAAGGGCTCGGAGGTTCTCAGGGTCCCCTCTGGAATCAGCGCCCCGAAACATTCCTCTGAAAAAACGGCCACGCGCTTCCCCTTGAAGCAGCGCGGGGCTTTGGGGCAGGGACCAGCGGGGCGCGCGCTGGGCGCCCTCTTCTAGCCCCCCGCGCTCCGGCCACGCCCACCTTGCCCCTGGCCGGCCGCGCCCAGGAGGCCTGGCACCAAGGCTGGCTCCTCACGAGGGGCAGATGCCCACACCCGGAGCCCATGAGTCGGCGGAGTGCCCCTGCCTCTGTCCGGGCAGTGAACCCGCTGAGCGTCCGGGACTGCGGGCAAATGGGCGGAAGGGCCGGGGTGTGGAAGGGGTTCCCACACCGGCCAGTCTCCGTCCACCAGGAAGCCGACTCCTCGTACCTCCCCGGGGACCGAAAAATGCCGGTGCCGCCGCACCCGTCGCCGCCGCCGCTTGCTCATGGAGAGCCCGGGCTGCCGCCGCCGCCTCATCTACTAGCACCGCCGGCTGTCTCGGCCTCCCCCGGCATGAGTGCTGGGCTCCGGCACAGCCTCCATCGCACCCGCTGAGGCAGGAGCCACAGTAGCTCCAGCGCCCAGGTCCAATCCGACCAGACCCACAGAGCCAGGACCGCGGGACGCGTCGCTTCTTATTACGAAAGAAGATTCGGCCTGACCTCCGCCCCCCTCCCCCCAATCCCCAGTTTCCAGCCGGCTGACGGCGCTGCTGCGCAGGCGCGAAGACGCCCCAGCCAAACGTGCGTGTGTCGGGTGTGTATACAGCTTCCAGATTCGCCCAATGGGAACCAGGATCAGGTGCAGGGGGCGGGATCTCGCTGAGAGGGGCGGGGTTCAGTGTTTGAGGGTGGGTGGGGCAGACGGAAGTGGGCAGGGTTTGCACGGAGGCGGAGATTTATTGGCAAAACCTCGTTGGCTTTTTGAGGTTTGTACAGTTTTAAGGGTTTTACTTGAGTTTAGTTTGCTTTTAGGTTTTCTCAAGTTCTTAACTCAGAAGAAGAAAACTTTTTCTCAGTGAATTATAATTATTTAAGCTTTTGATTTAATTATATACTTGGGAAAAAGTTGAATTAGTATGTTAAATGCCAGCTTTAATGTTCAAGGTGATGTTTGATTGGCTGTAATTTACAGGAAAGTTAACATTATTAAAAAAAATAGATAGCTTTTAGCCCCATTGTAGAGTTGAAAATATTGATTTGGGGAGATAAAGTCCCACATAGCAAGTGACGGTGCTGGAAACTCAAGTTAGGAGTGCTTAATGTTAGTTTGTGGGCTCAACCACTATTTCTATTTCCTAGTTTTTGTATTTTCCCTTAACCACTTCTGTACCGCGCTCACGGATGGCGAAACCTTGCCCACAGCTGGCACAACCTTGCCCATAGCTGGCACTCATAGTCCACAGGATAGTTTGTGCTGTACATTGATGACGAATCCGTTTTGCTCTTGTGTGATGAGGAAAACTTTAAAGCACTGAAAGCTTGTTTTACTTTACAGGCAGCTTTAGGAAAATAACTAAATAACTCCTACTAAGGACTTGTTAAAAGGTCACATATTCATAGTAACTTATTAGCTGAAGGTACACACTGCAACTGCAGAGATAAAAGTAAAAGCTTTTGGCTGTCAACTAAAGTCGACACTTGGCTGTGTGCCTTCATATCACGGTTGTCGGCTAAAGTCAATGCTAAAGTCAACGCTCCGATTCATCTGTGGCTGTCGACTATAGTCGATGCTGGTACCAAAGTGGTTAAAGAATCAAAGCCCCACATGCCTCTACATCTGGAGAACACAGGCTACCCTGGAAAACTACCTCCACCTGCAAGTACAAATGAGATGCTGTTGAGATTTCCCCCATCCAGCCATTCAACAAATGAGTGTCTGGAAAGTGAGGCCCAACCTCCAGAATACATGAGGGCTGATGTGGAGAGCTCGAGGTCAGCCTGGTAGTTCAGTGTGTTTCAGTCACAGGCTGAGCCTGGGTGGGGGTTAAATGGCTTCTAGACCAATGTGATGGTCAGCCAAGGTTATGGTAGGACCTTCCTCATGGACTGCTTTCAAAGAGTCTAGTGATAGAGGGATGGAGGCTGGGAGAGAAGCTTGACTTAATCAAGATAATGACTGCTGATGGAGATGGGAAGAAATGAAGACTCTTGGGGGAAGAAAGAGGTTCTGCTCCAAAAAAGAATGATTAATAACTCTAGCAAAGCCTGCTCTTTTTAGTTTCCTAGTTTTTCTTATTTTTTATGGCATTTTATAGATGGGGCTCTGAGAGAGTAAATAGTGTGTTGGAATTCACACACATGCAAAAAGTTCACACTCAGTATTAAACCTATCCTGCAAGTAAAAACCCTTTTAAAATGTGTGTAAGTATGGATTATATGTTTAATTGACAATCTCTCACAAGACATGGAGTTCATTTTATACTGATTAGGCCATTCTCTTCCCTAAAACAGACATGATATGGTGGTGGACACCATTTCTGGAGAATAGTAGTGAGATGGCTTATTAAACTCTGCCAAGGCTCAGCAAGATGGAGGAAGCACAAATTCCTTGCATACTTGGATAATTCACAAACCTCATTGAGGCCTTTAAATAAGATTTCCATTCTGCTGCTTTTCCACTCCCCTCAAAATCTGATAGCTGAGTTGCAGTATTTTTTTAAAGATAATTTTATGGAGGTATAATTAGCATACAATATATGGAACATATTTAATGTGCATAGTTTGATAAGTTTTGACATGTGTATACCCCCTTGAAGCCATCACTATGATCAAGTATGTCCATCATCCTCAAGTTTCTACCTACTCCTTTGTAATTTCTTCCTCCCTCCCTTCCTCCCTCACCTAAGCAACCACTAATCTTTCTGTTAGTGTAGAATCATCTGCATTTTCTAAAGTTATATATAAATGGAATACTCTTTTTTGGTCTGGTTTGCTTTACTCAGTATACTTGTTTTGAGATACTGAAGACTCAAAGCAGCTTTGTTTGGTAATACCCCAAAACTAAACACAACCCAAATGTTCAACAAATGAGTGGATAAACAAATAATAGTACATTCCTATAAAGGACTACACTCAGCAACAAAAAAGATTTTCAGTAAGATCTCTCCACCTGCAGATCAAAACAAGAATACCTCCTAGACTTGGGTGACCTCTAGTAGTTTTTCAGCACACCGCTGCTTGGTAATTATTTTTTCTCTAGTAGTTGTTCTTGTGCAGCTTTGTAGGTTCACTCTGTGCACAGCTTAGTATTTGGCAGAAGACTCTGCATACACCATATGCAGATTTATGGATCTTTTTCTCTGTCCAGCTTCCAGCAGTATCAATATCCCTGATTTCTGATCGTTGTCTGCTAAGCTTAGCAGGATTGCTGTGTCTAGAAAGTGCCTCTAGGAAGAATTCTGGGTGATTGTAGGGCTCACCTCATTTGTTTCTTTTCTCTAGGTTCACAGTCCTGCACTGCTTGTTGTCCAAGACAGTTATTTCATATATTTTGTCTAGCTACATAATTTTTTAAATTGTGGTGGTGGTGGAAGGGGCTGGTTCACTACCAGTTGTTCCTAATGGTCAGCAGAAGTTTTCAAATATTTTTGAATAAAAAATAAACACTGACAAGTATTGTGGCCAGGATAGCAATCATTGAATTATAGCAGATAGTCCATATCAAATGAGTTGAACGAGATAAATTAGAGACTGTGTTTTAAATAATCTTCAGAATCTACCTGTCATAGTTCAGATCCTTATAACTTCTCACCAGACTTTAGTAGTTTCCCTGCCTACTATCTCATGTCTCAAACCCTCTGTCTTTAGTTTAATTTTCTTAAAACTGCCAGAATGTAGTTTCTAAATTGTAAGATTAGTCCTATCATTTTGCTACTTAATATCATTTAGTGGCTTCCAATTACCTTTAGGGAAAAATAAAAATTTCTTAGTATAGCTTAGAATAGGCCTTGCATGATCTGTATCTGTCTGTCATCCCCATCTACCTTTAATTCCCATCTTCCATTATATCCACTTGGGAATGCTTAACTGCTTTATACAAACTCTATTGCAAAATCCTCTCCAACTTCCTACAGTTGCTATCTCTATGATAGAATTCTTTTTAATTATTTTAGTATCCTAGTTAATAACTTTATACTTCATTAGCAATTATTTATATTAAATTTTATGTTTGAATAACTGGTATGGTTTCTGTCTCCTGACTGTACCCTGATTGATAAATCACCCGTAACAACCAGGAGAGATTTTGACCCCAGGGAACCTTTGGCAAAGCCTGGAGACATTTTTGGTTATCATAACTTGGGAGAGGCTGCTACTGGCATCTAGTGAGATGAAGCTGAGAATGCTGCTAAAACATTATACAATGCACAGGAAAGCTCCTTACGACAAAGAAATTATCTGACCCAAAATGTCAATAGTGCCAAGGTTTAGTAACCCTGCCCATAACAGAATCCAGGATTAGAACCTGGGGAAAACTGATAAGATGATAAGAGATGGGCACAGGAAGCAGCTAATAGACCCATTTTCTAAATGTCATCTCTGGCATAGAGCCATTTTAATGGTCTGTGCGAACGGCTTATGTCAGCTCTTGTGATGTGGTTTCTTATAGGTCTCCCTGGCACTTGGCAGCTTTAACAACTGAACAAATAACTCCCATCTTTTAGGCCAAGAAAAATGGCAAATCTTCACCAAACTGAGCTATCATAGTTTATTTTTTGTTTCATTGTTTACTGCTGCGTTCCCCAACTCTAGGCTGCAGACCGGTACCAGTCCATGGTCCATGGCCAGTTAGGGACCTAGCAACCAGGCCACAGAGCTCTCCGTCCCACCCGAGGCCCGTGGAAAAATTGTCTTCCATGAAATTGGTCCCTGGTGCCAGAAAGGTTGGAGATTGCTGCTGTTTTACTCGATTGCATTTTTTTTCCTATTCTTCATTTCTTCCTTTATGTTGTCCCTCCAGCTATGATATATGCTTATTTGCTTCTGATTCTAGCTGTTGGTTCTGTTTTCTAACTTGTTTTAGTTTTTCCATCCTTGACTGGTATTGCTTTAAGTCACATCTAATCTACCATAACAACTCCACCCCTGTGCCCACCCCGACACCTATGTTCGTGTTTTACGATGTCTGGAATCTTGTATACATAATAAGCGCATAGGCAGCCATTATCAGGGAAGGTCAGACCACACAGGAGGTCACAAATTGGAATTTTCTAGCAGTCAGATAGAGAAAGATAATTATTATCAGTTTCCTAGCAGCTGGAACAAAGAAGGAAACATGATGGGTTATGTAACCATGACTATCTAGTAAGAAAGATATTAGTCCATGAAAAGAAGACTCTTGTTCCTTAGGTCTGAGGATAATTTACCACAGAGATATTTATTTAAAGACAGTGAATAATATAACTAATGATATTCTAAATTATAATTTTATAAGAAATGAATAGAAAATCCTCATTTGGCTGGTTTTTATATTAGTCATTTATGAAAGCCAAAGTCACAGTATTCATTTGTTTATTAATTAAGTAATTCATCCATTCAGTTATTCAATGAACACCCATTGCGTGCTTGGGACTGTATTAGCTTGGGCTGCAATAACAAATATAATAGACTGAGTGGCTTAAAGAACAGACATTCATTTCTCACAGTTCTGGGAGCTAGAGGTCTAAGATTAGGGTGTCAGCATGGTCAAGTTCTTATTGAAAGCACTCCTCCTGGCTTGCAGACAGCTTGTGGTCTGCAATTTTATTCCCAATGTGGTCTGAGGACTTGCGGCACTGGCATCACCTGGGAGCTTGTTGGAAATTCTGGATTCTAGATCCCATCCAGAACTTCTAAATCAAAGCTGCATTTTTAACAAGATGCCCAGAGAGTGATTCACATGCAGTTTAAAGTTAGAGATGCACTGTTACAGATTGCATTGAGGAATTTTGTCTCTACCTGAGCTATATGTGAGAGCCATGAAGTGTGTGTATGTGTATTAGGAGGAAGGGGTACGGGAAGGGGATGCTACACAAGAGAATATATTTCTGAAGAGACCACTTGGTATGTTATTACCAATGGGTTTTTGTGAGAATTAAATGGATTACTATATGAAAAAAAAACACTTAGAATAGTAGTTAGAGGAAAGTATATACTCAATTGTGATAATAACAGTAATTATCATAGTGGACACATTGAGAACTCCCTAATTGTTTCATATACAAATTCCTACTGGAGTTCTTTTTGAAGTGGAATGACTTTAATAGTTTATAACCTATTTCAATTCTCTCTAGTCTATCTGCATGATTCAATTAAATGAAGCACTATTAACATGACTCCTGCTCCCTCTTTTTGGCACATGGACAAAAAGGAAAAGTAAAATGGTTTAAACCATCCAGCACTTTTTTCCTCAATTGTAGGCCCTAAGCTAGAACATTGATTTGTCTGGTGGTGTTTCTGCTTGAATAATGCATCCTATATAGGACCCATGGCTCAGGTAGAGGATGATAGCTTTCTCATTTTTCTCACTCCAGGGACTTTGGGAGAGTTAGGTTGGGTCTGAGGGTATCAATCCCAGGGTACAAGGCTCTGACCTTTTTTTTTTTTTTTTTTTTTTTTT
>VBSM01002121.1:19975315-20009226 GCA_008086735.1 Cheirogaleus medius
CTCGGCCTCTCAGAGTGCTAGGATTACAGGCGTGAGCCACCGCGCCCGGCCCCAGGCTCTGACCTTTTAATGTATCCTTTCCACACCAGAGCAGAACCAACTTCTTATTAGCCTCTCTCTCTCCCAGTGCTATAACAACAGAACTGTATGTGTGTGTACATCTATATGCATGCAGGCTTAAATTCTCCTTTCCTTTATTTCCTAATGATTCAGATGGAAAATGCTGTTTGTAGCCACTATTGCTTCATCTACTTTATTTTACTTATGGAGAGACAAGTTTACTGTATCAAGACATTTTTTTTTGTCTGACTGAATGATTAAAAATTACTTTTAATTTTGAGCTAAAGCACAGTCACTCTCTTAATTCTAGCCTCTGGCTGTGACTCTAAGAGGAAGAAAAAAGCATTAAGAGAGCAAGTAAGACTGCCTACATAGACTGAAATCTATTTTACCTTTCTTCATTTCATAGCCCAAGCTTAGATAACCACACACATAACTTTAAGGACTATCCACTGTATTCTTCTTTATGATTTCCAGAAGTGAATGTAACCACACATATTTTCTTGCCACGAAAGTGGAGGAGATTAATTAGATCTATTGCAACAGAATATGGTTATAGTAAGTATATTGTAAGTCAGTTGCAATCAAGACATTCTCCCTGTTGGCTATTCTAGTTTGTCAAACAGATGCTTTTAGGTCAGGATCCATTTGTCCTACTAAATTACAGATCCAGTGTCTGCTATATAAACATATGTCACTCCCCCAATAAGTAAGAAAGCCCTTCACAAGTCCTACTTTACAGTTTTTTAACAGAGAAGAGCTGTTCAAAATGGCCCCAGTCTCTCAAGAATTTTCAGATCTGAGCATGTGATGAGGTCACTCCCAGTTGCTAGCACATGTGGAAATGATGGGCTGCTGTGGCAGATCCTGCCTCAGCAGAATCACTGAAGATAGTAAACATGTCAAAGAGGTAGGCGTAACAACCAGTTTTAGGAACATCTCACTAGCCAGGGAGATTTTGGGAGATAAGATTACATGCCAGTTATGCAAAAGAGAGAGCCTGGGCTTATATTGGGTAGTTGATCTTCTGTTTTTGGTACTACTATTTTTAGTGTGCCTATTTTTAAATGTGCCTTGATGGATATTAAGAAAATGCCATACTTTTATGTGGGTGAGTGTGGGTTAAATTCTAAAATAAGCCTTCGATCACAATAATGTCTTTGTAACATACTGACCTTTGAGCTCACTGAGATGTTACTTGCTAAATGGACTTTCAAATGACTAATTGAATTAATCTATTGAAAAAGATATTCATCTGTATACTAAAGTGTCTGTCAAACACAAATTGATATGGCTTAATTAATATCTTAGTGGACAATAATTGAACAACATGCTCAATTGCTTTAAGATTTTTTTATTTTTATTTTTTTGCATCACATATTAAGACCCAGAGTGCAATTGCTTTTTGCGGTTGTTTTAGAAAAAAATTGGCCAATTATCAGGAGAGATTCCCTTCTTCTGGCCAGGCCCCAAATTAATTGTTTCTTTTATAAAGCAATGAATACATTATTCAAAACTCCAAGAAATAGGTATTAGTCAGAAGTCTTTTAAAAATGAAGTCTCTTTACTTTTGACTCAAGATAACATTAATAATCAGATATTAACTCTGATGATTTCTCATCTCATCCTCTCTCCCTTACTGATGAAATCCCTGTGCTTAATTTTTCAAGGGTGTAAGCAGAATTGTAAATACCTCTCCCTCTGTCTTCCATCTTAAAAGAGGTAGACTGAAAGATATAAGATCATAGTCAAGCCTTGGAAATTACCTAATTACTACATAGTCCCTCCATGGTGACCTGTATCCTGATTTTACACCTCAAATGATTGGCAGTGATGACATTTAATTGCTAGTTTTCTTCTTATTAAGAACCCTAACAGGTGTCTTCATCTAGGAGTTAATAAAAGAAAACAGCAAACATGTAAAGATTCCCACAACTGTTTAGGATATAAAGACTATAGAAGATCTCTTGCTTTTGTTCTCTTCCCTTGATGTAACATATAAATTATTTTATGGAAGCAGATAGGCCTAAACTTTGCTGTACCAAGCTCTCCTAGTGCCAGTTTTCAAATGAACTTACACAGGAACCATTGAGGGCCAGGTGTGGTGACTCACATCTGTAATCCTAGCACTCTGGGAGGCCCAGGTGGGAGGATTGCTTGAGCTCTGGAGATCGAGACCAGCCTGAGCAAGAGCGAGACCCCGTTTCTACTAAAAGCATAAAAAATTAACTAGGCATGGTGGCGCATACCTGTAGTCCCAGCTACTTGGGAGGCTGAGGCAGGAGGATCACTCGAGCTCAGGAGTTTGAGGTTGCAGTGAGCTATGATGATGGCACTGCACTCTACCTGGGGTGACAGAGTGAGACTCTGTCTCAAAAAAAAAAGGAACCATTGAGACACCGCAAATGGCTGAGAAGTGCTCTGCCTCATTAGCATTCCTCATAGAATTGCCCAAGGGTCTCCCAGCCAGAGGTTTCCTATATCACCAACTTGAAACCCAGGCTTGATATCATTATTTTAAAAAGTTACTTTTTCTTTGCTCTTACTAAAATATTACGACACAAGATTAGTTTACCAGTTTGTCTAGGTACAGATGTAAAAAGATGTTGAGTCATGGCTCAGCTCTGTTTTGTGCCATTTAGTATAGATCTTTGCATCAGAAGGCCATTTGCATTACTGCTTACTCTGTTATTATGCTAGTTTTATGATAAGAATTAAAGCATTAAACCAATATTGCTACCTTTGCGATTATAATACTGTTCCCACCAAAGATTTCTATCCATAAAATTAAAGTAAATCAATAAATGCTATAAAAGTATTTAAAAAATATTTCACTAATTTTTCATTTGGGAGAAACAGAGCTTAATGGTGGAATGTAGGGAAATCTGTTTCCTTTGCAGGATCCATGCCTAAAATTCAAGTAAGAGAAAGCCAATTTAGAATTTGGAGTTTGTCTGGTTGAAGATAGAATAGTTTGTGTCCCCCACTCCCCAGATTCATATGTCGAAATCCTAACCCTCAATGTGGTGGTATTAGGAGGTAGGGCCTTTAGGAGGTAATTATTAATAGTTCATGAGGGTGGAACCATCACAAATGGGATTAGTGCTCTTATAAAAGGAGCCTCAGAGAGCTCTCTTGCCCTTTTTCTACCATAGCCTAGAAGAGGGCCCGCATTAGAACTCAACCATTGTGGTACCCTGATCTCAGACTTCCAGCCTCTAGAATTGGAGAAATAAATTTCTGTTGTTTATAAGCCTCCCTGTCTATAATATTTTGTTATAGTAGTTCAAACCAAACAAATAGATTAGTGGGTGTCCTTACTGGCTAGGGTTCAGAATCATTTGTGGAATTTAAAATAATACAAATGTGAGGATCCTACCCTGAAAGATTCTGAAATAGTTGGTTTGAGTGGGTCCTAGAAAGCTATATTTTAATAAAAACCATTTTCAGGTAACTATGCTGGGTTTCCTGGTTTGAGAACTACACAGAAATTGAATATATTTACTAATTAGCAAGAAGAAACAGGACTGTTTTAGCCAAGACTCTTTCAGTTACAAGCAAAAGTCAGAAACTCAAACAAGTTAGAGCAAAATGGGATTTATTGGCTCATATTACTGGGAAGTTCAAAGTGGAGCTGGCTAGAGTGCTCTATGATGCTCTATAGAGGGTCAAATGGTATCATTAGCTTTCTCTCTCTCCTTTCTCCTTCTCCCAGCTGTACCAACAAGTCATTTTGTGTAGTGGGGAAGGTGGCTTCTGACAGATGTAAGCTTTCATTTTTGTTGTTCATGATTCAAAAGGAAGAGAGATGAGAGTTTCCCTCTTCCAGTATCCTAATATCAATTTGCACAGATGAACTCTGGCCATCATGTACCTATCTCTTTGACCAGTCACTATGAAGAGGATGATGGTTGTATGAATAGCCAGGGGTCATGTAGGACCCAGTGATTACCAGTTTTTTCAGAACCATACATGATGGAGAAGGGGCAGTTTTCCAGTGGAAAAAGGTGCACTGAGAAGATAAGAATACAGATATTCTCTACTGAGGCCCATCTATCTGAATACAATGTAAAGACTTTTGGTAGTTCAGTGATTTATCATGGGGCCTTCTTTAGCATTAAGCATTTAATCAAATTATGCAAGGCTATTGAGATCATCTAATTTCAAACAGAGAAATTTCTGTTTGAGTTGTACAAGATGAGTGTAGGATATACTTGTTACAGTTTGGAAAATGTATCTTCAGTCTTTCAACCCTCATCTTCATGAGTGTGGTAGGCAGCCTTTTAAAATGGCTTCCAATGATTCTTCACTTCTTCATATTCACACCCTATGTAATCCTCTCCCCTGTGCGTGGGCTGTGCCTACTGACTTGCTTCTAATGAATAGAATACAGCAAAAGTGTGGAAGGTCACTTCCAAGATTGGGTACAAAAGACTATGACTTCCATCTTGTTGGCACCTTTTCTCTTGCCTTTTTGGTGTGCTTGCTTTGATGAAGGAAGATGCATATTAGAGAGGCCCAAGTGGCAAGGAACTGCAGGCAGCCTCTGGCCAACAACCATCAAGGAGCTGAACTTTGCCAACAACTGTGTTAGTGAGCTTGGAAGCACATCCTCCCCCAAGGAGCCTTGTGATAACTGCAGCCCTAGCCAACATCTTGATTGCAGCCTGTGGGAGACCCTGAACCAGAGGACCCAGCTAAGCCTTGCCCAGATTTGCAACCCATATGTAACTGCGAGATAATAAGTGATGTAGTTTTAAGCCACAAATCTTTAGATAATTTGTTATACAGCAATAGATAACCAATATAATGAAAGGATTGAAATAAAAAATTTGATATTCTAATAATATACTTCATGGATTGTTGAGACATGGTAAAATGCACTTGTTTTCTTAGACCTGGGTCTTGTTATCTAGTGATGACTACTAAGTTGTTCCACTTTCCCCTGAGTCTTCTTTGTTAGTTAAACCTGGATTTCTGTGCATTTTTGCATTCACTATCTTCTGAATCATATTGCTTTCTTTATCCCAGACCAGGACTAGGGTAAAGGCAAGTGGGAAGCTTAAGGCACAAAATATAAGGAGGCCCAATGTGCCTCACTTAACTCACCCTAGTCCTGCCCCTGATTCAGTCAATAGAGCTGGTTTTGTGTCTTGGCTCCAACTCTTATGAAATTATTTGTTTACCTGTGATGGTATCCTAATGCTTCTCTAGAAATTAAGCTTTGTCCTATACCCAAGTCTAGGTAGATATACAGTGTGTGTATGTCTTTGTGTGTGGCACATGTATGTTTGTGTAAGTCTATTATCCTGTACTTTGTGCCCTCTGCTCATCTTTTTCTAAGTGTCCCCTACCTAAGGGAGGAAAAGTTGATACTCTGTTTGGCTAGGGCCCAAGGCATTCGCTGGGCCCTGTATTTCATCGGCAGGTGTTATGGACTGAATGTTCTGTGTCTCCCAAATTCATATATTGAATTCATAGCCCCCAAGGTGATGATATTAAAAGGTGGGGCCTTTTTGGAGGTAATAAGGTCATGAGGGAGGAATGAATGAGATTACTGGCCTTAAAAAAGAGGCCCAAGGGAGCTCATTTGTCCTTTCTGTTATGTGAGAAAACAATGAGAAGTTGGCAGTCTACAACCTGGAAGAAGGCCTTCTTCACCAGAACCTGACCATGCTGGCACCCTGATCTTGAAATGCCAGCCTCCAAAACTGTGAGAAATAAATTTCAGTTGTTTATAAGCCTTCAAGTCTATGGTACTGTGTTATAACGGCCCAAAGTAAAAGAGCAGGGTACTGTGTTTAAATGTCAGTACTTATGCATGGTGTCTTATTCTTCCTATCTTCAGGTGGTAAGCACACCCAAGCAGGTCCTGTCTTTTTAGAACAGGCTAGGCATGTTTCTCTTCTTTTGTATCTTGAATTGTGTTGAGCTATCTAGACAAGATCTGTCTGTGTGTCTTTCTTTTTCCCCCTTCCAGGTCTGCAACTAAGTGGTGACGTAATGCCAGAGCCTGTTTTCTTTATAGTCCTTGCTATTTTTGATTTAGAGGAGGATATGGCAAGTTCCATTTAGGTCTCCAGGACTAAGCCACATTCTTCTGTCTAGCTTCTGAAAGGCCTCAGGATTGGGAGTTATTGGATGCTGGTTTGGCTGTTAACAAAATGGTAATTTTCCTACTGGTTACTATCCCTTAACTATAGCTCTCTTGGTTGGAAAATGTACAAGCAGGAGAGGTGAGTGGTAGGGCAGGTTTTGAGCTTAATACCAGCCTCATGCCATCCAAACCTCACATTACATTCCTAAATATTGCTGTTCACTTGTGGGACTGAATAAGTATAAACAGGGAGCCTGGAATTTGGAGTCAAAGTGCCGTGTGGGAAGATTTGGCAGCCCAGCTGCAGCAGATGGTATTGCTGGAATGGAGCTCTCGCTTGGTTTGGCAAGAAAAAGGGTTCATTTTGGGGTCAGGGCAGGTTTGACTGAGACTGTAGCCTGAACAAGCAGGAGTCTGGTCTTGACAGGAGAGAGAAATATTTTTTTTAAGGCAAGGAGAACCTCTTTAGATGGTTATAGACTTGCAAAGTCAGTTTCAAACGTCGTAAGCAGAATACATAGGGAAAGAGCAAACCCTTGCTTGGGCCAGAGGCAACTAGACTCAAAAGGGCAGAGCTTTGGTGCACAGGCTTTTTAAGGATGCACTTTGCTGTTACGCAGCATTAGCCCCCCTACTTCCCTGCCTTGCTTTTCTGGTCTTTCAGTAAGGGCCAGTGGATTGTTTTGCTCTCCAGGAAAGATCAGGTCCTTTTGCAGCAGGAAACCAAACAGAAATAAGGGATTGTTATTTATTTGGATTTTTTATTTTCTGCTAGTTTTCTTAGAGTAGCGAATATTAACCAACCCCTTGGGAATTAATAGGCAGAGGAAAACAAGGTTTTGGTGAGAAGCAGTTGGCAGAGATTGTTGCTTCACCTTGGGTCCCTGAAGATAAAAGAAGACCAACAACAGCCTCTCAGGTTGCCAATATCTTGAGTTTCTGTAAGCCTTGGATTTAACTGAGTTCAGTTATATTTAATTTCATAAGCTCTAGTCTCCAAATGTTTAGCATGGAGTGACTGGTATACCGGCAAGACAGAAACCACGGAGAATTTCTTGTTTTTTCTCTTGCATTTTCTGTCTATCCTCCTCCTCTCAGATAACTCCAAGTCTCTGTGATGGTCCACAGCTGGCAACAGCAATGTGAGAACTTTGCTTTGTCTTGGGAAATGCCACAGGGGCAGCTGTCATATTTGGTTCTAAATTTTGAAGGGATGGGAGTGACATTGATACTCATGAATCTTACTGACATTTTGAGGTTGAGAAACTTCAGAAAAGATGAAGTTGAGAAATTTCAAAAGAGGTGGGGGTAGGATTACTGTAACTTTGCTGGTGCTGAAAGAACAACATTCATTTTGGAGGAAGACCACTAGAGGCTGCTGCTGAAGAAGGCAACCAGGTCCCACCAGGCCTCTGTGGTCACCCATGGGCTGACACTGAGCAGAATAAGAGATTGAAGGGGAAGAACTATGGGCTCTGATTTCATCGAGACTTTAATTTCTCCATGGGAATTTAACAATAAGGGGTGAGACTTAGGGGTATACAAGTTTAGAAGTGTTTTAACTTCTTGGTGAATAGAACTTTTTAAGATGATAAAGTGACCTATATTTCTAGTAATACTTTTTGCTTTAAAGTTTTTTTAATATTAATATAGTTGATATATCAGCTTTCTGTTAGAGTTTGATGGTATATCTTTTTGTGTTGTGTTGTATTTTGATCTTTCTGTATTTTGTATTTTAGATGTGTTTTTTGTAAACAGTGCATAGTTGGGTTTTGTTTCTTTAATCCAGTCTAACTAATTTTGTGTTTTAATAGGACTATTTAGTTACTTTAAATTTAATATCATTGTTGATATATCTTCGTTTAAGTTGACTATTTACTACATCTTTCTATTTATCCTATCTAGTCTATATGCTTTTCCTCTGTTTCCATGTTTTGGATGTTTTATGTTTATTGTTCCAGTTTTTCCTCCTATTGTTTAGGAGGTATACATTCTTTTACTCTTTTAACAGCCTGGAAATTACAACATGCATTTTTGGCTCATCAAAGCCTAATGTTAATTTAAAACTTTCACTTTCTACCTAAATGATGGAAGGACCTTAGAACACTTTAACTACCTCTTGACTTATATTACTATTATTGAATTGTTATTTCTGTTTTAATTCTGTATATATTTGAAACTCCATAAGACATTATTAGTATTGATTTATGTGGTCAATATTCATTTAGATTCACCCACATATTTACCATTTTCATTCCTTTTTATTCCTTCTAACTTTTCCCTTCCATCTGAGATCATTTTCCTTATGCTCATGAACTCCTACTTCTGTTCATTCTGTTGATCCTAAGGGGTTCTCCGTATAACCAAGGGCTCTGGGAGAGGTTTAGCCTCCTCCAGCATCACAATATCTGGGAAAAAATTGAGGACAGGGCAGGCCATCCCCTTTTGTAGGTGGAATGTGTCAGAAGGTCCAAGTTTGGCTTTATTCTGTAGCAGAGAGGCCTCCTTAGTGCAGCATGCTGTTTCCATGACCCAAGGCATAATGGGCAGCTGGATATGGAGGGTCATCAGCTCAGGTCCTGCAACAGCCTCAATTTCCAGGAGAGCACAGTATGTGGCCAGAAGTTGCCACTCTACTGGTGTACAGCACAGGACTGAGGAGAGCAGTTTCTTGCATAAGAAACCCATAGGTAACTTATATCCATTGTGGGTGATCCAGAAACTCTAGGATATATATTTGAGAGGAAGTTGCTAAAGCTTTTATAGTGAAGGAGTCTCCAGGGCACTTATGAGAATGCTTGTTGTATTGCAATTTGGACCGATTTAAGAGCCTTTTGTTGGAGGGGGGCCATTCAAAGTAGGTTGATTTACAAGTAATAGCATAAATAGGCTTGAGTAAAATTTGTAAATGAGGAACCCATGCAGAACTAAAAGATATTGTGAGTGCTGAGAAGGTCAATAGCTGTTTCTTGACAGTTTCAGGATGGAGTGGTCCCTGGTTTATCAAATACTTTTCAGGAATTCAACCAAAGTTATGTGTGGGCAATGGCTTATCCCCTTTTGTGAGCTCATTTATGTATATTTATATATCCCAAATGAGTGCTTCCAATGCTTGGAGGAGGATGCCATCAATGTAATGTTATAAATGTGATCCTAGAGAAAATTAGATGCAGGTAAGATTTGCCTGCTGAGATTGTGTGTGTTGTTAAGGCTATCAAGGTTATCTCTTAAGTAGCTTAGCTAAGTAAAGATGTATTGTGTCTCTTTGGAGGTGAAGACAAACTTCAGCTGAGAGGCTATTGAAGTAGTCATTGACTAGAACACATTAGTGAAATCTATAATAGCAAAATATTTATCAATTGTTGATTGGATAGAATCAGTAATTTCAATGCTAATGGGTATAGGAACTTTGATGGGTAGGATTACAGCATTTAACACTGTGGCAATCCAACAGGAAGTGCCATTCATTCTTTCCAAGTTTAGGTCTTTGGTCCTTTTGAGTTAATTTTGTATATGGTATAAGGCAAGGGTACAACTTCATTCTTTTGCATATGGATATTCATTTATCCCAACACTATTTGTTTTTTTTTGTGTGTGTGTGTGCGTGCTGTTCTATGGAGTTCAACAACATATCAATACTGTTTGTTGAAGAGACTATTCTTTCGATTTGTCTGAAAAGCCCAGCAATGGTGAGTATTGTTTGCTTGCTCAAAAATTAATAATTTGGTATTTTATTTCTCATTTGGCTATAAGTCCTATGTGTATTGGTTCCTTCGTTGGGAACCATGAATGGCAGAAAGGTCAGTGATAGGATTCAGGCTTTACTAAATATTTTTAAAATAAAGTGTTAACCTTACCTATAGCCTTAAAAACCTAGAGCAGGTATCCTGGAGAAAGACTACTTACTCACTTGTCTGTCTGAAGTTTTAAGAATGGATTTTAAGTTACTGAATTTTATTTATTTTTGAGATTCTATAATTCCACCTGAGGCTCATTTTGGTGACAACTGATTCTGAAACTATGCCTGACACTGCTGTGTATCTTGGATTACCCCTTGACTTATATAAAGTTTCTTTTTTTAGCCTCTTTATTTCCCCTATAACAGGCTGGGCAGATCACTTGCCAAGTCCTGGCTCTTTCTCCTTTCCATGTTGCAACAATGTATTTTATTCCAAGTGCTCCAATTTTAAAAAATAATGTTAATAGCTAACATTTATTAAATACCACAATGCACTAAAAACTTCTGACATGTGACCCAAATGCCAACCAAGGTGGGAGTCCTGATTCTTGGATATCTATATAATATTGTCGAAAATCTCTCTTTCATATCCTGTGGAAGCCCAAAGCTATTCCCATGATTATAGATTCTTGTCATTTTTGATAGTCCCTTATATTTCCTAATGATTTAGTTCAATTTATGGATTATCTTGTTGTTTTACATGTGTGTTCCTTGCTTCATGCCAGTGACTCAGATGACAGACTCAACTGCTCACTCTCACAGGCATTTTTATGCATAGTTGACTTCACTCAAAAACTGGGAAGGGTCTGGAGGGGTTTATATGTTAGCATGCAAAAATTTCTAATTAAACACTAGGTGTTCTCCTTTCCTAGAAAACTTTTGGCAACCTCAGCACTATGAATTTTTTTCTAAACTTCTTATTTTGAAATAACTTCATACTTATAGAAAAGTTGCAACAATAGTACAAAGTGTTCCTGTACATCCATGGTTTTCCAAGTCCAGCAGGTGGTTGCAATAATTACTTATAAATTTATCAGTTTTCCTAAGCCATATTTCCTACTTTAGGAAGAGGGTTTTGTGCTTAATTCTAGAGTAGTCAGAACATATTTAAGATTAAACATTCTATTTAGAGTGGGTCAAGGAAGTAAGAAAGTATCACAACTCCTTCTTGTTACTGAAAGCTCGGCACTTGTCCTTGAGGCTGCATCTGAAGAATGAGAACAAGTGGTTTGAGAAGAAGGAAAGAGAAATTTATTACTTCGCTGACAAAGGAGGAAAATGGCAGACTTACCATCTCAAAAATCCAAATTCCTGTACATAAGCAGAAATATAGAGCTTTTAAAGCGAGGGCCCTCAGTTCTACACTATTGTTGTTAATGATTCTAATTGTCCCTTCTCTGCGAAGACAAAGCCTGTGACCTCCTCTCACCTAGGAGGCCCACCCAGACCTCCACAGGCCAGGTTGCAGGGCCTAGGATGGAGCCACAGTTCAGCTGAGCTATTTCCTGTAACACAAAGAACAAAAGATATTCCCGTGCCCCTCCCACTACCTGCCCAAGGCAGGGATTGCAGGCCTCAGTTCCCAAAAGGAGTAGGGGAAGTTTTAAAGAGACAGAAAACATCTTTTGCCATTTTTTCCTAGGCCATTCCCTCTGTTATACTCTTTCCCTTGATTAGTCTTGTCCAGACTATGCAGTTCTGTTTTCCATATCTTTCTCTACTTTTAGCCTGGGAGGGAATAGAATCACCTGGGGGAGAAGAGGGTATGGAAGTGAGAAGAAAAGAAATACTGGGACTGTATCCTTCCTCACTGTTTACTGATGGTAGGAGAATCCTTAGCTTGGCTGGCTAAGTCTGATAGTAGTACTCTATATCTCTCAATTATTTCTTTTTCTTTATTGTTTGAAACAGCGTCTGGCTCTGTCACCAAGTACAGTGGCATTATCATAGCTCACTGCAACTTCAAACTCCTGGGCTGAAGCAATCATTCTGTTTCAGCCTCCTGAGTAGCTGGGACTACAGTTGTGTACCACCATACCTGTCTATTTTTTTATTTTTTGGAGAGATGGGGTCGTGCTTTGTTGCTCAGGCTGGTCTTGAACTCCTGGCCTCAAGTGATCCTCTATCTGGAAGAATGACTATTTCCTCTGCTGTCTTGGTTGTTAGGGGAGTTGACATGAGTTTCCAGTACTAGTCCTCTTGAAGAAACATCAATTTGAACAACTATCCATGCACAAAAATACCTTCATAAGAGTCAAAGAATCCAGGTGAGAAATTATAGCACCTAGGTGATACACAGAAATTAGAAATGTCACATTGAAAAAGGTAGGAATGTTACCAGCATGACTGCTCCCCCAAGCCCAGGTAGTACAGTGTGGAGAGTGTCCTTCCACACGGGGGAAGGAGAGCGTAGTGAGCACCTGACTTCACAGTGAACCCCAGCACCAGGCCTGCCTTAGTGAACCCAGGCACAAGGCTATCTCCCATGGTCCCAGGCTCCAAGTAAGTTTTGCAGCTTCAGACTCCAGGCCTGTCACAGCACTAGGCTGGCTTTTGCAGACTCAGGCTCCAGGTCTGCCCCAGAGCCAGACTGGCCCCACAGCCTCAGGCTCTATGCCAGTCTCTGAAGCCCTAGGTTCCAGTGAACCCAGCAGACAGGCCAGCTCCATTAGACACTGGCTTCAGGGCTGCCCCCATGGTCCCAGGTCTCAGGTCTGCCCCCATGGACTCAGACACCCAGCCTGCTCCAGTGAACTCTGGTGCCCAGCCAGCTCCTGAGGACTCAGGAACAGGCCTATGCCCACAGACCCAGGCACCAGGCTAGCTCCAGTACTAGGTCAGTCCCTGTGGAGACTTCAGTCTAGCCCCTGGGGATCAGGACTCCAACCCTGCCCCAGTGGACTCCAGGGCCAGGACGACCCCTGAAGACCCAGGTTCCAGGCTTGTCACTATAGACTCTGGTGCCAGGCCCACTCATGTGGACTCAAGTTCCAGGTCTACCCCAGTGGACCCAGGCAGCAGGCTGACCCCTGACCCCTGAGGACTCAGGCTCCAGGCCTGCCTACCAGCTGACCTAGGCACAGGGCCAGCCTGCCTTTCGCTCTAGCGTAAAAA
The DNA here is from genome assembly GCA_008086735.1 of Cheirogaleus medius. NCBI lineage: Eukaryota > Metazoa > Chordata > Mammalia > Primates > Cheirogaleidae > Cheirogaleus > Cheirogaleus medius. Next base: position 19,988,326 of record VBSM01002121.1, read on the forward strand.
TTAAAAGATAAAAGTATTTAAAAACTGTAGCTACAATAATTTGTTAATGGATACATGATATATAAAAGATGTAAATTGTGACTTCAATAGCAAAATATAGGAGGAGGAGAAGTTAAAGCATTGAGCTTTTGTATGTGGTCAAAGTTATCAGCTTAAAATAGACTATTATAACTATAATACATTTTAAGTAAGCCTCAGAGAAACCACACAAAACATGTAGTAGATACACAAAAAAATAAAGAGAAAGGAATCAAAGCATACTACTATAAAAAATCATCAAATCACAAAGGAAGACAGCAAGAGAAGCAGAAAGGAACAAAGGAGCTAAAAACAATTTTTTTTTTTTTTTTTTGAGACAGAGTCTCACTCTGTTGCCCTGGCTAAAGTGCTGTGGTGTCAGCCTCGCTCACAGCAACCTCAAACTCCTGGGCTGGAGCAATCCTCCTTCCTCAGCTTCTCGAGTAGCTGGGACTACAGGCATGCGCCACCATGCCCGGCTCATTTTTTCTATGTATTTTTAGTTTCTGGCTAATTTCTTTCTATTTATAGTAGAGACGGGGTCTCGCTCTTGCTCAGGCTGGTTTCGAACTCCTGAGCTCCAGCGATCCGCCCGCCTCGGCCTCCCAGAGAGCTAGGATTACAGGCGTGAGCCACCGTGCCTGGCCTAAAAACAATTTTAAAATGGCAGTAGTGTTTATCTATCAATAATTACTTTAAATTTAAATGGATTAAATTCTTCAATCAAAAGACATAGAATGGCTGAATGGATAGAAAACCAAGATCCAATCATATGCTGCATACAGACTCACTTTAGCTCTAAAGACACACCTAGGCTAAAAGTGAAAAAGGATGGAAAGATATTCCATGCAAATGGTAATCAAAAGAGAGCAGAGTGGCTATACTTCTAACAGACAAAATAGACTTTAAGTCAAAAGCTGTCATTAGAGACAAAGGAGATCATTATATAATGATAAAGGGATCAATTTATCACTTATAATTTATATTTATAATTGTAAATATATATGCACCCAAGATTGGAGCACTTAATTATATAAAGCAAATATTAACAGAACTGAAGGGAGAAATAGACAGCAATATAATAATAGTAGGGGACTCAATACCACATTTTCAACAATAGATAGATCATTCAGGCATAAAATCAATAAGAAAATAGCAAACTTGAACAATACTATAAACCAAATGGACCTAACAGATATACATAGAATATGCCATCCAACAGCAGCAGAACACACTTTTTCAAGTGCACATGGAACATTTCAAGTGCACAAGGAACATAAGATTATATGTTATGCCACAAAACAAGTCTTAATAAATTCAGGAAGATTGAAATCATATCATGTGTCTTTGCTGACCACAATGGTATGAAACTAGAAATTAGTAATAGGAAGAACATTAGAAAGTTCACACATATGTGGAAATTAAACAACACCCTCTTGAACAACTAATGGGTCAAATAAGAAATCAAAAGAAATCAAATCAAAATAAAAAATATGTTGAGACAATGGAAACAGAACATACCCAAACTTATGGGATATAGCAAAACCAGTTCTAAGAGGGAAAGTTATAAATGTCTGTATTAAGAAAAAAGAAAAAAAAGAAAGATCTCAAATAAACAACTTTATATCAGAAGGTACTACAAAAAAAATGAAAAACAAAACAAAACAAAAAACAAATTAAGCCCAGAATCAGCAGAAAGAAAGACATAATAAAGATGACATATTTTCATGGAAATAGAAAAATAATTCTAAAAGATTTTTAATAGCCATAGCAGTCTTGAGAAAGAAGAACAAAGCGGGAGATATCACACTACCTGATTTCAAAATAGATTACCTAGCTATTGTAATCTAAACAGTATAATACTGGCATAAAAACATACATGTAGACTGATGGAATAGGATAGAGGACCCAGAAGTAAGTCCACACATTGATGATCAAATAGATCTTTGATAAAAATGCCAAGAACATACAATTGGAAAGGGAAAAAAACTTCTTGACAGTGGTCTGGGTAATGATTGTTTTGGATAAGACACCAAAAGCACAGGCAATAAAAGCAAAAATAGACAAATGGGACTGCACCAAACTAAAATATATCTTTACAGCAAAGAAAACAATCAACAGAGTGAAGAGACAGCCTGCAGAATGGAAGAAAATATTTGCAAACCACATGTCTGATAAGAGGGTATTATCTAAAATATATGAGGAACTCAAATAATTCAATAACTAAAAGACAACCTGTTTAAAATATGGGCAAAGCACTACTGGGCATTTGTCTAAAGGAAAGGAAATCAGTATATTGAAGGGACATCGGCACCTGCATGTTTATTGCAGCACTATTCACAATAGCCAAGATATAGAATGAAACTTGGTGTCTAACAACAGAAGAATGGATAAGGAAAATGTGGCATATATACACAATGGGATACTATTCAGCTACAAAAAAGAATGAAATCTTGTCATTAGTAGCAACATAGTTGGAAGGAACTGGAGGATTATTTGAACTTCTTTTTTTTTTTGGAGACAGAGTCTCACTCTGTTGCCCAGTCTAGAGTGCTGTGGTGTCAGCCTAGCTCACAGCAACCTCAAACTCCTGGGCTCAAGCAATCCTTCTGCCTTAGCCTCCCGAGTAGCTGGGACTATACGCATGTGCCACCACGTCCAGCTAATTTTTTGTATATATTTTTAGTTGGCCAATTAATTTCTTTCCATTTTTAGTAGAGATGGGTCTCGCTCTTGCTCAGGCTGGTCTCGAACTCCTGACCTTGAGTGATCCTCCCACCTCGGCCTCCCAGAGTGCTAGGATTGCAGGCGTGAACCACCGAGTCCGGCCGGATTATTCGAACTTCTTATGTGAACTAAGACAGGCACAGAAAGTTAATCACCACATGTTCTCACTCACATGTGGAAGCTAAAAAGAGTTGATCTCATAGAAGTAAAAAGAACAACAAGATACTAAAGTCTGGTAAGGGTAGAGGAAAGGGGTTAATAAGGAGAAATTTGTTAATGGGTACAAAATTACAGCTAGATAGGAGGAATAAGTTGTAGTGTTCTATAGCACTGTAGGAGGACTATAGTTAACAATAATATATAGTTTCAAATAGCTAGAAGGAAGATATTGAATGTTCCCAACACAAGGAAATGATAAATGTTTGAGATGATGGATATGCTAATTATCTTGATCTGATCACTATACATTATATGTATCAAAACAACACCATGTACCCAATAAATATGTACAATTATTATGTGTCAATTAAAAAATTTAAAAAATGGACAAAGGACCTGAATAGACAATTTTCCAAATAAGACATACAAATGTCAACATGTATATAAAGGGGTGCTCAACACCATTAATTATCAGGGAAATGCAAGTTAAAACCACAATGTTATATCACTTCACACTTGTTAGAATGTCTATTATCAAAAAGACAAAAGATAATAAGTGTTGATAAAAAGGTAGAGAAAGGGGAACCCTTGTACATTGTTGGTGGGAATGTAAATTAGTACAGCCATTATGGAAAACAGTATGGAGGTTCTTCAAAAAATTAAAAGTAGAACTACCCCAGCAACCTCACTCGTGAGTATATATCCAAAGAAAGTGAAATGTGTATGTCAAAGATTTATCTGCACTCCTGTGTTCATTGCAGCATTATTCACAATAGCCAGAATATGGAATCCACCTATAAGTGCTCATCAACAGATGAATGGATAAAGAAACTGTGGCGTATAGACACAATGGAATACTATTCAGTCTTTAAGAAATGGGAGTGTCATTTGTGACGCTGATGAACCTGGAGGACATTATGCTAAGTGACATAAACCAGACACAGAAAGACAAATACTACATGATCTCACTTATATGTGGAATCTAAAAAAGTTGAACTCATAGAAGCAGAGAGTAGAATGGTGGTTTTCCAGGGGCTTGGGGTGGAGGAAGCGAGGAGATGTTAGTCAAAGGGTACAAAGTTTCAGTTATGTATGATGAATAAATTATGGAGGTCCAATGTACAGTATGGTGACTATAGTTAATAATACTGTACTGTGTACTTGAAATTTGCTAAGAAAGCAGATCTTAAATGTTCTCACCGCCGCCCCTCCCCCCCACAGATTGTAACTATGTGAGGTGCTGGCTGTATTAGTTAGCTTGATTGTGGTAATTGTTTCATAACCTGTAAGTATCTCAAAACAACACATTGTATACCCTAAATATAATACATACAATTTTTATTTGTCAATTATCCTCAATAAAGCTGGAAAAAGATTACAAAGAACCTCAAATAGGTGATTAACTTGCAGAGGTCTGGTAGCCTGAACACAAGCCTTCGAGCGTTAGAAAAACTGCTGGTTTCTGAGGTTTGCTTTGGGACAGGGGAAGTGGGAAGTGAGAGAAGTGGTGGAGGACATTGTTGCTGGCAGGATCAGCAGTGGGGAAAGTGAGAGCAGCAGCAGCAACAATGATGGTGCACAGGCATTGAGAATAGAGGAAGTGGAATGCTTGTCACCATCTGCTTTCCCCAGGAAGCAGAGCCAGAGGCTAGAACTTGGATGCAGGTAGTTTATTTGGGAGCTGGAGAAAGAACTGTGGTATTGGCTGAAAACGGCAAGCAGCAGGGCAGGAGATGAGTCTGAGGTCACATGGAGCTGTCCACCACAGTTATGGCTGAAATCAGAGGTGGGCCTTGAAGCATTTGCTGTCATTGTCCCCTCACACAGCTCATATTCACTTGTACCCCACATCAAGCCTACTTTTTCAGTGAGTCTTCAGGAGAGGACTGGCCTCAATATCTATGTACAACTCAATCTAGTGGGTTAGAAGAACAAACTTTAGTCCCTACTGCTGCAGTGAGTCACAAAGCCATGACTGATATTTTTTCCCTCTTCCACCATCCATTTTAGATTTCTCTTAGTCAGCACTTTGGCAGGTGTAGCTCGCTTGCTTGGCAGGGTGATCCAGACAGACTTTTATTCCTGGGGGGTCTGAGCTATTGATTGTCTTGCTCCTATCGGGCACTGGTTGCTGCAATTGCTTGTTTGTGGTATAACTGGACGTGAAAGCACCGGAAGACGAAAGTGAATGTCTCGAGTACTAACATACCCCTCTGTGCCCTCATTACATGCAGTAATCCTAGTTCCTCACGACAATCAGGATTGATTGCCCTGCATAACAGTAACCTTTTTGTTGTCTGCTTGTCCACTGGCAAGAGGAGTCCAAAGTGATCAGGTGGCTGGTTGTAGCTACAGGTTTCATGCAGTCCTTGCCTTGTCACCTGGTGGAAATGAAAGCCCCTGAGAACTAAGACCTCTAACCAGAGAGCCTTTGATGGTGGGAAGGGAAGCACACATTCTGCACATGGAGGCACTGGGAGTGATGGAGACAAGAACCAATACCACATCCATGCCTTGGTTCTGTAACCATGTATTCGGCTATTGGGTCACAGCCCCATATTTCAGCTATTGGTGAAATTGCACGTACTGCATCCTTGAGGACAATACTCTTACTTTGCAGAGTATCATCCTGAATTGGTGCTTCAGCTGACCTTTAATAAAATGTTCCATCATTTTATTAGTCTAACTGCTTCTATGTGAGTCTAAGCTGAACACTTTAAGCTCACCCAGAATTGTCTATCACAGTTGCTGCTGAAGTCAGGGATAGGCTGAAGGAATGTCACTCTGGCTTCAGAGGCATTTGCTACATGGGAGAACTGCTGGTATCATTTAACACATTGACTGCCACACTAGAAAAAAATTCTTCCTTGGGGCCACGGTGTTTTATTATGAAAATAGAATAAAAACTTCAAAAACAAAATGATCCTTTCTAATTTAATGAAAGATTTCTTATTGTTTTCTGTATGTGAGTTATGTGCCATTAAATTGTCAATATTAATTGTAACAAAAAGAACATCTATAAGTAAGATTTTCATGAACCAACTGTAGTTACATGTGCTTCACACAGCCCTGGGCTCAAAACTAGTGTGAGTTAAATACAACTCATATGGCAGTCAATGTGTTAAAAGGACAGGAAAGATGTGAAGCCTGCCTTAATTTTGCTGAGAAAGGGAGTTGATCTAGCTTCATGGATCATGTTTTCAAGACTAGTGATTAAAAAGTGAAGTTGCTTCCTGATCATACCCCACGAGTCCTTCTTGTTCAGTGTGACAGTTACACATTCAAAGCCATTACTCACAATGAATACTTCAAAATCTTTGTCTTAATGTCAGCATGCTTGTGAGAATGTGAGCAATAGGAGATGGCCCAGGTTGAGCAAAGGTGATGCTGGCCAGGACATGAAAACCAGCAAAGCTAGTGTCTCTTGAAAGTCATTCATCGTCTGATGATCTAAAGGTGAATGCCAACTTGCTTGAGCAAAGAGGAAAACACAAGGTAGCTATGGGGGCTCAGAGATAAGATGTTAATTAGAGGTCATGAGGACCCTGCATGTGGGTTCTGTGAAGACAAATCCAGGTGTGGAGCTCCCTAGAATTCGAAAGGTCTTGTCCTGCTTCCCATCTAAAGGTTATTTTTGTATGGTAAGAATAGACTTCATGAGATAAAACCTTAAGCTGAAACTGTGTAATAGAAATGCCAGGTAAGCTGTACTTACCCCAAAAAAGGAGGAGGAAAAAAGAGAAAGAACAAGAAAAGAGTGATTCAATTTAAAGCTAAAGCTAGTAGAAATAGCAGAATCCTTTCCATCCCCACTCCTTTCTTTTCTTTTTTTGTCTTTTTCACTTTTATCATAACAACTATCATTGTACAACCCCCCACTGCTTTTAAAAAACTTTCCATGCTTGAGATTCATCACAGGTACACAGCCCCTGAACAGAACATCTGAACATAGGTGTAACATCTGAAGGAGCCCATAGAATATTTTTTTTGATTCACTACATATCTGTTACAGTAAAATAATAAGCTTTATTTTCTCAATCTTAGAATAACTAATTCATGCTTAATATGGCATCTGTCACCATGGAAAATTTTCCTCTCACACTCCTTGTGCTCCCTATTCTGCAGTGTGGTGATGGCTGAGAAGTTACGTAAGCAGAAAGACAGCAATGTCAAAGTTGAAGAGAGTGCAAAAATGTGTAAAATGACTGACTCTATAATATGTTTGGTGTTACGTGACTAACAAACCCTCTATCTTGCATGCCTCTTAATAGTTTGGGAGTTTCTCATTAAATGTTCTTTTTTAAATCACTTTATTGCATGGCAATAACACTGTGAAAAAAATATATAGCACTATACAAGTATAAGGTAATATTTTTCCAAGGTATTATATGAAGGAATTGTAAGACAGGAGAAGGTGGTGTTAACATGCTCTTGAACCAAGAAGAAAATTGAATTGACTCTTAATCAGAAGTAAAATTGTTTGTTATTTAAAAATACAACTGACTGACTGCCTGCATCTGTTTCTGCCCCAAGGTAATGGCATAAAATTTCTCCATGTTAGACTTTTAAAGAACAGGGTTGTATGCTATCAATGTTAGTTTATTAGCTCTATGGTCCTTTGTCCCCCAAACCTTTTATATAGCATGACTCTCCCTTATCATGCAGTGGTGCTATTTTGAAGAAATTAAGAAAAGGGATAGTTCCATATTGGGTAATGACTGGGGAGATGAGAATTGAGTGAGTTATAGAAGAAGTTGAGTGCAAGGCAATTATGAGGTTATGAGCCCCCAGGAATTCTCAGAAATCCTGGGAGACTGTAATCTTCCCTTTGCACCTGGAACAAGCATTTGAAACAGTTCTTACACATTTCAGAGGTCAAATTAACCTCAGATGACATCTAGGTGACACTCTCTTTTCTTCTGTATCCTAACCCTCCTCTCAATTCTGACACAGGTGTTAGTACAGGTAAATGGAATCCAAAGTTCAGAACTCTGTCCATAGGGAGGGTCAGGGGCTTTCAGCCTCTGTCAACTAATACCAGTATTTAGATACATTCTATAATATTTTTGGGCTGATTGGGGATGCCTGGTTATAGTTTATAACATTGTTTCAACTTAAAATGAAGTGTTATTAAAGATCATGTTTACAAATAGTGTTTCAAAATGCAAAGGATTTATAATTGGCCCATTTAGTTACTTGTTATTAAAAATCGAGTAAACTTCATTGCCTCAGTAAAAATTCTGGACCATCTTTTGCTGTTCAAGTTATTAATGACTTTTGCCTTCCCAGCAAACTTTTTCTTTTATTATCCCCATCACCAATTTCTTTCTACCCATTTATATGTTGATCTTTTAACTGCTGCAAGTTCCATAGTTAATTCATTCACCCTTATATTTCAGATTTTTTGGAAAATACGTAGCCTTTACTTCAAAACACCCTTACCTTTATTTTTGATTTAGAAGCCATTTCTATTTCCTGTTGAGGTAGGAGTTCTTTGAAAATATTACTCTAGAATTTCATGTTTTCTGTTTTACTTGAATTGTTCTTGCATCTATCTTAGATTTTCAGTTTGGTTTTAACTAGCACTGCACATCATAGGTATGTTGCTGTGCCTGTAGATGGCAATACAGTACCATCAAAGAAATGCATGAATTTTTCTGCTAGTAATGCACAATTGGTGTTTCTGCTTCTACAAAGATGACCTTCATTTCCAATGATAATGTCTTCCCTTTTCATTATTTCCCCTTTTGACCCAATCTCGAAACATTTGATCACTAATTATATCAGGCATCAAAGTGAAATTTGTAAAACATCAAGGTAGCTGCAGGGTGTTGAATCAGGTCTAGGATACTGCAAAGTCTTAGTAGCCATTATACTTTTTATTTTTATGATAACAATAAAGACAGCCTAGAATATTAAGAATTCCTTGTCTTGGATTGACACATTATTAGGGCACTTAATATAGAATTAGAATGCTGAATAGCACTTCAAATTAGCACAATAAATTTAAATATTCACTGTCCCTGGGTAGAATTTATTATTATTTCTCAATTAATATAGATCATTGTTTACTCTGAGTATTTTGATATTATGGGAAGGTTTAAAATGGAGGCAGATTCAAGAAAATGCTAGTCAATTTGCCATTCCTTTGTTCTGTTGAGTCATTTAAAACTCCTGACATGTGCTTGTAACGTTTTTGCCTCTGTGGGTGAGTTGGATTCCCTTATGAGCTAGTTAACTTAGCTTCTTTCTATGACTTCCTCCTAGACCCTTAACACTAGACAGCCTCTTTGAAAATACATTACCCTGGCCTTGACGGGGATAAGAAGTGGGAATTTGTATTCTCAGAGCAAATCCTTCTTCACTAGTGAACAGTCAACCCAAAGCCTCTCCAGCAAGGCTTTACTGCTGTTATCAAAGTGATTGATGGGCTGAATGCACAAAAGGTTGTGGATTGTCACCTGAATTGGTGTGTTCCTTTGCATTCCTCCTGCCACCATCCTAATTCAGCTAGGGATTATTGCACAGGCCTCCTTGCTACTTTCTTTCTCACCTTTAGCCCTTGCTCAGCCTGGTGTTTCTTTGTAACTCACAGTTCTTCAGTGCTTTCCTACTGCCAAATGAACAGTCCATATTCTCTAGCTACCCCTCATGACATAGTCCCAAAATGTTTTCATAGTGCCCTAATAATGTGTCAATGCATGATGAGGAATTCTTAATGAATCTAGGCTGTCTTTATTGGCATTGTCAAAAAAAGGCCAAGTTCTCTGGGGAATATTGTATTCCCTAAAAAATTGGACTCTCAATATTCCCTGAAGAAATGTTATGTTTTTCAGTCTCTGTGCTTTTACTCACTGTTTCCTGTCTCTGGAATATGTGTTCCCTACCTTGATTTCAGACTATTGAGATCTTACCAATTTTTCAGACTCTGGCTGAAATTGAACCTCTTCTAATAAATGTTCATCTGTACTTCACACTGGAAGTAAATTTCCCTTTATCATCTATAATGGTTTTTTTTTTTTAACTTTTATGGCATTTATAATGCTTTTTATTTCAGTTATTTGTCTATATGTCTTATCTTCCCTGATGGATAGCAGGCTTTTTAAAAGACAGGGATTTTATCATATTCATATTTTTATTTCTTTCAATACCTAAGGCATAAAAGACCAGTAATACCTTTTGAGACATAATGCTTATTAATGTATACATATAATCCCATTTTGTAAAAGTACATAATTGATGTTAAATGAAACTTTTTCTGTTGCTGTGGAATTCTGGCTGAATCCTCAAAGCTAAGGACGATGGACAGTAGACATGCCCTCATTTTCAAAAGAGGTGCTAGGCACATCCTAGAGGATGTGCTATGATACACTGGGCCAGACTAAACCAGACTGGCCCAGTATCCATCACCATCAGCAGCTTAAGTCAAGCCTAGACATTTATTAGAGAAGAGAATTCTCTGAAGGGAGCTTGCAGTTGATGGGTCTTTGAGCCTTACCCACAAGCCAAATGAAGGGAGCCGTAAGATACCCTCTCGATGAGGTTGGAGGAGTACTTGTAAGAAGGGGAGCCTGGCATTTCACTCCTCTGCTGGATGTTTGCTGAACAGCACAAATGCATAGGTGTGGAGCATGAGAGATTTTACAAAAGAACTGAATGACTGTGCTCGGGACTTTGGGGCCAAATATAAGAAAGATCAAAACTGTTGCCTGCCTTTTGTTTGGAAAATTCTGACTTTCAGAGGCTACCTGAGAGAGCGCAGCAGTGGGAATGGGTGGGGGAAAAGATTTTTAAGTTCTATGAGCCAAGTAGACACTGAGGAGGGTGTTAATGGTCTTGAAATTGTCTTACCCAAGAGAGCTGCTTGCCCTAGGGAGGGGCTCCACCAGAAAGAGGCTGTGAGTGAACTACCAGGAAGCAGATACTGGGGAGGTAAAGGGTTTGCAACCTAGAGAGCACTGGAAATGGTACAGGTGGAGGTACCTATGTAAGAAAGCCATTTCTTTTTTTCCCTCCTGCTTGTTGGATCGAACCTCCTTGTCAGAGCCAGAAGGAGGAGGAAGGAGATGGAATAAGGAATGTAAGAGAGGAAGCCATATTCTCCTTCCTCTGGCTTCCCATCTTCACAGGACTTCAATCCTTGGATCAGTTCTGAGGTGGGGGAGAGGATAAAATGTTCTTATAGCTGAAAAAATGGCTGGCAAAACATTGGGATCCACTCAGGATGTACAAAGGGAGGATGGGAAGGGAGAGCTGACAGAGCCAATTTGAAGGAGATGGCATGGAAAAAAAAGCTATTACATGGTTACTTGATCGTACCCTACCAAGTTTAGCCCATTAAATAAATGGTATATGTTAGTATATCTATTGATTGATCAATCGGCCATTATCATAGGATTACATGTAATTAAATTTTTATTTTTATCAAAATTTTCTAAAATGGCTGGGTATGGAGGTTCATGCCTGTAATCTCAGCACTTTGGGAGGCTGAGGTAGAAGGATCGCTTGAGGCCAGGAGTTCAAGACCAGCCTGGGTAACATAGTGAGACCTTGTCTCTACAAAAAATAAAAGTTATCCAGGTGTGATGGTGTGCACCTATATTCCTAGCTACTCAGAAGGCTGAGTGAGGCAGGAGGATTGAGTCTAGGAGTTGGAGGCTGTAGTGAGCTACAATGATGCCACTGCACTCCAGCCTGGGTGACAGAGTGATATGAGACCTTGTCTCTATAGGAAAAAATAAAAAAAATTTTTTTCCTAAAATGGATGTGTATTGTATATATTTATTAAAATAATGATTTTTCAGTATAAAATTGGAAAATTAGAAGAGCTTTAGGAGAAAATAAAAATTACCTACAATTTACCCATCCATATACAACTACTATTGATGTTTTAGTATTTTTAATTATAGTGTATTTCTTATTCATATGTTTTTTTTTTCTGTTAAAACAGTCTTTAATACTGGGATATACAATTAAGAGTAGGGTATGTCATGTCGAAGTGGTGAAGAAATCACCCAATTATGCTCAACATTGATAGCATCTCTATTAGAATACAAGTGTGTCTTGTATTCAGGAAACCATGATGCAGAAGTCTGATCATCAGCACTGTACATGTCCTCCGGGCCTCCTTTCCTCCACACTTGGCACCTCCACTCCCCCCAGGCCATGTATTCCAGGGAACGGGCTCCCCCTTTCCTGCATTGACCATTGGCTTTGTTCTAGTAAAAGCTGGTCCCTCATTTTCTTTTGATCAGATTTTAATTTCTCACATCACCCTTTGTGGCTGAATCAGAAAAATGGGGACAAGCAGTTTGAGGAGGAAGGAAAGAAAGTTTACTTTGCAAAGGAGTAAAAATGGTAGACCTCATCTCAAAATCTCAAATTCCCTGAACATAGGCAGAGATACAGAGCTTTTAAAGGGAGGGTTCTCAGCTTCAGGCAATTACTGTGGTTAACTATTCTAATCATCCTATCTCATCCAAAGACAAAGCCTGGGGGAGCTGGTGCCACCTAGGAGTTTTAGCAAAAGGCTTAACCTGCCTCAGTGATACAGGCCAGGCTGTAGTTCCCAGAAGAGTGGGAGAAGTTTTAAAGAGACAGAAAATCTTTTTTTTTTCTCCCCAGGCCATTCCCTGTGACATATTCCCCACTCTCAATTTTACACTTCCATATCTATGGGAAGAGGGGCGATGTTGTCATCCAGCTACTTCCTGCTGAAATAGGGGTGACGTTTCAGCTGGAAGGTTTATACTTAATGTATGTCATTGCAAAGCTTTGGTAGTATATTTACAACAACAGAAGAAAAAGTAATAACTACAACAGCGAGGATTGGCAAGGCAAAATGGACTGTCCACCTTGTAGACAATGTCTGATACATGTCTGGGGCAGGAAAGCACCCTGTAAGTGATGGAGAGACCAGCTTCTGCAAATTCAGAAATCATACACAAATCACAAATACAGATCAACAGAAGAGGTGATAGCCCAGGGAAATCCTCACTAAGGAGTTGTCTCTCCATCCTATAGACAGAACAAATAATCGAAGAAAGGTTAACAAAAAAGTATTAATAAGCTGTTCCATTAAGGGCCTCATACAAGGGCTCAGCACCATCAGTCCAAAGTCTGGGATCCAGGCACCATTCCTAGGAACCCCAGATAGGTTAATATAAGTTTAAAAATCTGTCCAATTGCAGGTTCACAAACCCCCTGCTATGCTTTCATCAAACGGCAAGAGAGTACCTTTAAAAACTTCTAACACAGTCTACAGTACTGCAAAGCCATTCCAGTCCCAGGATCCTGTAATACCATTCAGGTTCTTCAGCCGCAGCTTGTCTATAGCTGCCTCATTGCTGTCTGGCCCCTCCCCCGCTGCTCTCTGCCTGGCTCTCCCAGGTGTGGCTGGTATCTTGAGGCTGTGTCAGAGGTGGGGGTGGGAGGGTCCCACACCGGACTGCTGCTCTCCACGCAGGTGGGCACCAATTGAATCCCCACTCTTAATTTCTCTCTGGGCTCCTGTGGGGATGTTTAGCGGCAGTGGCTCTGGCCCAACCCCCACGCCGCCTGAGTCCTGGGCTTAAAAAAACCCTTTTTCTCTCCTGGGGGCCTCTTACTATCCGGAGGCCTTTGTAACTTTGGGGCAAAGTTCTTTCCAATGTCCTTTCTTTTTACAAAAAGCATACATAATTTGTGCCCTTCTGATTACGGAACATCCCTTGGCCAAATTGAGTTTTCTGCGTAGAGGAAGAGACCATTTCTACCTGAGTTAGTTTCAGTCTCAACTTCCCCTACCCCTCACAGTGGCAATGGGCTTTCTGCAGGTTGGAGCTTAGGCTGTCGCCCTTCTCCCACACAACAATCGGCTGAGGCTCTCCCAGGGTCAAGAACAGGCTGCCTTTACCACCTGCACGGGGCGGGGTAAGCACAGGAGGCACCGGTGCTCCCTGATTCCCTGAGCCTGCTCACAGATGGCCTGCATGGAGCCGACAGTGGGATGTAGATAAGAAATTTTCTTAAGTACCCTGCTCCTGTTCTAGGCAAATATCAAAGGCAGATAGGAATTCTGCCGGGCATAATACACAGCTGTGAGTGCATGCGCCTGGAGGGGGTTGGCCGGTCAGACAGCAGGCTTTTCTGCCCTGCTCCATCCTACTCCATTCCCCTCCCTCAGCATCAAAGTGGCTGTGGCAGGTGTTAGTTGCCCCAGGCTGAACCCTGTGCTGGGCTATTTCTCCAACCTGCTGTAGGCCTCTGGCATGGGGTAGATCAGAGCCTGCGGTGCCTTCCTGCAGATCCGCTGTGGTGTCAGAGTGCCTGGGGGTGGGGGCAACAGGCACTTTCTCCCCCAAGGAGAGCCTACCAGTTCCTCCTTCCCCCAGGGAAATTCAATGGTTAAAAGCATTAACTTTATCACAGGCCTTTAAGATCACCCTAGGTCATTAAACATGAAATGTCCAACCTCAAATCAGACATTTCCTACCCAATAAGCCAATACATATAGGATCTTGTCCTATTTACCCGACCTTTGACAAAATAATTTCAGTTACAAGACAGTACAATCTAAAGTTTCATTTAACAGCCACTTTTCCTCACACTCCGGCACATACATTGGATTATGATAAAATGATACAACCATTTTCCTTAGACGTAGGCTTGCAGCTATAAATTTACCATCCAGCCAAAATTTTTCCTAAAGGACTTTTAGATGGAACTTTCCTATATTGCAACAAAACTTTACAAACAAACACAGACAATACAGAGAATTCTCAACACAAAATGCCAGGCCAGTCAAACAAACGGAAAAGCAAAGGGGACAAGGCCACCCAAATTACACCTCCACAGTGTCCCAAATGCCCTGCCATAGGGCTGGAAGATTCAAGCCTTCCCCAAATGGTAGCCCAGTCTCCCCCATTCCCTGGGGGCTGCAAAAGAGCTCCAGGTCCCCACTCCACTAAACCATTACATTTCCACCCACAAACGATGTCTCTAAACCAACAGGGAGGTCTGAACCCCCTCAACAGGTGGAAACAGGGTCCTGGTGTCCTGGGGGGGCTTTCCTTACAAATGGCCATGGCTGTTGTGACACTTCCCAAATCTGTTTCCTGTTCCTCCAAATCAGTTTAGCTTGGGCAGAGCTTTGTCAATCCGGAAAGAAAGAGATGGGACTTCCTGGAGTGAAGTCAAGCCCTGACGACTGCTGGAAATCCATTTCTTTCTTACCTGAAGAGGTGATGCCCTTAACCATGGCTCTTCTTGGAGCTGCTCCCTGCCTCAGTCTCAGGGTGCCATTCTACCAGGAAGCCAATGGGCCCACTCAGGGGCACCAAAATCTGTTACTGAAAACTCGGCCACTTGTCCACAAGGCCAAATCAGGAGAACGAGGACAAGCAGTTTGGGGAGGAAGGAAAGAGAGTTTAGTTTGCAAAGGAGGAAAAATGGTAGACCTTCTCATCTCAAAATACCAAATTTCCTCTCATATGGTTATTTTTGAAACAAATGCAATAATATTACCTACATAATTTTGTGTCCGGCTTGTTTAAAGTATCACTTTTCTGTGCCTTTTATATCCTGGTAAACATGGAAGAGAAATTGTGGAGGAAATAGAATGCATATAACCAATCCCCATTAATTCCAACTTGTGATATGGACAGACCCAGAATTCCAAATATGGATTGTTAGAAAACTCATTGGAATTGAAGAGAAAATAGAATCCCAACATAGAGAAACCACAAGGCCATAAAACAAATTTTTGTATTATGCTTCTCTGATGATTTCCTTTGTCTAATCTTTATATTTCCTTTCTTTGTTGAACACTTATTATGTAAGAGGCTGGAATATAACTGCTAAGAAGAGGTGGCTCTGGCTCACAGTATAATGGGGAGAGAGATACCTAAAAGATAACATGATAGCATTTTGTATGTGTGATGATAGCAATATGAATGAGATATTACACGGAAACAGAGGAAGCATTCCTAACATAGCCTGAGAGGGCATGGGGAACCGTGGACAGGTGGTAAGGTAAAGGGTATGTGCAGTGAGGATAAGGAGAGGAGGCAGAGAGTGTAATCAAAGGCGGGGAGGTGAGGAATAACACTGTCTGGGATGGGGAATGACAAAAAAGAGGATTGTCAAAACCTCACATTTAAATAGGAAGCATAACAGACCTACTTTATAAGGCTGTTAGGAGTATTAAATGAGATCATATAAATTGCCCAGCAAGGTACCTGGCACTTAGTAATCATTGAAATGTTGCTAATATTTTCATTGTCATCCACACTGTAATTGTCCTTACTCTATGTTTATTTGTTAATAGAATTAGACCTAGCTCTCTCAGACCATTGTAGTAGTCAGAGTTCTCCAGAGAAGCATATATATACACACATATGTATATATGTACATATATATATATATGTATAAAACATTCTTTATTATGAGAATGACTCATGATCAGGAGATTATGAAGGCCAAGTAGTCCCATGATATGCCATCTGCAAATTTCTAGAGCAAGTCTGAAGGCCTGAGAATAGGAGTAGGGGGTAGGGAAGGAAGGGGTAGACAGCTGGGCTGGTGCAAGTCATGGAGTCTAGAGGCCTGAAAACCAGGAGATCTAATGTCTGAAGGCAGGAGAAAATGGATGTTCCAACTCAAGAAGAGAGAGAGAATTTGCACCTCCTCTGCTTTTTGGTTCTATTTAATCCTTCAAAAGATTGGATGGTACCCACCCACATTGGTGAGGGTGGATCTTCTTTACTAAGTCTACTGACTCTGGAAACACCCTCACAGACATACCCAGAAATAATGTTGTACCAGCTATCTGGGCATCTCTTAGCCAAGTCAAGTGGACACATTAAAATTAATCATCATAATCACTTCCTGGGTGGCCATGTGAAAACTCCCATCATCACGTCAAAGCCAACATTTTCATAGTTCATCCTATATGCCAGGCACTGTTCTAAGTGCTTTACATGCACTGAGAGTTTAAGTTATTGGCAAGGCAGCCTGGCTCCAGAGACCATGCTCCAACCAGGATATTGTAGGAAACTGGCCACACAATCTTGCCATCTTGCTTCAATCCTGGGGACAAACTGTCCAATTCTCTTCTTCTAGAAGAGACTAATTCAGACCGAAATAGGTCTATAATACAACTGTGGTAATAACCAACATGAACAAATTGAGACACATGGGACTCCAATTTAGGTCCCATGAATGCTAAAGTCTAAGCTCTCATACACTGTTGTCTATCTTTAATTTTGTTAGTTTTCTCAGCTCTTTATAGTGTCCCTCATTTAATACTTTTGTTTCTCCTATTAACTCTTTCATAGTCATTAACAACACAACCCAAAATTATCTGTATCTGTTTTTTATTGGGAGAAACATAATGGGGATTTGGGCAGGCAGGCTTACCCTTTGCAGCTGAAATTGAGGAGATAGCCTAAATGATAGCGTATATAGAGCAAGTGTGGTGGACAGAATATTGACCCCCAGAGAGAGATTTGAAGACACAATGCTGCTGGCTTTGAAGAGGAGGAAGGGCCTATCAGCCAAGAAGTGCAGGTAGCTTTTAGAAGCTGGAAAAGGTAAGGAAACAGATTTTCTTCTAGAGTTACCAGAAGCAACATAGCCTGGCAGACACCTTGTTCATTCACAACATGTAGTAAATCCTATTTAGAACTTCTAACCTCCAAAACTGTAAGACCACCAATGAGTGTTGTTTTAAGTCCCTTGGTTTGTGGTAATTTCTTATAGCAGCGATAGGAAGCTAGTACAACAAGTGAGAAGAGGATGTAGTAGCACACTTGGGCCCAAGGCTTGTTAAGTGCTTTGGATGGAGCATGTTTCAGGGCCTGGGTCGGTATTCTGATCCCTCCCAATCCCTGTACCAATAGTTTGCATTAACACTGGGTGTGTCAAAGGCCAGATGGATCTAAAGATCTCTGAATTTGGCAGACATATTGGTGAAAAAGCTTTGACTGGTACAATAGAACTAAGGGAGAAAGGGTAAAAATATATTTTTGTGTGTGATAAAATTATACTATTGACTAAGGCAGAGTTGAAAGGTAATACATTATGTCTGTATAACAGTTTATAGTTTATACATTTTCATAAATAGTTTATCTCTCATTTTGAAAGCATTATTTCAGAACAACTTTTCATGGTAGAAATAGGCAAGAGCTGTTATCTGTCTTTTTTTTTTCTCTCTAAAGTTCAACCTTTTTTTCTGAGAAATTATAGCTCCCTTCCAGCATGTGTGTTGGTGTGTGCGAGAGAGATGGTTGTAACAGGAAATGGTAGCTATTATTTGTGTGCGTGCGGGCTTCTGCACACGCGCACCTGGGTGGCCACTTAATTGATGGACGTACCTGGCATGGTAAAAAGTAGGTAACCTTGTTCCCCACAGTTTTTTTCCTGTTCTTTGAAGTCTGAAACCTGGTCCCTCATAACACTGCAGATCTTGGGGCTCTGAAATCTCACCTCCCACCCACTTCCACTTGCTCGTGGCTGCTAGAGAGATTTGTCCTCACCGTCACCCTGTGGCCCTAGCTGGGCCCACAGGACACAATGTCCACTGCTCTCCTCCTGAGGGAGCCGCAGTAGAATGGTGAATGGAGCATCGTTGGTTGTGGCTGTTCTTCAGCTCTCCTTGCTCTTCCCTTGCGGGGCTACAAGGATGGACAATTCACGGTTCTGACACTCAAAGGAGCTCAAAGTCTAGCAATGGAGACTCAGCTCTGCCCTTGTTCTGTGCACTCCCTTCTCTCTTATTCTCCTGAGCACCCACCATGCGTCACCGGGGAAACAGGCTCTGTCTCCAGCACTGGTGGAATTTTCTCTCCAAAGAGGTGATTCCCTGGAATTCTGGTAATATTCGCCATAATGTTATACTTAAAATAATATTTAAGGTAAAAAACAAAGATGAAAAAGTCAAGGCCAGGTTAGATGAGAATTGCATAAGAAAACAAAACTGGAGAATTTTGCAAATAAACAGTTCTTACCAAACTCAGCTTCCTGGCAGCCAGAGCAAAGAGAGAAACTTCATCGATGACAAGATTCCCTGTACCCTTGGATTAAAACACACTAAAAGTTGACAAGAAACTTTGCCTTTCTGTATCTGAGGCATGACAGAAGTTCTTCTTCTCAAGAGCTCTTATAGACTAGCACAACTGATATGATGGGAACATCTAAAACAATACCCTGAAATGGAATTTAACAGTGTGTTCCTTAGGGGTGTTTTACTGAACCCCTCCATTCAAGCTCATGTATCATTCAGTAAAAACAACAGTCAGAATTGTGTAAAGGTTGGTAACCACTCAAATGTCCTTCATTGGGTGATTGGATAAACAAACTACACTACATCTGTACCGTGGAATACTACTCAGCAATGAAAAAGAACAAATATTGATACATAAAACAATGTGGATAGATCTCAAAGGCATCAGGCTGAATGAAGAAAAGCCAGTCTCAAAAAATTACATACTGTGTGATTCCATTTATATAACATTCTACAATGACAAAACTTCAGAGGTAGAGGACAGTAGTTGCCAAGGTCGAGCCAGACTAGAAAGGGGTCGCTTGAGAGAGCTCCTTCGAGGTGATGGGAAAGTTCTGTATCTCAGTTGTAGTGGTGATTAAACAAATCTATACGTGGCAGAAATTTGCATAGAACTGTATATACACATATAAAGATAAGATCTGTAGTTTAATTAACAGTATTGCAATGTGGATTTCCTGGCTTTGATATTGTACCATAGTTACCTAGGATGGCACCGCTGGGGAAATATGAGTGAAGGGTTCATGGGACTTTATGCACTATTTTTGCCACTTCCTACGAGCCTAGAATTGTTTCAGAACAAAGAGAAACAAAGAGACAATGGCTGTTCTCTATGGTCCTACCCATTCCTGAGTTCTTTAACTCAGGGACTCAGCACAACCCCTGCCCTCCCTGCAGCCCCCCATTCACAGGCTTAAGCAGCTCCCAGGGCTGCCCAGCTGTGATTCTGAAGTTCGCCTTTAATCACTCACTTTAGGTCTCTTACCATTTAAGCTGTCTGTATTTAAACTCTCCCTGAGAGACCAGACTGGATAAGGAAGAGGAGAGGAGACCAGACCAGACAAGACTGGACAAGGAAGAGGAGACCAGACTGTGTTATCTGTCTTTTTATGGTTGAGGCAACTGAAGTGCAAAAATATTATGTCATTTGCCTAGGGCCAAATGGTTGATAAATAACAGCCAAGATTTGAACTCAGGTCTTATGTTTCTCAAACCAAGTGCTTTTTTCACTACACTTGCTCTCTCAGATGAAGACTATAAAAATAATAAGTTCTTTGAGTTATCTCTGCAAGAATGACACTATCAAAGAGACAAATTCTGTATAGTTATATGCACAAACTGGAGAACACTTTACTTTTTCCACCTTCAACTGCTAGCTGTATTCCTCAATATTTTAAAAATTTTGTAATGGAATGACTGCAACCCATAAAATTACAACTTTTGGTAACTTTATTATTGTCAAACAGTTTATAAGAGGAGGGACACCAGGTAGCTGGTCTTGTTAATCCTAAATTTGGACCCCTCCTCCCATTCTCACTGTCTATTTTAGGGAATCAATAATTTGTACTACTAGAAATAAACTTCAAAAATATTCTGAGGTTTAGGAGAGGTTTGTTGAAATTATAAGTATGACCTGAGCCACCAATAGTTAGCTCAGTATATCTAAAAGTAATGCCAGTAGTAGTTCATATCTAGACTAATGCTTCAAAAATGAGTAATCTCTTTGTTACAGTGTTAATATGTATGCTCCAAATTTTCTTTTTTAAATGCTATTTACAAGGCTAAATTTGAAACATGATTTAAAGAATGAAAGTAGTTCATCTTTCAAAAGATCACTGAATGATCTCACTCTTGTAACATGAGTTTTAAAGACCCAAGTATTGGCGGGGCGCGGTGGCTCTCACCTGTAATCCTAGCACTCTGGGAGGCCGAGACGGGAGGATCGCTCAAGGTCA
>VBSM01002121.1:20009400-20027459 GCA_008086735.1 Cheirogaleus medius
AAAAAAAAAAAAAAAGCCTCCTAAGTAATTTTTTTTAAATCCCTTCATTACCACTTAAGATATTTGCGTGTGAGAGATGAAATATAAGTGCAGGACTCCTTGTTAAGCTACTTGTTATCTTCTGAGGATTACTTCTCTAATACTGACTAGCTTCATTCTCTTAATTTTAATATTCAACCTAGTGTAAAACTGATCTCAGAAAGAGATCTTGACATTAAAGCCTTACATTGTTACTTTCGGCCAGGGTTTCCCAAATCACCCAATTATTAGAATTACTTGGAACACTTGTCAAAAATAAAGCCCAACCTCTCCCCAATCAGATTAACCAGACAGTGATGTCTGGGAAACTGTATTTTTCACCCTGTGTCCAGGTAGTTTTTATCATTAGGCAATTTTGAGAAACTGCTCCATACAAATGATTCTTTTTTTAAAAAATTTTTTTTGGTAGATTTAGGAGCACAAGTGGTTTATGGTTACATGGATGAATTGTATAGTGGCGATGTCTGGGTTTTTAGTGTACCCATCACTGAATAGTGTAGATTGTACTGGATAGGTAGCTTTTATTCTCTTACTTCCTTTCTACCCTCCCCGCTTCTGAGTCTCCAAAGGCCATTCTATATACCTCTGTGTACCTATAGCTTAGCTAACACTTATAAGTGAGAACATGCAATATTTGGGTTTCCATTCCTGCATTACTTCACTTAGGATAATGGTCTCCAGTTCCATCCAAGTTGATGCAAAAGACATTATTTCATTCTTCTTTATGGCTGAGTAGTACTCCATGGTGTATATATACCACATTTTCTTTATCCACTTAGGTTGGTTCCATATCTTTGCAATTGTGAATTGTGCTGTGATAAACATATGTGACTTCTTTTCCTTTGGATAGATACCCAGTAGTGGGATTGTTGGATCAAGTGGTAGGTCTACTTTTAGTTCTTTGAGAAATCTCAAAACTGTTTTCCATAAAGGTTGTAATAATTTACATTCCCACCAACAGCGTATAAGCTTTCCCTTTTCACCACACCTGCGCACCTGCACCAACATCTATTGTTTTTTGACTTTTTAGTAATGGCCATTCTGACTGGGGTAAAATGGTATCTCATTGTGGTCTTAGTTTGCATTTCCCTGCTGATTAGTGATGTTGAGCATTTTTTAATATGTTTGTTGACCATTTGTAGCTCTTCTTTTGAAAAATGTCTTCATGTCTTTTTTCCACTTTTTAATATGGTTATTTGTTTTGTTCCTGCTGATTTGAGTTCCTCTTACATTCTGGATATTCTTTGACAGATAGTTTGTGAATATTTTTTACTATTCTGTAGGTTGTCTATTACTCTGTCGATTGTTTCTTTTGATGTGTAGAAGCTTTTTAGTTTAATCAAGTCCCATTTATTAAGTTTTGTTTTTGTTGCATTTGCTTTTGGGGTCTTGGTCATGAATTCTTTGTCTAGGCCAATGTCCAGAAGAGTTATAGGTTTTCTTCCATAATTTTTATGGTTTCAGTTCTTACAGTTAAGTCTTTAATCTATCTTGAGTTAACTTTTGTATATGAATACCAATGTTTCTTATATCAAGTACACCTGGGGACCATATCAAACATGTATGTTTCTGGGTTCCATCCCCAAATACTCAGATTTTTTAAATATGTCAATGCTCCATTAACCACTTCTACCAAAGCAGTGACTCAAGAGGGTCATCACCAAGGCTCTGAATCTGCAGAATGGATCTGTGAGTGAGATCCAGGGTCATTAGTGATGGACAGCTTATCAAGCTTGGAAATCTTGATGGGCCGGTATTGCCAAAAGGACAGAATAAGAAAGAGCCTGAAGCCAGGCATCAAAGCATATGGATTAATTATGTCACTAGAATAACTCTCAGAACTTGAGAAGAAAAGCCTGATTTTAAAATGAAGGCCATCTGAACCAAGGTGTGATTTCAATGCCTCTTGAAAAGGTGGGTCTGGATTTGCAGGGTGAGGGGCAGGGCTATTGCAACTGGTTCGGAAATAAAATAACTGTAATTGCAAGTGTAGTTGTAAGAAAGAAGTTGAAGATTGAAGTAGAGAACCATGGTTTCTGGTAGTTTCTAATAACCTAGACTTCCTCAGTCCCAAATTATCTTTCTTTATAAGACTTCCTCAAAGATTGATTTTTGGATAGCATCCATAAGCAACATGAGGGATGGGTGGGATTGTTTGTTATGAATGCAGGTTTCTGGGCCCTACCTTAGATTTATAGACTAAACCTATAGGAGTGAGACCAGGAAATAGCATTTAAAATACACTCTTAATGATTCTTATACATACTGAAGTTTAAAATCATGACCTTATCTGAAGACCCTAAAGTCTAAAATATGTCTAGACAGGCATTTTAGCTGGTAAAAATGCAAACCCACTGGAAATGATAACACAGTAAACAGATTATCAGACATTAAACAAATTAGCTCTCTTCAGGAAAAAGCAGCTGAGATAAGAATTTGGGGGAGGAGGCAGAGAAGGAGGAAAGTGAAAAGCAAAGGCATAGAAACTTTCCTGATTGGGTCTACCTGAGTCTGGTTTTCATATAGGGGAGAAGCATTCAGAGGGATAGAAAAATTGGGGGCTTTGTTTGTAGGTAGGTTCCAGCAGCACCTTCAACATAGAAGCATACTGTTGTGGCTGGGGCAGATCAGCAGGCTGGTTCTGATTGTAAAGTAAAGAGATGTCTTAGGGAGAGCATCTGCAAAATGCTCTCTCTGAAAACTTAAGGATGTACTCCAGTGTTGCTTAGAGTCGCTTAATAACTGCTACATTAATAGTTTAGTTATTGATAAATTTAAAGACCCCTGCTAAAGCTTGCAGGCATTACCAATTAGGGGGAAAAGAGGGAATGGTTAATCGGCACAAAAATACATTTAGTTAGAATGAATAAGGTCTAGTAATTAGTAGAACAATAGGGTGAATAGTTGACAATAATTTATTGTATATTTTAAAATAACTAAAACAGTGGAATTGGAATGTTCCTATCACAAAGATATGATAAATGCTTGAAGTGATGAATACCCCAATTACCCTGATTTGATCATTATTCATTGTATTCCTGTATCAAAACATCACTGGACACCATAACTATGTATAATTATGTATCCATAATAATTAAAAAGAAAAAAACAAGAAAAATAAGTCACTAGCTACAGAAAGCATCAATTCCTTATCTCTCTCTCAAAAGGGTGACCTCTAGATAATATTGTTAAGATTTGATGAACAAGTCAGTGATTACCAGGGAGCTTACTGCAGAGGTTTGAAATATCCTGAGAGTTTATATTCCCAGAATTTTGTGTCAGCAGGACTGTTCCTCTCTGGAGTTGAAGAGATCAGTATAGATATACAGAATCAATTACCTGTGGGGCTTTTACCACAAGATTTGGCAAAGAAGTGAAATGTAAGGATTTTTACCTAAAATCTCTGAGGAAGAAATTGTAAAGTAAGTTGCAAACTGATTAACTGCAACATCTGGCATGAGGTAAAATTATAATGACTGAAACTTTTCTTTATACCATAAATATTGGAGCAGGGGAATTGGATGGAAAAGAATTTTTTAGTCTATCTATGATGGCCTAGAACGAGGGTACTCTTATTCAAGGGACTAGTTCTTTTGGAAGAAATATTCCAGAAAGTAGGAAGGATTTTAAATTCCACTCCCATTGTTTTGTGGACATATTCTGCAACAATATCCAATGATCCTCCTTCTAATTCTACCCTCATAAAACACCCATTGGATTTTAACTCAGCCTCTTGAATGTACTTAACATTCTGAGCAATGGCTGGTCAACTTTCCATTGAAATTAATATATTGGCACTTTGGAGTAAGAGTAATGCTATTGTGGCCGGGTGCGGTGGCTCACGCCTGTAATCCTAGCACTCTGGGAGGCAAAGGTAGGAGGATGGCTCAAGGTCAGGAGTTCGAAACCAGCGTGAGCAAGAGCGAGACCCCGTCTCTACTAAAAATAAAAAGAAATTAATTGGCCAACTAAAAATATATACAAAAATTTAGCCAGGCATGGTGGCGCATGCCTGTAGTCCCAGCTACTTGGGAGGCTGAGGCAGGAGGATCGCTCGAGCCCAGGTGTTTGAGGTTGTTGTGAGCTAGGCTGACGTCATGGCACTCTAACCTAGGCAACAGAGTGAGACTCTGTCTCAAAAAAAATAAAAAAATAAAAAAAGAGTAATGCTATTGTGAGTTTGACATCTAGTGGGCATGACTGATCTCATAGAGACTCATCACTTCTGTGTGACCTGATAAAATTGAGTTTATTGACTTGTAAAGCAAAGGATATCCTTCTGCTCTCATGAAGATGTAGATAACTTGAGTCAGGACATCTGCTTATCAGCTTGAGAAGGCCAGTGTATTAGTTATCTATTGCTATGTAACAAATTACTCCAAAACATAATTTTTAAAATCACTTTAAAAATAAACATTTATTATCTTACAGTTTCTGTGGATCAGAAATTCCAATGTAGTTTAGCTGTGTGATTCTACCTTGGGTGTCTCCCATGAGGTTGCAATCAAGATGTAAGCCAGGGCTGCAGTCATTGAAAGGCTTGCTGGGGGCTAGAGGGTTTGCTTCCAAAGTGGCTTGCTCATGTGGCTGGCAAGTTGGTCCTGGATAACAGTGGTAGGCTTTAGGTCCTCCTTACTTTTGCCTCTCAACAGCCTGCTTGCGTGACCTCATGACGTGGAGACCAATATCTCCCCCTAACTAGCAATCCAAGACAGAACAAGACAGAAGTGGCAATGTCTTTTATTTCTGCAGTATTCTGTTCATCACACAGGTTAGCCATGATTCAATGTGGAAGATTACCTAAGGGCATGGATGTGAGGAGTACCAGGAGACAATGATTATGGGGGCAGTCTTGTAAGGCTGGCTATTACAATCAGTTTACTGCATGCCATATTTATTATCCTATACTCATGTAGTTTATTCTTCTTTAAATTGAAATAGTCATTTCTCAAGACCCATCTTCTAAATAAGAATATCATTTGTTTTTAGTTTCTTCTTATATAGTAGGCTTACTATTTTTTTCCTTGTGGGAATTGTTTTCTGGCTCTTGAACTATAAAGACCAGATGAGCATGTTTTTGGTATAAGAGGAATCATAATTTCTCTCTTATTTAACATTTTGTAACAATATAGTACATTTGAGCTTGGTCTAAAAGTCCCTGGTTGTGTGTCTTTGTGTCCTCCATTTCTCATTTTATTCTTTCTTTGGCTAGCAGTGATACTCCATGGATTTAAAAAATCAAAAGGAATATTTTCAGGACTTCATGTAGTATAATTTTTAAACCTATAAATACAGTTTATGTTTATGCATGTCTTCTCAAGTTGTTCAAATAAGAATATTTATGTAGTGTTAGTTCTACACTCTCAGGAATGTATTACAGAAATTATTATCATTGAAGAATTCATTGTTTTTCTGACAGTAACATCTTTGCTGCATCATTCTTAGAGGAAATTTTCTTGACAGCAGTATTTGTGTTCTACATCTGGAAATATCTATAAAATGTATTCAATTCTCTGAAAATCTCAAAGGAAGAGTTTCTGTGATAAAATTTTTGACACAAATATTTCACATTTCTAGTTGTGGCAGCAACTCTACAATTCCAGGGGGAAAAAGTGAATAAGTGCATATCTATACATAAACCACAAAATTCCTCAAATATATACATATTTGCATATACGAGTGGTGACTTCTTGTTCCAGAAGATAAAAGGAAAGATCTTTATTCTAATTGTATTTTCTTGCTATAGAAACACATTTTCCCCTGTAGGTGTGGTAAAAGGTAACTTTCTCACTGACCATTTACAGGTAGCAAAAGAATTATGTTGTCTTAACTATTAGTCTATATGATTGCTGACTTGGACTTTGCAAATGTTACTAAGAAAGGTGAGAGAGAGGGCCTTAGAAACTTTTGCTGTGAATGTAGGAAAATGCCTGCTGAAGCCAGAAGGTAAACTTTTAGAGGCTCAAGGGCCTATGGAAAACAGTATGCTTATGAAATACCAGGTTAAAGGGCCAGGCTTGGTGGCTCACAACTGTAGTCCTAGCACTTTGGGAGGCCAAGGCAGGAGGATAGCTTGAGCCCAGGAGTTTGAGGTTACAGTGAGCTATAATCTGGCCACTGCACTCTAGCCTGGGCGACAGAGTGAGACCATGTCCCCAAAACAAACAAACAAACAAACAAACAAACACACAAAATCCAAAACAACAGAAAAACACCCAAACCAGGTAAAAAGAAGAATTGAACAAAAGGCATCAGAAAAATTGGGATTGCAGTCACATTAGCATAATTCCTTGGACCATCAATTTGGTAATTATGACATAGTATAAAACATTAAGCAAATACTTTCATGTGACTCAGTGTATGGGATTTAGAAAAATAGAGGATTTGAGAGGGAATTAAAGATCTTATTTGACAAGTGAACATAATGGATTTATATTTGAATTGATGATCTCAAATTTATGGATTTGCTAAACTGAGAAACCAGATTACAGATTAGTGAAAAGAATGTTAGAAGTTTCCTAAAATAGCCTGCTTAACTTTGCAGCCACTTTGTGTTATGTGGGATGGGCCTTAACCCAAATCTTTACTTCAAAGAAGTCAGCCTAGGCAGGAATTGAAGCAATAGATTTAGTTCCATGCCTGTGGTTTCCCTTGGGCCTTTTACCAACTGCATTTTGGATGCGGTATTGAATGGTAGAGGAGCAATATCTTTGGAGTCAGACTTATGTTTGAATCTGGTGTCTGTCTATTGCTAGTTCTGTGTTATTGGAACAGCTACTTAATCTCACTGAGTCTGTTTTTTCATCTACAAATGAGGGTTAATAGTACTATTCAGGGCTGGCTATGTAATTTGTGAGGCCCAGAGCAAAAAGAGAATGCTAGGCTTCTCGTTCAAAAAGCAGGAAGAAAGTGCTGTTAAAAGTACTGTTATATAAAGCTTTTTCCCTTAATAACATTTTATTACCTTTTTTTTTTTGACAGGGTATTAGTCTGTTACCCATGATAGAGTGCAGTGGTGTTATTGTAACTCACTGCAACCTCAGACTCCTGAGCTCAGGTGATCCTCCTGCTTCAGCTTCCCGAGCAGCTGGGACTACAGGCATGCACCAACATGCCCGGCTAATTTTTCTATTTTATTGTAGTGACAGGGTCTTGCTTGTGCTCAGGCTGGTCTCAAACTCCTGGCCTCAAGCCTCCTCCTGCCTTGGCCTGCCAAAGTGCTAGGATTACAGGTGTGAGCCACCGCACCTAGCCTACATTTTGTTACTTTTTTTTTTTTTTTGAGACAGAGTCTCATTCTGTTGCCTGGGCTAGAGTGCCATGACGTCAGCTTAGCTCACAGCAACCTCAAACTCCTGGGCTCAAGCAATGCTTCTGCCTCAGCCTCCCGAGTAGCTGGGACTACAGGCATGCGCCACCATGCCTGGCTAATTTTTTCCTATATATTTTTAGTTGGCCAATTAATTTCTTTCTATTTTTAGTAAAGACGGGGTCTTGCTCTTGCTCAGGCTGGTCTTGAACTCCTGACCTTGAGCGATCTGCCCGCCTCGGCCTCCCAGAGTGCTAGGATTACAGGCGTGAGCCACCGTGCCCAGCCCATTTTATTACTTTTAAAGTGTAATGTTGTAAATAAAATTAAAATTTTAAAGGATTAGCATGAATTTCACCATTCATCTCTATATTATATAATATCAATATGTATTTACAATATATATGATAAATGCAAATATAAGGGCATTAACTCATATGGAATCAACATTTCATAGCCCGCTCATACATATGTATTTCATTCTTAACAGAAGAGTGGACAAAAAACTGTGTAAAACTAACTTTTTGTTTCACTTCTTTATACAATGCCTTCTTAAACAGGCACCACTGTATGATGGCTTATTAGTTGGCAGAGAGTACCTAGGAGGTCTCAACTAGAAGTTGTACTTATAAATTCAACCATACTATTTGGGGAAAGTATCCAAAAATACAAATAAACTTGGAAATGTAATAGATTATTTAAATAATAACCATGTGACATCCACATACAGAAAAATGAATCTAGACAGACTTTGCATTCTTCACTAAAATGAACTCAAAATAGATTGCAAACCTAAATGTAAAACACAAAACTAGAAAACTAGAAGTTAACATAGGAGAACATTTAGATGATCTTGGGTTTGACAATGATGTTTTAGATATAATGCCAAATACATGATCCATAAAAGAAAGAATTGATAAACTGGACTTCATTAAAATAAACAATTTTGGCTCTGCAAAGGATACTGTCAAGAGAATGAAAGGCAAGCAACAGACTGGGAAAAAAAATATTTGTAAAAGACATATCTGACAAAAGACTGGTATCCAAAATACACAAAGAACACTCAAAACTCAATAATAAGAAAACAAACAACCCAATTAAAAAAATGGGCCAAATACCTTAACAGACACCTTACCAAAGAAGATACAGAGATGGCAAATAAGCATATGAAAAGATGCTCCATATCCTATGTCATTAAGAAAATGCAAATTAATAGAACAATGAGTTACCACTATATACCTATTAGAATGGCACAAATTCAGAACATTAGCAACACCAGATGTTGGTGAGGATGTGGAGCAACAGCGACTTCATTGCTGGTGAGAATGCAAAATGGTACGGCCATTTTGGAAAACAGTTTGAAAGTTTCCTATACAACTAAACATACTCTTTCCATATAATCCAGCAATCAGATTTCTTGGTATTTACCCAAAGGAGTTGACAACTTATGTCCATGCAAAAACCTGCACATGAATGTTTATAGCAGCTTTATTCATAATTGCCCAAACTTGGAAGCAACCAATATCTGTTTCAATAGGTGAATGGATAAATAAGCTGAAGAATGCTATTCCACACTAAAAAGAGATGAGCTATCAGGCCATAAAAAGACATGGAGGAAACTTAAATGCATATTACTAAGTGAAAGTCAGTCTGAGAAAGCTACATATGTACAATCTCTACTATATGACATTCTGGAAAAGGCAAATCTATGGAGACAGTAAAGAGATAAGTGGTGACCGGGCAATAGGGGCAGGGAGGGAAAAATAAGTGGAGCACAGAAGATTTTTAGGGCATAGAAAATACTCTGTGTGATGCTATCATGGTATTATAGATACATGTTAGTCTATATTTGTCCAAACCCATAGACTGTATAGCACCAAGAGTGAAACGTAGTGTAGGCCATGGACTTTGGGCAATAGTGATATCTCAAGGTAGGTTCATCAAATGTAACAAATGTCCCACTGGTGGGGGATATTGGTAACGGGGGAGGCTATTCCTGTGTGGGGACAGGGAGTGTATTAGATATCCCTCTACTGTCCTCTCAATTTTGCTGTGAACCTAAAACTGATCCAAAAAATAAACCTTAAAAAAATAATGACCACAACCTCAAAATTATTATATTTTGTTTTCTTGAGGACCAGCCCCTACCTAAGGACTTTATAATTGCTATCTCATGTATTTCTTGCTATAATCATTTGAGTTAGGTTATTCTTATTTCCATTTTACAGATTAGAAAAACTGGCATGTAGAGGGTAATATTATTGCCTTGATAAAAATTAATTTATTAGATAGTATATTATTCAGTTATTGCTTAATAATTCTGTGTAATAAACCATCTTAAAAACTCAGTGTCTTACAAAGCCAAGCATTCATATATTTTTGCTCATGGGGCTGTGGGTAGGCTGTTGCTCTGCTGGGTTTGGCTGATATCAATTGTGTTTATGTCTGCTACCCCCATTTTCTCATCCTCCTTGGACCAGCATCTACCTGGAGGTGCTATTTTTTCTCATGGCAAATCTCAGAAGCACAAAATCACAAGCCAAGCTACAAAAACACATTTACAGTATCTGCTCATGTTATGCCTACTAACATACATTGGCCAAAACATGGCCAATATTTTTGGAAAATATTGCAGCCACAGTGGAAGGGCACTACAAAGTGACATGGAAAAGGGTGTGGTGTATTATACTATTACAGGGGAACATTTGGGACCAATAGTCCAATCAACTTCTAGTTAGGAGTAGGGCATTGAGAGAATGTGAATCACATTGTGTGGAAAGGAGGGTAGGTATAGAGAGAAAGTGAACTATGACATATGGTGCACAGTGTGGAAAGTCTAGCACTGAGCAGCAAGAGGGATTCGGGCCAGGTGGTGGGCATGCTAGAAAGGAAAGTGGTGTTCTCTTATCTCCTTTTGCTGAGCCCAAGCTAGATAGTCTATTTTGTAACTTTATTTATGACTATCCCAGCAAATAAGGGTGCCATTCAGAGAGAACAGTGGTAATATAAGACCCTGGAGTCCATTTTGAACCACCGCATTATCATAACCTAGAGTAGTAGTAGGTTAGGGTTTTTGGTCACTGCTTATTCTCCACAGATTTTATGATGTTCATTAAAATCCTGGCTCAAATCTCCTCCATTGCAGCACAAATAATATTCTAAGTAGGTTTCCTAAAAATCCCACTGCTCATAGCAATGAGGATGCTTCTTAATTTAAAGGCTATATTTTGGATCAGAGTCCAGCCATTGGTTCCTATGGGGGTTTGAGAAGATTGTTTCTGGGAAAGGGCTACCATATTATTGTTCCAGCTGCCACAGACAATATGAAGTTATAACAATATTAATAGCATTTCTCAGACTTCTAGTTTGTAGCTTGGGGGAGATATTTTAGCCTCTACAAAGGAAGGGATGAGATTGAAAAGTGGGGTCAGAGCCAGGTGAGAAAAGGCTTGAGATGCCCTGCTAAGAAATTTGGACTTTATATAGCATTATTGAGAGAAGAGGGAAAAGTGAAATGCTAAGATTTTTTTTTGAAAGATGGCTCTGATAGCATGAGAAGAATGGATTTGAGAGAAGATAATGGACAGAATGCAGAGGCACCAATTTGGAATTTACTGTGATGTTTTAGGCAAGAGACAGTAGGAGCAATCACATTCTCATTCCTGGGGCACTCATTTTCGGATATCCTTTTGAGACCATCTGTTCCTAACATTCTCTAGCACTTCCATTTCTAAAACAACAAAATTCTGGAGAGCTTTAACTGGAAGTACCATCTGATTTTTAGATTTATGATATTTTTTAAAGATGTTTTCTAAAATGCTTGGCAAAAATAGGTGCTCTGTGTTTGCTGAATTAAAAATAAATTGACTTCTATAAGCAAACTGCTTACTTCCTTTCCTCTCTCTCGCTCTTTTTCTTTTTGGTCGTTGTTTATCCAAAGAAAAAATGTACCCTGAAGTATATATACTTAAGAAGAAAGAAGGCTTGTTAAGACTCCAGTCTATAAAGGGTGAAAACATGTCCTTGTTTTTGCTTGTTGTAGGTATTAGCATCTTGGCTGTAAAGTGCATGCACCATCTCCATGTGAGGGAAGAGAGGAATAGTGTGTGCTGTGTAAGAGGCAGATTTGCAGAGAACTGGTCAAGCACATCCAGAATCACACATGGAGCCCTTCAATTCAAGCTAACGCAGCATATTCCACACCATACACAGGTCAGAGTGTGGCAGGAAGTCAGAGTGTAGCTTCTCTCTTTTATGTAACTTGTTTGAGGGCCTGGGACCAACCCTGAAACTTGGCAGAAAGGTCTTTTCCTAGACTCTCTCTCTCATTTTAAAAGGTAGTCCTCCTCATGCTGGGCAGTGTTTATTGCAGGCTTAGTGATCCAGCTTTTCTTTGGGATTCTTGGCTGGGACCAGTGTGCAAATGCTGCTGCTGCACTGGATTAAGGTCTACTGAAGGGTGTTTATTATCTCTTTATAAAGAGATTGTAGAGTTCCCATATACACATGGTCTCCCATTTCAAAGGGTCTATTCTTGTCTTACTCCTTTTCTCCTTAGTTTCCATCCCTGAATATGAGCGTGTGTGTCTCTTTCAGCCAGCCTAAGATTTTCACTGTGTCTTAGTCCATTTGGACTGCTATAATAGAATATCATAGTCTGGGTGGCTTAACAATGGCAAACACTTATTTTTCACAGTTCTGGAGGCTGAGAAGTCCAAGATCAAGACACCAGCAGATTTTGTATCTGGTGAGAGTCTGCTTACTAGTTTCATAGATGCCTGTCTTCTCACTGTACCCTCACATAGCAGAAGGGACAAATGAGCTCTCTTGGGCCTTTTTTATAAGGGCATTAATGCCATTCATGAGAGCTCTACCCATGTGACCTAACCATCACCAAAGGCCCTGCCTCTAAATACTATCATACTGGGGATTATATTTCAACATATAAATTTTAGAGGAACACAAACATTCAGTCTCTAGCTGACTAATTAATCCCATATTGGGTGTTATGGGAAAGAGGACTCTGTGCTCCAATTTTGAACTTTGATAGGCCTTGGGAAGTTGTATTTGTGTTTATGCTTTAACACCTTGCTTCAGCTTAATTTTTGTGTTTTTTACTATGTAGACTAAGAAACCAATCTTATGGTGTAGAATCATTTACATCAGCTCCACAAAGGTTAGAAGAGTGTTGCAAAGCATAACTTTGATAGCCCTGATCGTGTCTTTGGCTGTGCTTTGGGAACTGAAAGGGATCCTAACTGACGAACCTCCAAATGTCAGGTCCTCATTCAATACCTTACCCATTTATTTAACCCTCGGGCAAGACCCAATCTCTAGTCTGCAGCTCTTGGTCTTGCTCCTAGATGCCATTTTTTTCTCTCATATTTATGCTGAGCTGTTCTAATAGCTGCCTTATAAGCTGCTTGGGTGAGACTATACTACTCTGGCTCTTTGTCACCTTCTCTGAAACAGAAGTCATTGAGGATGGCATCAGAAAATGGAAAGTGAAATCAGTGACTTCATTCTTAGTGGCAGCTTGCGTGTGATGGGAAAGTATTTCAAGGTATTAATCTATGTACCCCAGAGATCATCCATCAAATTCTTTCTCTTGTGACTTAAAGGTCTTTTCCATTCCCTGGTCCTCTTAGATAGACATGGGTCATCCAGAAACACAGAATGTAAACACTCCATTATTAGGCTAAAAAATGTTGATGGCCTAAGCAGGAATGATTTGAAAGTGTACTTGCAGTGTTTCTACTTCTAGTTAAATGATGCCATGGGTGGGAAAGAGCAGGAGAGGAGGGACAGGATCCATACTGAGATGAGTGTACAGTGGGGTGGTGTTTCTGAGGCAGGACAAGATGCTTCCACCATCCATTCATTAGAATGAGTTCAAAATACTGGATGACCTATTTCATTCATTTATGATAGCATTTGCTATTTCTGGAGCTGGGCCCAAATGCCTTTGAAGGAAGCTGTAGCCTCCTCCCAGTAGGGCTCTTTCCAATGAGCTTTCTTCCTCTCACATATGGGGCAAAGGTACCCATTTTGGGTTTATATAGTTCAGGGCTGCTGAGAATACAGCCCAAGTGGGCAGTAGTCTCAGGCTGTCAGTTACACTGCCTTGCCCTTGAGGACCCAGCAATTTGAGCATTCCAAATTGTTCTCTTTTTCTTGCTGAGTATGGTATAAATTACCAAAGGTTGAGTTGGCACAGATATCATTTGCATTTCTGTTGTACATCCATTTGATAAATTCTGTCATTTTTTTCTTCTTTATTGGTTTAAGGTTATACATTTATGACTTAGTTTATCATAGTTCTCTTACTACAATAATAGTGTACACAAGTGGAGGATGATTATTACCATGACTCTATAACTCAGCTCTCCCAAGCTATTGCTTAGTGAAGCCAATTTAAAGAATGGTAGAAAGATGTGTTATATTTACCTTACCAATGATGATTCTATTTTTTAGACACTATATAAATAAAGGAAACCATGCTTGTGTTAGGAGAGGAGGCTGCAGATATTCTTGGAGTACAGTAGTGACTGTAAGGACAAACTTAAAGGAAATAAGCCTACAGTTCTACTAAGGTTGAATGAATCTCTTACCAGCTGTTGGATTCTCTTTTCTGTGTGGAAATCAGGCTTTTCAGTGCTAACCTAGGACTTGGCTAATTGTTCTATGGGGCTATTAGTTAGACCATTCCTATTGAATGACACTTCTATATCCTCAATAGACTAGATCTTCTTAAAAATATCTAAATGGATAAAACCTTTACTGGGAATAATAACTAGTAGAAGAGTCTTTTGGAGAATAGCAATCCCATTCATAGGAGTTGAACAACCCAGATCATCTCAAAACTTGTCCCCAGGTTTGTAAGTAATGTAGCAGAATAAACATTTGGGTTAGCCCAAATTACTACTGATTAAATAATAGCCTTAAATTTTCTTTTGGCCAACTAGGGGGAAATAATTTACCATTGCTAACACTTTATTTTGAATCTTAATTAACACGAGTGGTGGTAGTGGTGAAACAATCTATGTCTAAATGAAACTAAAAATCAATCTGATAATCTAAGGTGGACTTGAAGTTGTAGAGACTTATTTTATTGTTCCAGTCTGGAACATCTTAGGCCATAGTTCCAAAGTGCCTTTTTATAGTACCTTCGTTTCTCTTGTTTTCTTCACGACCATGTCATGTTTATTATTCAGAGTCTGAAGCACTTCTACACACCACTCTTGTAACACATGATCCAAAAATAAATAATAGAGGTAAAATCATGCTGAGGAACACTAAAACTGAAAGTTAGGCATCTGCAAATGAACATTAAAATCCAAAAGACTCAACCGTGGCGAAGATCTGGACAATCTTGATGATCTTTCCTGCAGCTTTGGCTGAGAGAGGATAAAAAATGGGATTGAGAGTAAAAAATAAAAGTTTCCAAACTCCTGGAAAAAGACTGACAAGTATACAATCATGGTTAGTGTTATGATTAGAACTGATTTGAAACCTGTCTAATTGTCTAATTAGTGATAATCATCAGTATTGGGTAGTGGCATTACTCCCGTGGATACACTTCTAAGGCTGACATCAAATATCTGCCTCTGTAATCAATACAAAACATGCTCTTGGCTGATCTCAAGCCACTTTCACCTCTGTAATCAATAAATATTTCCCCAAAATGCTCTGTAAGGTCAGAAGTTTGCTCTTCCTGACTAGCATAACTCTTCATTACTTAAGCATCAAATTCATCTTTGTGCTTTTGGTTTCAGATTTCAAGTGTGGTCTCAATCTTTGACAGGGGACGTGAAACAAATATTGCTCATAGGATCACTGAAAAATGGTGGCATAAGGAAGGCATATATGAAGTATTTACTCATGGCAATAACTTTAGACATTAAAATACAGAGTTTGTTCTCCCTTTCTTCAGAATCATTTTCTACTCGGGATGCCTTGAGGACAAAGGCAGTAGATTGGCAATATCTAGATGGAATATAGATCTTGTAAGGTGTGAGTAAATATAGTAGAACAAATAAAAAGGGGATATGTAAGGCAAACTAGATGGAAATGGAAATTTCTGTGGGAGAGAAGAGTTTATGGAACATTAGCATTAGGTGCTTTGTGCCTTCCCGCAATCTCAGGCAGGGAGAGGAGAACGTTCCACCTCTCCCATCCTATCCTGAAGTTGGGGTCCCAAAGAAATTCTCTTTTGGAATTGGAGGTATTTAATATAGGCCCTGGTGCTAGCTTCTTATTTGGAGCTCTGTGAGGGGCAGAAAATTTAGGCATAACCAACCCCTGGAATTGGTAGGAGGGCAGCAGAAAATTGGCAGAGTGCCTAGCCTGTCAGAAGAAGGCAGACATAACATTTAGCATGCTGTGGAGCTGAGCCTGTCACAGTTGGTATGAATAGGTTTTCTCAAAGTCTAGAGCAGGCTTCAGAAAGTATCTGTGGTTGTAGACTGGCTTGCTACCTCCAAGTCTTTCCAGCAAGGTGAAGAGACCCCATACAGAGGCTGTGGGGTAGACCATTAATTGGGAGTTGGGGTGGCAAACCCCAGTCTTCCTCCTGACACAAAGAGGTTATGGAGAGACTGACCAGCAGGGCACTCAAAGACCATCAAATCTGCCATGAAGTAGAGCCAGCAGCTTGGTGCCACCAGCTCCAGACACCAGATCAATGGGGATGCCAGCAGCCAGGACCAGAAAAAAGGGACTGCACCAGCTGTGCAACCTCTGCTTCACATGATGGAAGGGCAAACTCAATCCTTTAAGCCCTTTTATAAAGCACTAATCCCATTCAAGAGAGCAGAGCCCTCATGGCCTAACCACTTCCTAAAGGCCTCACCTCTTAATAATGTTGTATTGGGGATTAAGTGTCAACATGATTTTGGAGGGGGCAAAAACAGTCAAACCATAGCAGTGACCTACCAAGATTATAGTTTGGTATGGTTTCATTATCTAATCAAATAGAAAATTTTGGACATTTTTATTCTACATGGGGCATTATTTTTATAAATGAATGACTTTCTATTGTTTAATTGTGAATTCTTGGTGGGAATTAGGTATTAACTACTTATAATACCCTCCCAGGGTATTCCAAAGAAGCTCCTGGATGCAGCAAGTTTTAAATGGTGGAAATTTACAACCGTCATGGCAAGGGGAATAATTGTGAAAGATTTATCTGTTTAGCATACACCTCATATTTGTACCAGGTGGCAACCCTGGGTTTTACCTAAGCATAAAATCAGCCTCTTTATGGACTCAGTCTGATAATAACAATATGAACATATGCAAGAAATGCTGAGCTATCACAATTATACATTAATAAGGTAGTATGTACATTGCATGCTAATGCATTTCTGCAAGTAGTTTTGTTGGATTAAATGAAAAGAAAAGCATGAACTATATTTTGAAATTCATTTGATGATGAAAGAGAATTGGGTTAGATGCAATTACTTGTCAGATCCTTTTGGAGGTGTGGCTTGAAGATCTCTTAGAGTTACAAAGTAGAAACTGTTTGGCAGTTGTGTCTCATAGCTAAGATAACACTGACAGTGCCATTTGGGGACCCTCTCTGGATGACCTGGGGCATTAGTGGTTCTTATTCACTTCATATTAAATAGAACCTGTAACAAACACCCACCTCAAATGAAAGGGAGGCTAGCGTGCTGTAGATGTAATTCTTCCCTCTACTTAATAGACCCTTGAATTCCTGAACTGTTTGGTTCTGAATTCTTTGGTTACTGTTACTGTGAAAGAGTAATCATAGTAATGATAATGTGTGGTTTCAGATTACACATGAAGCTTTCTTTCCCTTTCCCTTTACTGTCGGCTAAGCTTAAACAGTAGCATCGAAAGCTCTCTCCTTCACTTTAGTTGTTAGTTACACTTGTGAATTTATAATTGCTAACACTTAAACACTGAGCATAACACAAACCTACCAAAAGCTGCTGATAATTGATTACTCACGCAGCTGGATTCAGGCTTCCTTTTCATTCTGTGGAGTCTGTTGACCAAAACTCTGCTTCCTGGAACACACACGCTCTCTTTTGATAGCATCTTTCTTCATTCAAAGACAAATCTTAAAATGTCTAAAATGTATACATACATACATACTTACTTGAATTTTCATTGCTTATGAGTTTATATAGCTAGATGGGAATAAATTATTCCAACTGCACTTCATTTCAGTCTTTCATTTAGCTTGCTTTGTGAATAAAGAAATGCTTTTGTAAGAGATAGAAACAAGAGGAGTGATGTTTGAATTGGTATCTGATCTCACAGACATGGCTTTATGTACTTCAGATAGGAAGAAAAAGAAATGAACTCAAAAGATAGAAAGCAGCAGTTTAGAAATTATGTTATTATTGTTAATTTGGAAACCTTCTTGACTTTGTGAAGTGGGAAATTTATATGAATAGAGAATGTGCTGGTAATTCAATTCCCTAATTTGCAGTCTTTTACTGAGACACTGACTAGGAGAGCAGAGTTGTCCGCTGTTTATGTACAGGGCTGGATTAGTCAATGAATAGAGTATGGGTATGCTTAGGGTATCAGCAAAGAACCACCTGTCTCCACTACTGAAAAGAGAATTCTGAACCTGAACTTTGAAAGTAGAACAGTTAGAGACTATTTTTTTTTTTAATTTTTATTTTAGAGACAGGGTCTTGCTCTGTCACCCAGGCTGGAGTGCAGTGGTGTGATC
>VBSM01002121.1:20027559-20041137 GCA_008086735.1 Cheirogaleus medius
AAAAAAAAAAAAAAAAATATCTAATACAGACTTTCAGATGCAGACATTGCCTTCCAAAGTTCTCTGTGCCATGTAAGTGTAAAGAAGTAGAGAATTTATGTGCCAGCATTCTGGTGCGTGTGTGGGGCACAGGGATGGGGAATGGGGAGGGGAGGTTCTATCCCATGAGAATAACAAACAGGGCAGGGGATGAAATTACATTTATCAGGAAGCTGTGACAGGGTTACAGTATTAGTAGTCCAGGTTCAGTATTTATTCCGCACATATGGAGCATCCTTTCCATACTTTAAATATAAGTATAGTGGGTTAAGTAGGTAACATTTAGGCCTGTGGTCCTCAACTCCCCGGGGCCGCAAACCAATATCGAATATCGATCTGCGGCCTGCTAGGGACCAGGCAGCAGAGCTCCCCACCCCTCCCCGCCCCCTGGAAAAATTGTCTTCAATTAAACATGGGAAACGGGGCAGGGCATGGGGGAGCGCAGTGGGCAGGTCACTCCGCTACACCCCACCCCTCACCCGCCCCAAAGTCCGTGCAAAAATTGTGTTCCATTAAACCAGTCCCTGGAGTCAAAAAGGTTGGGGTCTGCTGATTTAGGGAGTTAAGGTGACTACAGATATACCTCTATGTATGTAATTACCAAGGTAGTTCACTATGTGATTACCAAGGTAATATGCAGTTATTCTAAAAATTCTGAAAATATATAAACATATAAAGAAGAAAAAATCCTCATTATCCCATTAGCCAGAGATAGCTGCTATTAATTAATGTGGGTGTGGTGTGTGTGTATGTATAATTGGAATCATATTTGTAGCTATGTGTATATCTAGAAGATGCTGTGGAGTGCTGCTTGAATCTTTCCTTACGACACTCTATTTTTAATAATAAAAGAATTTTTAAAAAGTTTCTTGCCTTTTTGCTTTGTTTCTACATTTGTACTATAATTATATTTTAAACCAATATTTAAAATTTTTGTATTGCCATAGTGCCTGATATACTGCTAAACATGATTAAGACTTCAATAAATCATGATGTATTTATGGATGACATTTTCCAGTATAACCCTATTTTAGTTTTTAATGCCAAAAGTATTTATTGTTATATAAATGTGCTTTTCAATAAAATTTATTGTGTAGGTCATTTGTTACCCAAGGGCTGTCTCTGTTCAGAGACTTACAGCTAGGAATTTGGCATGACAAAATAATGCCTTCTGTCATTTTGTGGTTTGATTTTTTGATAACTGGGTTAGCTTCAGGTACATGACTTAAGCATCATTCATTTGTTGAAAGAAATTTATTTGCCCCTTTGTGATTTTGATCACTTGCAAATATTACATATGACTCATTGCTTTTGTTATTAAGCTCCTTCTTATCAATGAAATTATATTAATAGATTGAAAGATGTCAAATGATTCTATAATTGAAGTTCACTTGAATTTGGGTCGAAGGGAAACCAGGGTCATCTTAGGGCACTATGACTAAAATTTGGGTCAGATGGGAGACCAGGGTCATCTTAGGCCACTATGACTAAAAATTAAAATGAACAAAATTCTGAGGAAAGAGAACAAAAGAACAATAATACGAGCATTTATGGTCTTTATGAAATTGAAAAAAATGGCTGTCTCAGAAAACAATCCAATTAAATTGTGAGACGTGAGATAAGCTCATTAGAGGCTGACAGTTATTGCAATTTTCAAGACAATTCAATTTTAGTTAGAAATAAATGGTGAACCTGTTGGTTTTGTCTCATAAAATACAAATGGCAGAATATTCTACTCTGCTCTTCCAGGATGGATTTCAAACCACAGTAAAACTTCTCAAGAAATGTAATATAAAACTGGATTTTTAAAATTCATGTTCTCTTTGAGTGTGCATCTGTGTTTCAACAATTTAGCTAATCTGTATTAGAATGTACTAACTTGAGTCAACAGCCCTGATGAATGCATTATAAGTGCAATTGCGCTGTGATAAAGAGATGTAACACCTGGCTTTTTTTGTGAAATAGATTTCTACTTTTTCCCCTATAGTCTAGATAAAAGTAAACTGATGAGGACATATTTTTAACAGACACTTTCCTCTCAATAATTACCTTCTCATTAGCCAATTACAGTGTTTTAATTTCTATATATTTTCTCCTTTTAATTGACTAGTTTTCCACTGTTCTTAATAAAAGGTTTTCATACAATTTCCCAGAACCCCATAATATATTTTAGTGATCGAAATATAACAGAAGTAGAGCACAACAACAAGATCAGGAGTACTTTTTGCCCTTCTCTTCATTTCAAGTTTCACAAATGTCTCCCTTGCCCTACATAGGGAAAAAACTGTAGGTCTTCAGTCTTGGGACAAATTAGCTTCAGGACAATGTTGCTGCTTCATGGCGACCTAAAGCAGCACAGTAATCATTTAACTTGAAAACATGTGTGGCAAGGTAAGAACATTCAGATTACTAGAAACATGGAAACATAAACCTTTTGTTTTTCTTTCTTTTATTCAGTGTGTTAGATGGATGTGAAACAAATATTTTCACCTGCTTCCTGGGAGGGTTTGATGATTAAACAAACAGGACAGGAAAACTAGTTGGTGGCTAAATTGTGTGTTCAACACTTATTCAGTGACACTTTGTTGAGCATCTATCACTCATCAGGCATTATTCTGGGTACTAGTTTACATTATATGTAAATGAATAGGGAGATGTATAGGGATACATGTATAGGGAGGGAATTATAAGTA
The DNA here is from genome assembly GCA_008086735.1 of Cheirogaleus medius. Classification (NCBI taxonomy): domain Eukaryota; kingdom Metazoa; phylum Chordata; class Mammalia; order Primates; family Cheirogaleidae; genus Cheirogaleus; species Cheirogaleus medius. The sequence goes on from VBSM01002121.1 coordinate 20,030,292, forward strand.
TCTGATTTCAAAAAAGTGTTATGACAAAAATAAAGCAAGTAAGGGAATGAAGGTTGAGGGATTGGAGGTGTCTGGGGGGAGCAGACAGTTTTAGGTAATGGGTTTGATCAGCCACCAAAGGGTTTTGTTAAAAAAGAAGGATGACAAGGTTTGAGAGAAGAGGCAGAGTGTCCTGGAGAAGCTGGAAGAAGTAGGGGATACCATCTGAGACTGAAAGGAGAAGGAAATCTGTGGGCACTGTATGCAGGTGTACTACTTGCGGCTGCCTCTGGAAGAGGTGGCCAGACTACAGAGGGGAGATGGTATGAGCAGCAAGGCAGCAGCTCCAAATGCTGGGTTTCCGGCCTCAGCAGACTCTCACGTCCCATTTGTGGTTAGGAAGCTGTAGGAGGCTGTTGGATTTGAAATACACTATGAAGACCAGCTCATGGGCATGACCTATTTGAGCCAATGCCAATGGCTAGAGTGGTCTTCTTTTTGAATTGTTGTTCGGCAAGACCCTGGGACCCTGGCTCAACCCTGGGAGTATATGTGGGAGCACCAAGAATACCTCAAGTTGAGTTTTCTGCTGGCCAAAAAGTATAATGATTTATATTTTGTACATAGGAATGATTTTTATTTCATATGTGAGTTTGTTGACTGAGATTCACATTGGTTATATTTAAATGACTTTTCCAAGGTGCATTGCATACACTTCTACCCACTCCAGTCTCATCTTGCTCAAAAAGTAAGCATGCTTATTTGCCTATTTCAACCTGAACATTATTTAAACAATCTTGCTTTCTGGAGTTTACCAAGAATTTGACCTTTTATGGCAATATTTCAGCAGCTTAAGAAAAGTTCACTGGGGTAAAAGTTAATTTTACAGCTGAACTTTATGATCCATTTTACATGTTAAAGTGCTACCTGTCTTTAAGAAAACCTAAATTTAAGGCTTAACTTTTAAGAAATTACTGTTTCCTTTGAAAAGACTACGGAGAAATAGAGTGCTACTGATGACATTTTTTATTCTAAGAGGTCAAGGTACACTCATTTTTTGGCAGCTTTGAAATCTGAGAAAGAAAGGTCACAATGACAATTCTTGTCTCTCTCTCCCAGAAAAATGGTTGTTAAGAGGTTTCTGTGCTAACATTTGCTATTTTACTAAAATGATTATGGGTTATGATTCATTGGATTCTGGTGTTTAAAAACCTGTGACTAGAAATATTGCTAATAAAACAAGGTTGATATTTTACTGTATTACTGTGAAAACTTTTCTCCCCCTCCTTTCCTTGCAAGGAGGTGCTAAAGTGTCCTAGTTTGTCTGAAACTGAGGGATTAGACTCTGATAATGCTCTATCTCCTTATTTTAGCTCTTAATGGATGGATGTGGGAATGGAATATATTCAGATAGTGAGGGATATTCAGCTTGGAAAAACATGTCCTCCATCTCTAACAATAGAGGTTCTACTTGCCTTAGGCCCCAGCTAAAGTGTCGCCTCCTATGCTCTCTAGCTGCATTTATCACTTCATATTTGGTGTTTTCTCAGTTCTTTCTTCACATTCTATGGTGGGAGGAATTTCCAAATAACCCCCTTTCCCTAACCTTTTCATCAGAAAGAGACTGTAACTCAAAAGGTTACAACCTGAGCTGGGGCCATTACTTGAGAAACAGGATACAGCTGTGTGACTCCCTTGTGCAGCTGCCTGGTCTCCGCCCAGTTGAACAAAACCCCAGTGTTTCTGAGCTAAAACGGGTTGTCCATTATCTCTCCATGGCAAGCCGGAGCCCTGCCACTGGGGGAATGTTCTTTCTTCTTCATGGAGACTTATTTGTCTCCAAGGAAAGCTAATGTTTGTCACTGAGAAAAGTGCTTATTTAATTGGTCCCCTAGTAAGGGAATCAGCAGGCTTGCCACTATCACAGGAGGGAAGCTGGAACTAGAATGGGGGGACACATGTTCACTCTGGTTAATGAACTGTAATAGGGTGGGGATAATACCACTGCTCGCCACCTGGTCTGAGGAAGAAATTGAGAATAGGGTCTTTTCACCTGTGGAGTGGAGTGGAGTAGGGGCTGGTGAGCAGGTGTATCAGTCAGGAGAACAGAGTCACTGTGAGTGTTATGAGATAAGAGATTTATTATAGGAATTACACCTTACACAATTGAGGAGCTGGGTAAGTGAAGCTCTGAAAGGGGAGCTGCAGGATAAGAAAATAAATTACTGATTTTTTCGAGAAAGCTCCATACCATTTTCCATAATGGCTGTACTAATGGTCCATCTGAGAAGCCAGGCATGGAGTCTAGCCATCAAAGTGGGGCTGCAAAGGTGAAGCACATGCAGAGGGCTGCGGAAAGCTCTTGCCTCTATGTATGTGGTTACTGCTTCTGGGTCTGCAGTTAAGTGTCTGGTGGTGAGGCTGGGGTCAACAGGGACAGCAACTGAGAAGAAAACTTGGACGCAGAACAACAGAGGAGATTGAGGATGAAATGGAACCTGCTGGTTACTTCTGCATCTGTCCATCTCCATGGTTTTCAACAGTGACTTTCAGAGAATAATGGTCACTGCTTTACTTCTGTCATTCAAATTTCATGCAAATTCATCCTACCTCAGAAACATACAGGGAAGAAGATCCTAGGAAATGTGGTTCCCTAGTTTAACAGTCAACACCCCCACAGCAGGGCTGTGAACCTGAGGGCAGTGGGTCTGAGCAGAAGCAGAGGATGCTTTGAGGTGGTCACCCTCATTGTGAAGAATGAAGGCCAAGGCCTTGAGATGCTTTGCTTAAATGATGCATGGAAAAGTCTAGATTACCTAAAATGTTACCTTTGTCCACCCTGTACTTTATTTCTCTACTGAACTTCCCTTCAGTAAACATCTTCATAATTACATTGCTATCTAATATGTCAGCCTTCTGGAGGCCAAAGTAGCAGAGAAAGAAGGGCTGTATATTAGTTATGATGGTAGCAGAAAACCCAACCAAGAGTAACTTAAACAAATGGGGGTTTGTTTTTTACACAGGATGACAGTCTGGATGAAGTCTGTCCAGGGCTGGAGCAGGGGCTCAATAAGGTCAAATAGGGCTTAGGTTCTTTTGTTCTTTCTGTGTACCGGTTCTCAGCATGTTGGCTTTTTTCACTTGTGCTTATTGTTTCATGGTCTCACAGTGTCTGACCCAGTTTCAGGCATTACATCTGTTTTCAAGTCAGGAAAAAGGAGAAAAGGGCCCAAAGTTTTCTCCTGTCATGGAGAAATCTTCACTGAAGCCTGCTGTCAAACAGGCTTCTACCTTACTGGCCAAAATTGTGTCATATGGTACCTTTAGTTGCAAAGGAGATTGGGAAAGAACTTGTCTGGCAAAGTGGTAAAGCATTGCTCCTCACTGTTTCAAAGTGATCATGATCAACTCCTGGATCTGAGGGAGGAAGCCCAACTTCCCTATCTAACTGAACACAAAATTGATGTTCTGGTTGCATAGAGGGAAGAAATGGTGGTGGTGGGTGGGGAGGATGTCTAAAGAACAGTAAAGAATACTAAAGAGCAGTATCTGCTACCGGGTGCTTTGCTGTTCCTCGTTTCCTCCTTGGTCCCATGAAGAAAGAGGGCATTCACTGTTAGAGTGGACTGTGATGGAGAGTGGCAGCACAGTCCAGAGAACCCCAACTCTGGAGGTTCTGAAGAAAATCCATTGCTGTAGAGAACATTGGACCAAGTGTTCTGAATACCTTGACAATGAACAAGAGACATCCCGTAAAGTAAAATGGGTAGTGATGGGGCTGGTATCTGCATTATTTCTCTATTACAGGACATATCAAAGATATTGTTGTTGTTTGTTTTATGTCTGATTCCTCCATAGAAAGCAAGCTCCTTTAGGATAGGGATCTTTTCTTATTTATCTTTGTGCCCCACTTTTCAGCATGTTATCTGTTTCAGAGTGAATATTGACTGTTACAAAAATGAACTTTCCCAAAGAGCCCTTGTATGGGTGACAGGGGCCTGGGTTACACATTTGATTCACTGGGGGAAATTTTAAGATTCCAATCTATATGCCACACTCAAGAAATATTGAATCTGAATCTCCGGGGGTAGAACCCAGACATTAGTGATTTAAAAAGCTTTTCAGGTGATTACAGTGTGCAGCCAAGGTTGAGAGTCACAGCAACAGAGTGTTTTCAATCCTTTTTCTTTTAAAAATACTCCCTGAGGAAGTACAAGAAACACTGAGCAAATATCCAGTGGTGTTAGGTCTTAAGAATGATTGGTGCTTGGGATTCTCAGGGGGATATTTCTAACTGGAATTTGAGCAGCAGTTAGGGATTACTGCCCCAACCAAGACAGCATATTCTACTGAAAATATTTTATCTGGATAACTACTCTTGTGCCAGCCTGCTAAACCTCTCTATAAGAGAGGGATATGTGAGTTAGGAATGAGACGAGATAATACCAGTAGAACTATAGCAGTATTAAAGACAGCACATAAATTAGTGATCTTATTTTTTTTTCTCCATGGATCTCTAGGAATGGCATAATTATAACTAAGTCTCAGATCATGCCTTTATTCCCTCTTTTTTACCCTCTAGTACATCATCTTTTCATCCCTTTCCTCAATTCCTAGTTGTTCTAGGCAGCTCTAAATTTTTAGGCAACTCTAACTTTTCATGTTGTCATTATGTAGAACTTGGAACCTGGTTCAGTCACTTATTAGCTGTATTATTTAGTTTGAATTGTTTAATCATTATGACCCTTGGGTTCCTGATCTTTAATATGTAGACCAAAATATCTTTCTTTGAAATAAGGTGTGCTTGCCATCAGCTTTAAAACATATCCCTATATTCTCCCACTAAACTAAAGCAAACCAAACAAAAATAAAACATAATATCCACTCCCCCAAACTGTCTTGGTCTGAGAGGGCTACCATAACAAAATGCCATAGAACCGGTGGCTGAAACAACATTAAATTCTTACAGATCTGGAGGGAAGATCAAGGTGTCTGCATATTTGGTTCTTGTTGAAGGGTCTCTTCCTGGCCTATAGATGGCCTCCTTCTCACTGTATCCTCACATGAAGTGAGGAGGCTCTGCTGTCTCTTCTAATGACACTAATCCTATCATGGGGACTCCACTCTCATGACCCCATCCAAATCTAATTATTGACTAGAGGCTCTATCTCCTAATACCATCATATTGATGGTTAGGACTTTTAACATATGAATTTTGGGGGAACACAAACATTCAGTCATAATAACCACAAAATCCAAAACTATATCCCAAACTTGTCTACCTTACAGCTATTTTCCTCCTAGAAAAAGATCTCAAAATACTTGTCTATTTTCACTGCTTCCATTTTCTTACCTTCCATTCACTCCTCAGTTCAGTCCTGAAACAGCTCTCACATGTTCCTAAATCAATCCTAACATCTCAGTAGTATTCTACATTATTGATCATTCCTTTCTTTCCTTAGACTCCATGTCACTGCACTACCCTGGGTTTCCTCCTACCTGTCTGTTCACACCGTTGTCTTTGGAGTTTCTTAGGCTTAGTTCTAGGCTCTTGTCTTCTCACTTTATATTATCCTCCTAGGTTTTCTCACCTACCCATGGCTTCATTTCCTACTTACACGTGAGTGAATGACTCCCAAAGTCATCTACAGCCCAGATCTCTTCTCTGGGCTTCAAACTTGTCTGTTTAACTAACTTCTTGACATTTCTAGTTGGATGTCTCAAAAGACAAATTCAGACTCAACATCAGACTCAAAAAACTCAAAATACAGCTAAAAATTTTTCATCCCCAAATCTAGCTGTCATCCATTTCCCTATCTTAGAGTATGGTACATTTTTATCTATGCATTTTGCAGGCAGAAATCTGGAAAGATCTTTTTCTCTCGCCCCACATAACCAAACTATTGCCCTGTCTCTGTACCCTTATCTCCTAAATTTCTCTTTTTAAAAACAGGTTTATTGATGTATAATTGACATACAAAGAACTGCGCATATTTAATATGTATGATTTGATGAGTTTGCACCTATGCAAACACTTGTGATACCATCTGTACCGTCAAGCTAATAGCCATATCTGACACCTTCCCAAGTTTCCTTATGTTCCTTTGTGTGTGTGTGTGTTTGTGGTAAGAACACTTACATGGGATATACTCTCTTAAAAAATTTTGAAGTGCACATGCCTTATTATTAACTATAGGCACCATGTTTTACAGCAGATCTCAAGAACTTACTCATCTAGCAAAACTGAAACTTTATACACATTGAACAACAACTCCCCATTTTCCCTACCCATCCAGTCCCTGAAAACCACTAGTATATCATAGAAAATGTCCAAAAGAATTGAAATCAGGATCTTGAAGAGATATTTGTACTCCTATATTCATTGCAGCATTATTCACAATAGCCAAGATATGGTCATCTGTCATGTCCATTGACAGAGGAATGGATAAAGAAAGTGTGGTATACATATACAATGGAATATCATTCATCCTTAAAAAAGAAGGAAATTCTGCCATTTTTGACAACATAGATGAAACTTGGGGGACATTATGCCAAGTGAAATAAGCCAGTCATAGAAGGACAAATATTGCTTAATTTCACTTATGTGAGGTGTCTATGACAGTCAACTCTTAAATATCTCTTGAATTGATCTACATCTTTCCATTGTTACTGCTATCTCTCTCATTTAGTAGACCACTTCTCTACCTAGATAACTGAAATAGCTTCCTAATTGGTCTCCCCATCTTTTTTCTTGCTGTCTTCCTACTTCAGCTGGAGTGATTTTGAAATTCAAACTTACCATATTATTCCTTGCTTAAAACTCATCAATGACTTCCAATTTTCTCAGGATAAAGACCAAAATCTTTAACTCTTGGCCTGCAAGCATCTGCATGAACTGGTGTCTGATTTTCTTTCCAGCTTTGTTTGATACCATGCTCCCCCTCACCATCTGTGTTCCAGCCATATTGATTTTCCTTCAGTTCCTAGAAATATGCCCTGCTTTTTCCTATTAGAGGGCTCTGCAAAAACTCTCCCTTCAGCCTAGAACATACTGCTTCTCCCTTTCTGACTTGTTAAACTCTGCTCATTCTTCAGAGTTCATTCTTCTTTGGTGCTTTGAATAGGTCAAATGCTCTATTGTGTGTGCTCATAGTTCTGGGAATCTTCTCTAAATGGCATTTTATCACAGTGTATTTGTTTGCTACAAATGCCATAACAAAGTACCACAGACTGCGTGGCAGAAATTTATTTGTCACAATTCTGAAGCTAGAAGTCCAAGATCAAGATGTTGGCAGGTTTGATTTTTCCTCAGGCCTCTCTCCTTGGCTTGCAGATGGCTGCCCTCTTGCTATGTCCTCACATGGTCTTTTCTTTGTATACATGCATCCCTGGCGTTTCTGTGTGTCCAAATTTCCTCTTCTAATAAGGACAACAATCAGCTTGGATTAGGGCCCATCCTAACGGCCTAATTTTAACTTAATTACCTCTCTAAATGCTCTCTCTCTAAATAGAGTTGCATTCTGAGGTACTGTCGGTAGGGCTTCAGTATGAGTTTTTGGGTGGAACAAAATTCAGTCCATAACATACAGTTGTAGTTTGTATTCAGAGTAGTTTATAATTTCAGTGAAGATAGGGATTTCATCTGCTGTGACCCACCATTGTTATTGCATGGTCTGGCAGTACTGCGGACAGTTTACTTGTTGAATAAATGAACAATTATGATTTAGAAGAGCCTAGCAGAGTGTGATACGTGATAAATGCTCTACAAATGGTAGATGTTATTAACAATGATGATAAACAGATGGTTCGGCTGACTCAAGGGACCACTCTCAATTTTGTTCTCATGATCTAGTTGCTCCTATTAGCATTTACTTCAGAGGTCCTGCTGCTGATTTATTTGGTTTTTTTTGAATAAAACATAATGTAGTATTTTTCAAACTGTCAACTTTTTTTGATGGCTTTAAAAAAATTTTTAAATTAAAATTTTTTTAAAATTTCAGCATATTATGGGGGTACCAATGTATAGGTTACGAATATTGCCTTTGCCCCACTTGAGTCAGAACTTCAAGCGTGTCCATCCACCATCCATTAGGTGTGAATATATCCATCCCCTACACCCCCCTCCCATCTGTGTGACACCCGATAAATGTTATTACTATATGTGCACTTAAGTGTGGATCAGTTAAAACCAATTTGATGGTGAGTACATGTGGTGCTTGTTTTCCATTCTTGTGATACTTCACTTAGTAGAATGGGCTCCAGCTCTAGCCAGGATAATACAAGAGGTGCTATATCACCATTGTTTTTTGTGGCTGAGTAGAACTCCATGGTATACATATACCACATTTTATTAATCCACTCATGTATTGGTGGGCACTTGGGTTGTTTCCACATCTTTGCAATTATGAGTTGCTGCTGCTGATTTAAATCTTCAGGTTTCCTTGCAAGGGTTTAATCATGTGACTATAACACAAGACAAAATAGTACTTATCACAGCTTTGGTAAATATAGACTGATAATTATGGATTGTCTGTGACTAATTATCAGATTTCTATGTAAGAAATTCTCTTAAAACTTGATTTATGATTGAATTTGTAAATTCTTTTCTGAAATATTAATTTTCCAACTTTTCTTTGTTATAAAAAATATACAAAGCAGAAAAGCCTTTAATTGGCTACATTTTATGTAAAATGATATTTTCAATTCTCTGATGTTCATTATAAAATTATGTACAATGGAAATCATAAATTATATAATATTTAGGGCTCATTGATATATTTTATGCCTGCTTTATTATGTTGGGTTAATTTGAATTACTTTGCCAGACTTTTATATTTGCCCTGAAAGTAAAATGAACACACTTTAATATTTCTTTTAAACATATTTCTCCCTTTTTCACATTTTTAAGGTACACAAATTGATTAAAAGAGTGAAGGCTAATATGATGGATGATGTGGAATTCAGTTGTTCAAGCAACCAAAGGATGAGATATAGCCAACATAAATGGCATATGCGCAAACCTACCTAGGACTTAACTCATTTTCCCTAACATAATAGAAAAACTTGGGCCAAGACTAAGGCTTTTTATATTTTTTGTGTTTGCCAGAATATGTAATTCATCATTCTGATCACTAGATGTCAGTGTTGTTTCATTGCAAACAGGTTTTCATGCTGGAGGAGCCATGATTTTATATGACTACTAATCAACACTTTGCACCCTTGCTGGCTTTTAAGGGTCAGCAAAGTTCTTTTAGCTTCACAGAGCTGAAAGAGACCTTACCTCTGCACAGGCTGCACAGAATGTATATTTTTTTATTAGGCAAATGAAGGATGAAGGGCAACAAGTTTCAAAGAGCCAAAGGCAATTTTTGCTTAACAATAACAACTACCAAGAGATACTGAATGCTTATTGTGTGCTATGCAGGGTGTTAAGCATTTTACACAGATTTTCTTATTTAATGCTTGCTTAGAACTGCAGGAGGAATTTCACTCTTATTATTTTCACATTTTACATGTGAAGAAATTGAGGCTCAGAGAGGTTAAATAATTTCTTCAGGACTACAGAACCAGGAAGTTGTGAACTAAAATAAAAATTTAAGGCTTAACCCCCACTTCCCCCTTCCCACCTGCTGACTGAATGGAACCCCCTTGTGGCCAACGGAATATCCTAAAACTAAATTGCCTGCCAGGAGGAGGGAGGTCAGATATGCCTTATCATTCACCCCCCACCCAGTACTTCTTGGAGACAACCTTTGTAACGCATTAACAGGCCTAAGGGGATTCAAGACAAACCTACAGGTTCTCTATTTACACAACAGTATACGTCCATATGTCTGGGTGGCTTATCTCTGATAAACAGTTCCTATGTTGAAACATTCCAAGCCTTTAGACAAAGCTTCAAAGCTTCATGTCTTTAACCAATTACAAGCCAAAGAATCTTTAAACCCAACTGTAACCTGTAAGCACCCCCACCCTTAGAGATGGCCCACCTTTTCTGGCCAAACCAATGTATGCCTCCCACGTATTGATTGATGACTTTACCTGTAACCCTTGTCTCCCTGAAATGTATAAAACCAAACTGTAACCCAGCCACAGCGAGTCCACTTGCTCAAGGCTTCTTGGCGGTGGCTCCGGGTCATAGTCCTCAAATTTGGCTCAGAGTAAATCTCTTTAAAATTATTTTACAGAATTTGGCTTTTTTTTCCATTGACAAAGTAATGAAAAAATGATTAAACACAATGAGGCCAATCGCTCAACTTAATTTTGACTACAACATAGTATTATGTAGCCTCACCCTTTAAATAAATCCCAGTGGAGAAGGATCTTTGTTAGAAACCATGTGCAATATAATAATTTTGAAAGACATTCATTTAGGAATTACTGTAAGTATATATTGTATGTTGTGACTTATTAGTATAGGATTCCCTAAAATATGAAATCCTCATTTATGAACATTTTTACAAAATGTAGGCAACATTTTCTCCCCTTTGACTGCCACCCAATTACAGAAGGATGATGTTAATTAAATGACCCCTTGAAGAACATGTGTGCTGATGTTAGAGATGTTTGGCACAGATGTTTGTACATTGTGGCCTCTTTGGGCTGTAGGCAGTAATGATGGGGCTCTAATTGATGCCTCTTTGGTATAGTGGAGTCTAGTACCACAAAGCCCTCTTGAGTGAGGAAAGATTCTAGGTGACTATGATTTTTACTAATCTAGCTAGCAGAGCAGTCAATTAAATAAAACATGGAACATTTAAAGAAGAGCCTTCTAGAAGGCATTCTGGCAATATGCATCAAAACATTGCAAACATGTCAGGAGAGCAAACAGACAACCCACAGAATGGGAGAAAATTTTCGCAAGCTA
>VBSM01002121.1:20041237-20052182 GCA_008086735.1 Cheirogaleus medius
GGGATGGTCATGCTTGAGGCTCTGCCTCGAGGGGGTGGGGGGCGTGGGCAATATTCATAACTGTAATATTTGTACCCCCATAATATGCTGAAAAAAAAAAACCAAAAAAAAACATTGCAAACATACATATAATTTAACATAACAATTCTCTTCTAGGAATGTTTCCCAAGAAAATAGTTTTAGGTTTATCAACGTGGCTATACATCAAAGCCACATTTATAATAATAAAAAAATTAAATACAGCAGATTGGTTAAATATAGGAGATTGGTTAAATAAAATGTAGTTACTAAAGTAATTAGTAGAAGAATATTTAATGGTGTGGAAAATATTTATAGTACATTGTTAAGTTTAAAAAAAGTTTGCAAAACTATATTCAGTAGGATCCCAATTTTGCAAAAACTAATATATATATATATATATGACTGAAGTATATACCAAAAAGTTAATAGTTACTTTTTTTAGGTGATGGATAATAGATGACTTTTGTTTTCTTTCTTTGTGTTTTTCTTTTTTTAACATGTAAATAATTTGTATTATTTATGAATTAGAAAAAAATCTCACACTATATTTTAAAAATTTTACACAATGTTCTTTTAAACTAGGTTTAATTTTAGATTTGTTATTTAGAAAAGCTGATGATTGCCATTTGTTTTTTCATATCTTCAATGTTGTTAATAATTCATGGTGTGTGTCTGTGTGCTAGGGCAGGTAGGAACTGAAAAGACTTACTCAATTTTATCTAACTCCAAAGGAGAGGTCAGATGGTTTAAAAAAGAATCTTGGTTACTCTCTTATGCCACTTCAGCATGATCAATATGGCTTTGGTCAAGTGTTTCCAATTTAGTGTTTTTAATAAGGGCCATCGAGCTTTGTGTGGGCCAGCGTATTTGAAGGCACTGTCTTTACTGTCTTTGTAGTTGAAAAGGGCTGGTCCCATTTAGTTCCCATTTAATCTGTTTTCTTGTTAACCATGGGAGCAAAGCGGTATATGGGGTATTCTAGAATATGCTGTTGCTTTTAATTCTGCTTCTTTACCATCTTGATTGATTCTTTTAGATTTGTTGTTTCTGGTTTGTTTTATGAATGTTGAACATTATTGAAAGCACATAATTCTAATTAGATAGTGAATGCACAATTAAGCAATTCTGACACTATAGTCTCAAACTTTTCTTTTGGGGATTTTACTTAGCAATTTCTTCACAAATATACTCATCAGCCTTTAAAATAGCTTTCAAGGTTTGTGAAGTGAAGGCTTTTACCATCAAATTACTCTTTTATATTGGAATTATATCAATCAATATGTGTCTTTAAAGTGCTGAATTTTATGGAGCATCTACATCAAATGCCAGGGCTGTAGATGGACATCCTTTCACGGATCACAGTTTGAACCCGAGCAGAGGATGGACAGAAACATGACTTAACAAGTAATAAATCTTGTTGTGGCAGACCTTTGATCTTCTGGTCTCAACCTTACAAATGCTATTGGTGACAATTGTGGCTAAGTTGATTAGTTACTGTCAATTTAGAGTCAGAGGTTTGGAACTCTGGCTCTAAATTCATATTGAGCTGAAAATTTTAAATACCTTGTTTCTAGGAGTCTTTACAAAAAATATCAGTAAATAAATCACATTTTTCCCCCTTTGAGTGCTTGCTCTGTACTTCCTTACTGAGCAAAGGCACTAGATTGACTTTCTTCTGAATATGTGTGAAATTTTGGCCATTGGTATGTTTTGGTCAACATTACTCTAATTAGGAATAACAACAGGTGATGTGAATGTTGGCTGGATGTCAAGATTGGGAGAATTTTACTGAAAGAAAAATCTGAAGTTCACCATGCAATGCATTGTGTAATTATTATTGAACCTGGTTAAATCAAATTACACTGAGTCATGGCTGTAGCATATAATACCCAGTACTGCTCCAACTGGCCTGAGCTTCCATTTTCTTCCATTAAAATACCATCCAAAATTGGAAGTGTCACAAAGAAATGCATTCAAGGTATATATTTGGATGGAAAATGACACCTTTAGCTGCATCTTTTTGTACTGGCTTATGGGATTCAGTAACTGAAGCCTTTTCTTTTCTTTCTTTTCTTTTTTTGCTACTTAGTTATGTTCATGCTTGGAAGCACTGCCTGCAAATGAAAAAACCGTAGGGTTTAACCTACACTAGTTAGGTTTCCTTATGTCATTGAGAACAAGGGAGGATGTTATTAAGAGAGTCGATTTTTGTAATAATTCACTCAAGTTTAAGCTGTTTTGATAGATACTGTAGTGTTTAGGGCAAAAAAAGAGATAAGATGCTTATCTAAAAAAATACAATTTTGAGTTTTATGTTGTATAATGTAGAAGAGGCAAGAGATTTCATTCTAGGAAAGTAAAATTCAAAAAGGGAAGGTAATTAAGGTAACTAATTATATTTTAATCACAAATGGAGGTGATACCTATATTACAATCTAAATTTTTTAAACGAATTTATTTTAACAAGCCCAAACTTTATTTTGACAAGCTATTTAACATGGCTTATGAGCCAGGCATTATTTTAAGCACTTTGCCACTTTATGAATATTCACTTACTTAAACTTCATAACAGCACTATGAACATTGGTGCTATTATCAGCAACCCCATTTTACAGATGGGTACTTGCCCCATGTTGAATTAGCTAGTAGTTAGCAGAGCACAGTGACTCAGGTGACTTGTCCACTGGCAATCCCTTTGCCTCTCTAGTGCTGGTGACTGTTGTCAGATCCCCTAGTTGGAGGGGGAGGGGCCTTGGAGTTGTGCTGCTCACTAGATTTGGTTCTGGGCTTGCAACAATAGGGTGATTGCACTCCCAAGCCTAATGGCCATTGTGATCACCATCCCTCCTAAGAAGCTCCTTTGGGGTTAATTCAACAAAATAACTGTTTTACTCTTAGGGTGCAGGGAGGAGAGAATTTCTTTTAAAATGGATGGAGGAGTGGAAGTTAAAGAAGTAAACAAAAGAGGTGGTAATCTTTCATATGTGGTATATTTTCTATTTTTTTCTGACCTCAATTTCCTCTGCAGGCACAAAATGCTTCCTGGAAAAGGGAATCGAAGATGGCTTTACAGGTAACAGAAGTAGCTCTGTCAGTCACTTTCTAGCCATTCACCTACCCCACTTTGATCCACTCTTCTTATCCTACCTGCCAATCTGCTCCCCTTTCCCCCTCTGATGCTTTCTTCTTCCCTCTGCTAACCTATTTATGTTCTCTTTCCCACCCAAATCCCATACATTGGCACACCCCTTATTTAGCCACCTACTTCTGAATGTGACTCAGAGATTTCATGGACACTTTTATAATTGGGTGCTTTTTTGGTTGGTGGCTTGCCCAAAGGTAGCCAGAAACCAGATTCCTTTAAGGCAAGGATTAAGGAAAGGTAAGAGAATATTTTTAAGTTTTTAAACTGCTGATTCACTCTTTCAAAAGCCGGTAATAGCAAAATTGTACAGGTAAACTACATTATTAGAATTCAAGTTAGTGACAACCAAATACTGTTTTCTCATTCTGATGTCTTTTGGTGAAAATAACATTTTTTGAAAGTAAATTCTTGTAATCATCATCAAGATGTTTAAAAACCAAGTTTTTCAGGATAAAGAAGTTTTCTACTATTTTGAATAAGGGAAATTCTGGCTCCAGAGATTTTTCTAAATTGAAGCCAGGACACAGAAATGTTGTCAAATAACGATTTCTAGGCATTGTAATTTTTAAATTCTGTACATTCAAAAATCCCTTTGTTCTGTATTAAAGAGTCAATAACAGTGCATTTAGTTTCTGCTATTTTTGTTTTTCTTTGAATTATTAGTACGTAGTAAAAACAACTCACAGCACTCTTTCTCTTTCCCCCCTGGCTTAAGAATTTGGCTTTAGGTGAAATAGACACTGCTGTGCTGACCCTGGGCTTTTAAAAGCTCTGTTGTATAAGCTATAAATGGCTTTTTAACATGTCCCTCACATCTCAAATATCTCTGTCCACAAGGACTCCAGAAAAACAAAATGTGCATCTGGGGCTTTGACATACACAATGAAAATAAAAAGAGGAGAGAGCAATTCGCTTCTTTATTAAGGTGGCTTAAGTAAGGGAGAGGAAGAAGCAAAGGGATGAATTACCTTATTGGTTCCATAAAAGAAGTGTGGAGGGGGAAGCTTCTTGCTCTGGTCCCCTCCTAAGGATTCAGTTGCACAAGTTGGTGAATGAAAATATACCCAAATGTAAAGCATTTTTCAAAGAATTTTGTTCTTGAATGTGTCCTCTTATTTCTTACTTCAGACAACCCCTTTCTTATGAGTATTTCCTTTAGATTCTGTAAGACAAAAAAAAAAAAAGACAACTTCTCTTTCATGAGAGATTACTAAGGGCCAAAGAGAAAAACAAACAAATGTGGAAAACTAGGAAATGATGGGGAGCAAACAGAGGGAAGCAATTAGCATAGTGTCTTCATTCTGGAAAGTGTTTTGCCTCAGGTCGCAATGGGATCAGTTTTAGAGCTGTAAATTCTAGCATGTGTGCAGGAGAGATGCATAAAATAACTTGCCTGAACACTTGCTTAAAACTGAATTCCAGGTCTTCTGTGTTGGGTTGAAATTCTACAAGTAAAGTATGAGCTTAGTCTTTATTGAAATCCTGCTTCAGTGTATCCCAGTGGTTTAGGGGGCTGCGGAGGAAAACAGAATGCCAAAAGGCTGTAGCTTTTAAAATATATCTTGGTACAAGAGACCCTTGACACACCAGTTTTGATCCCACAGACTTTATTGGTGAGAATCTTGGCAAAATTGATTAGGGTTACTTGTATAAGGTCTGGGGCTATAACCCTGAGCTCATGTGGAGCTGAAAACTTTAAGTCCCTAGTTTCCAGATCTTTCTTTTAGCATCAACAGCCACAACACAAACAAATCAGCAACTGTATTATGTTGTATACCCAGAAAAAAATAAGTCTCAGTAAAACATGATTTTGTATAGTGCTGCTTATTTATACCTTTGGCATCCTTTTCTCTCCCAAATTCTGATTATGGTCAGGTGAGACCAATCCAGTTAAGGCCTAATGGTTTCTTTATTCTGAATTTTAATGAAAACACAAAAGGATATGCTGAGAGTTATAAAAACAATAACAGAGAAAAATACACATTTTATTAGGTGTACATACATTGATACACAAATCGTAGCCTCCACATGAAGGCTACTATTCTCTTAGTGGCATTAAGTAAAAACCATCATTAGGATCTCACAGAAACTATCGGGATTCACTTTTTCATTCATTTTTTAAACAAATATATATTGTGACTTTGTGTCAAGTACTGTGCTAAGAATTAAGAAATCAACAATTAACCATATACCATGATAACCCTTCATCTTATGTTTTAGATTCCAGCATTGCTGTGGAGACATGCCATTCTGTTTCCTACGCCTTGGACGTGACATATACAGTCATGCATTGCTTAATGACAGGAATATGTTCGGAGAAGTTTGTTATTAGGCAATTTCATCCTTGTTTGAACATCATAGAATATATTTACACAAACCTAAATGGTATACCTTACTACACATCTAGACTATACGGTATAGTCTACTGCTCTTAGGATACAAACCTATGTAGAATGTTATTATACTTAATATTGCAGGTAATTGTAACACAATGGTATCTAAAATAATTTATACATATAAAAAAGCTATGGTAAAAATATGATATAAAAAATAAAAAATGGTATACCTGTATAAGGCACTTACCATGAATGGAGCTTATAGGACTGGAAGTTGCTCTGGGCGAGTCAGTGAGTGAATGTGAAGGCCTAGCACACTACTGTAGACTTTATAAACATTAGGCTATACTAAATTTATAAAATTTTTTTCTTTCTTCAAGAATAAGCTAACTGTAGCTTACTGTAACGTTTTTACTTTATAAACTTTGTAATCTTTTAAAACTTTTGGACTCCTTTGGATATATCATAAAGATGTCCAAAAATATTTTCTTTATATTCTTATTCTATAAGCTTTTTTTCTATTTTTAAATTATTTATTTTTTTACTTTGTAAACTTTTTGTTAAAAACAAAGACACAGACACACACATCAGCCTAGGCCTACACAGGGTCAGGATCATCGATATCACTGTCTTCCACCTCCATATCTTGTCCCACTGGAAGGTCTTCAGGAACAATAACACGCATGGAGCTGTCAACTCCTATGATAACAATGCCTTCTTCTTAAATACCTCCTGGAGGATCTGCCTGAGGCTGATTTACAGTTAACTTTTAGAGTTTTTTTTTTTTTTAATTAGTAGAAGGAGTACACTCTAAAACAACTAAAAGTGTAGTATAGTAAATACATAAACCAGTAACAGGTTGTTCATTATCAAGTATTATGCACTGCACACAATTGTATGTGCTATACTTTTATATAACAGCAGCACAGTAGGTTTGTTTACACCAGCATTCCCATGAACATGTGAGTAATGCCTTGTGCTATAATGTTATCACTAGGTGATAGGAATTTTTCAGCTCCATGATAATCTTATGGGACCACCAGTATATATGTTGTTCTTCATTGACTGAAATGTCATTAATGTTATGTAGCACATGACTGATACATATAGATGTGTGTGTGTATATGTGTTTATATATACTATTTCTTTCTCTGGATCCTTATATAATCTTTCTCATCAGTGTTCTGAGTTTCACAGTGATGAGTTCTGGGGTAGGGGTTATGTGTGTGTGTGTGTGTGTGTGTGTGCATAGTTTGTTCATAACACTGGGCACTTAGTCTGCTTGTTTATTTTATTTTTAAATTATTTTGTTTCCAAAAATATTTATTTAGTGATTATATAAATATAGCACACATATTTATATACACATTAAAAACTCTTTTAGTTAGAATTATTGATGCCTCAAATAAGAAGAATGAAATTTAAAATTACTTCAACAGAATAAACAATAATATTCTCAAGGTAAAGCAAGTCCTGCATTGTGTTTTAAAGTTATTCTCAGTCACTTTAAGTTTACCTGTAAAACCAAGGAGGAAATTCCTTTAGCTGTGCTCCTAATTTCAAAAGTCCTTTAATATTGCTTGAGTAAATTGGAGCTATTTTTGGAAGTCATGGTGAGTTCATTATCACAAGGTTGTTGGGTAAAATTACCCTCTTATTACAAATATAGCTTATCACTTTGAGTGAGCTAACACAGGTTTCTACAAACAATAACAAGAAAAAAAATTTTAATGTAACATGTAATTTTTTCATAAAACTATTTGTAGCTTCAAGGTTATAAATCAACAATCCTTCTAACTAGTAAAACACATTTTCCAATATTATAGGAAATTTCTTTGCTCATCTTAATAAAGAGACTTAGAGAGAAATTAAAATTCAGGTGAGACAATACAGACTAATTGTTGATTTATCTTAAATCTTACGGAAATATATGTTAATCTTTTTCTCATCTTCCAACAGCATGTGATGGCAAGCTGAGGACTCATCTTCTCAAAGGTCATGAGTCAACAGCCCCTCATTCCTTCTAGGTTTATTGAAAGCCTGCCAATCGAGGCCTGAAGTTTCCATTTTCAGGTATCATTTCTAGCTAGGGATGAATTAAAGAAGACTGAGCTTCAAATGCCTGCTTCCATAACAGCTAACAGTTACCGTGCATGGCGCCGAGCGTCTTACCTGAATCGTGTTCTTTACTGATCACAGAACTACAGTGGGGGAGGCAGCAGAAGCTGTGGAAAGCCAGGCAGTGTGGTCAGGACCACACGGCAGCACATTTCAGAACCAACACTTGAACCCCGCAGATCCATGTGAATCCAGAGCATGGTTCTTCATCAGGCAACATGAAAATAAAGACCTAAATGTGGACTCTAACTTTTGAAAAGCAGTAATTCATGTGTTTAATCTTGTGTTTTCTTCGTGGAACTTCATTCAAGAAATATTTATTATCTCTACCATGCACCAGAAAATACTCTCAATGCTGGTCAGATATGGCAGGGAATGAGATTTCTTTGACTTATGCTCTAGTGAAGAGAGAAGACAGTAAATTCACAAACAAACAAATAAATAAAGAAAAATACTGGAAAAGGGCCCTGTAGAGCACTAAGATGAAGGTGAGGAGGGATTGTAGTTATTTGTCTTCCCTGCTCTCATTTCTCTTCTGGGTTGTGAGTTCTTTGAGAGTAGGAATACTTTCTAGCATTGCCTGTTTTGTCTTAAGCAACAATTTGCTCATAGTAGGATCAGTGCATCAGTGACACACTATTTAAAGAGCAAAGTGCACTCTCTGACAATTTGTTATTTGCATGTAAATCATGGTGTTTTGGAAAGTATAGTCCTTTGTAGCTTTAGTTTATGCTTCTGTATTGAAGGTGGAATGCAGAAGGATTTCCTCCTTTATTCTGTAGCATGCAAGAGCTCATGTCGACCTCACTGTAGTCAGGAAGATCAGAAAATCCCACATAGCTCAATGTGGCAAGTTCTCCCTTTGTAGGTGAAAAACCTCACAGAAGAGATGGCAGGCCTGGATGAAACCATTGCAAAGCTGACCAAGGAGAAGAAGGCCCTCCAAGAGACCCACCAGCAGATCCTGAATGACCTCTTGATCCAATAATTCCACTCTTTGTTATTTAACCAAAAGAAATGAAAGTTATGTCTTCTGCTATTTTTGTGTCTCATATAGTATGGAGATGATTTGTGACTCTTCCTTTCACCAGGTTTTCTTCAAAGCTGGCCTTTTGGGTCTTTGGCCAGGTCCTGGTATCACCTCCAGGCCTTCCCTGGCCATGGTGGGGATGGGGAGGTCCTGCCTGTTTAATTTGGGTTAGATCCTTCAGTTCTGGGAATTTTTCTTGAATTATTTATTTGATTAGTTCCTTCTGTTTTTCATTTCTTTCTGGAGCTACTATTAGTCAGATAATAAGTATCCTCAAAGAATTCTCTAAGTCTTCATCTTTTTTTGACTTATTTTTCATTTCTTTATTTTTATTTTTTTGTTCTATTTTCTAGGAGAGTTTTTCAACATTACCTTCCAAACCATTTTAAAAAAGTCTTGTTTCCATGATAATGTTTTAGTTTCCAAGGGCTCTTTCTTTTCTCTGATTTTACCTTTTGTAAAAAGAATTAGCATACTGTTTTTGCTTTAAAAAGTGCTATCTTTTCTTATGTCTTTTAGACATTACTTATAGAGTTTTATTTGTTTTGTATCCTTCCTTGTCTGATTCCTCCAGGCTACTGTTTTTTGTCTGTTTGTTTTCTTCTTTGTCTTTCATGTTGAAGACTTTCCTCAACTTCCTGGTGATCCTTGCATGTTTATATTTATATTTATGAGCAGGACACTGAAAGGCTGTTTGGAAGCTCCTTGTACAGGAGGCCAGCACTTATCTACTGGTGAGTGTCATTTTAGGGCAATTGGAAGAGCTGGATTTTTAGCTGGGATTCGGCTGGGGGCCGGGGAAGGCTCCCAAATGTCAGCATCTGTTGGCTCTTTCTCTGGGATTGTTCTTTTTTCATCAGAGAAAACTCCTCCAGTTTCTAGTGAGGGGTCATAAGCCTGGTGGCCAGCATTCTGGGAAGAACATGAGGTGAAAGGTTAGGTGGTCCCAGCATTTGGGATACAGACTTTTATTTAAAGATCTTGTTTCCAGCACTTTGCCTCACTCCTCTTCTCTGCTGCTGGTATCCTTGAGCCTGAGGCCTCTCAGGTTCATTCTATAGAAAATAAACCTCTAGTCTCCACTGGTGAGTAGGATATGGGAGTCAGGAGTGGTTGGGTAGGGCTAGTAATAAGGCTGTTTGCAGTGAGGGAGGAGTCTGGAGACGGTGCTCCCTTTCTACATAGGCTTTCAATCACTTTTATTTCCAACTTTCTACCTCACCCCTACCTCTACCCTCACCCCTACCTCTCCTTGCCCTTGCGTTTATTATACCTTTCTTTCTTTTTGTCATTATAGTGGCATCATGGTTTGAGGAGAAGATATATGCATATGATTCATCTTCCAAGTTTAAGAGTATGTTGAACGGTGAGTTTTAAAGGGCTCTGTTAATGATAAGAAAGAGACCGCATGGGCTTTGGAAGACATGAGGATGAGGGGATCTTCTAAGCTCTGCTTGGGTTGGGTCAGTGATATGAGATGGAAGGATGAGAAGGCCTTGGACACATTTGTCTGAAGTGGAATGTATAGAAGGAGTAGTTAGGGATATAGAACGAGACAATGAAAATGAGGTGGTTTGGGTTTTATGTGTGCAAAAGCAAAATGGAGATATTTTATCTTAAAAGATATTTTGGGTTCTTTGATCAGGTGTTTTGTATGATATTGTGCAATGGTAAAATTGGATTAGTATAAAGAGCTATTATTAATATATTGTTGTTAGCTTAATTCAGCAAGCTAGTTGGTCATAGGAAGACTGCGTCAAAGCCAAAGTCATTGTTCAATCAGGTGAGCTTTGTACCAAGGAACCTATTCTCATAGTTACAAACTTATGTCTCACTGTGGCTTCTGATTGCACTGACATACCAGGGTTCACAAGAGGGTATGAATAGGTGCCACTATTACTAGGAGTGTGACGAGAGCCAATGTCCCATGGACAATGAGCTATGACACAATGAGCTATGACAGCACACTTATGTAAAAAGAAAAGAACCATTATTTTTATCAGAATATTTTTCTCATAGTTAGAATTTAAAATATTTATTGGCATACTTATTGAATTGTATCATTTTTACACTGGTAGCAATTGATATTCCTATTTTTATTTTATGTATATATATATATTTTGAGACAGAGTCTTGCTCTGTTGCTTGGGCTAGAGTCCTGTGGCATCAGCTTAGCTCACAGCAACCTCAAACTCCTTGGCTCAAGCAATCCTCCTGCCTCAGCCTCCTGAGGAGTTGGGACTATAGACTCATGCCACAACGCCCGGCTAATTTTTCTATTTTTAGTAGAGACAG
>VBSM01002121.1:20052282-20075970 GCA_008086735.1 Cheirogaleus medius
ATTATAGGCATGAGCCACCATGTTCAGCCATATTTTTATTTTATATTTTTGAGTTTCTTTTTTTATTTATTAGATTTAGAGAGTAGAGGTATTGTTACATGGCTGAATTGTACAGTGGAGAAGTCTAGGCTTTTAATATACTTGTCACCTGCATAGTGTACATTGTACTCAATAGGTAATTTTTCATCCCACACCCCACTCTCCCATTTTTGAGTCTCCTATGTCCATTAAGTCACTCTGTATGACCATGCATACCTATTACTTAGTTCCCAATTGTAAGTGATAATATGTGGTATTTATTTTTTTGTTCCTGGGCTACTTCATTTAAAATAATGGCCTCCAGTTCAAACCAAGTTGCTGCAAAAGACATTGCAGGCTGTCCTTGGGTTATAGAAAAGGTAAATTTCTGAGAAAATCTTTAGGTCAGATTTGTATGCAACTGAGATCTCTGATGAACAGCGCATATATGATAATAATAATAGTAACAATGTTATAATGGCTCATATATGGTAATAATAATATGGTGTAATACTCTAATAATGCCCCCATACTATAATAATATGTTACAGAAACTATTGTGATCTTTCTTTTAATTCAAACAAACCACATAACAAACTAATACAAAAAGTTTAGATAGAAAATAAGAGACAGTTCAAAAAAATATAAAAGGTTAACACTCATCTAATGTTGCATCAATGTCTGGCTAACTAGAAGGGGCATTTTTGAGGCAAGAAGGTAGACTCACATTAATTGAAAGAGATGGCAATGGCGCTGGAAAGGATGGAGCAAGTGATGGAGAATCAGGATTTGATTCTGTTGCTGGAGGAGGGGAGCTTGAAAAGTCAGTTTCTTGAAAAAGGTATCTAGGGTTGTTTGCACAACCTTTTTCTTTTTTTTTCATCATAGTCTTGTAGCAGCTGATGCCCTAACTGCCTGGTAAACCTTTGTAAACTGCTCAATGTCAGGATCTTGCTCTTCAAGCTTAGCAAATCCTGCTTCAATGAGACAAAAGGCTTCAGTTAATTCTTTTGTTGTAAACTATTTTGGCTCTGCACCTTCTGATTCTTCATATTCTTGGGTTTCTATCAGCTGCTTCTCTATCTATCCGTGAGACCAGCCGCTAGCATAAAGATGTTGCACCAATGAACCGCTTATGCCAAGCTGGTGTGTTTATATGAACGGAAGAAACTAGTTCCCAAATTATTAATTTAATTAATTAATTATAAATTATCCTTATGGGGAGCCTTGGGAGCTTGTTTGTAAGTATGGAATGCTGTAAGTCTGGTCTTAAGGTAAATTTCTGAGATAACCCATAACCTGATGACTGCCTGTATTTCATTTTTTTGATGGCTAAGTAGTATTCCATGGTGTATATGTATATATATCATGGGGTATGTATGTGTGTGTGTGTACATATATCTATATATCATGAGGTGCATATATATATCACATATATCACATTTTTTATATCCACTCATCTGTTGGTGGGCACTTAGGTTGGTTCCATATCTTTGCAATTATGAATTGTGCTGTGATAAATGCACGGATGCAGGTGTCTTTTTTATGAAATGACTTCTTGTCCTTTGGGTAGACCCCCAGTAGTGAGATTGCTGGATTGAATGGTAGATCTACTTTTGGTTTTTTGAGAAATTGCCATAGTGCTTTCCATAGAGGCTGTGCTAATTTACATTCCCACCAACAGTGTATAAACATTCCCTTTTCCCCACATCTGCACCAACATCTATTGTTTTTTGACTTTTTAATAATGGCCATTCTGACTGGGGTAAGGTGTTATCTCATTGTGGTTTTAATTTGCATTTCCCTGATGATTAGCGATGTTGAGCATTTTTTTATATGTTTGTTGGCCATTTGTAGCTCTTTTGAAAAACGTCTGTTCATGTCTTTTGCCCACTTTTTAATAGGGTTATTTGTTTTCTTTTCCTGCTGATTCGTTTGAGTTCCTTTTAGGTTCTGGATATTAGGCCTTTGTTAGATGTATAGCTTGCAAATATTTTCTCCAATTCTGTAGGGTTTCTGTTTACTCTGTTGAATATATCTTGTGCTGTGCAGAAGCTTTTTAGTTTAATTAAGTCCTATTTATTTATTTCTGTTTGTGTTGTATTTGATTTGGGATCCTAGTCATTCATTTTTTACCTAGGCCAATGTCAAGGGTGGTTTATCCTGAGTTTATTCCTAATATTTTTATGGTTTTGCATCTTACATTTAAGTCTTTAATACTTCTTGAGTTAATTTTTGTATATGGTGAGAAATAGGGATCCAGTTGCATTCTTCTGCATGAGGCTATCCAATTTTTCCAGCATCATTTATTGAATAGGGTGTCATTTCCCCAGTGTATGCTTTTGTCTGCTTTGTTGAAGATCAGTTGGATGTAAGTATTTGGCTTTTTCTGGGTTCTCTATTCTGTTCTCTTGTTCTGTCTGTTTGCTTTTATACCAGCACCATGCTGTTTTGGTTGTTATTACCTTGTAGTACAATTTGAAGTTGAGTAATGTGAAAAATGTCATTAGTATTTTGATAGGAATTGCATTGACTCTGTAGATTACTTTGGGCAGTGTGGACATTTTAACACTATTGATTCTTCTAATCCATGAGCGTGGAATACTTTTATATTTGCTTGTGTCAACTTGATATTCCTAGTTTTAAATTTTATTTTCAAATCAAGTGCATTTTTGAAAGGCACATAACCTAGTGAGGAATAGGCTATGTTTTGCTTATGGATGAATACTGAGCAAAACAGCAAAATGTAAATCTTACTTTTATTTTTCATTTGACTGGTTGGGTATCAAAGCCTTTCCTTTGGTTTGTAATTCTGAATATCCAAAATTCTACATGAGCAATTTCTGTGTAACGAAGGATATCTGCCTTATTATTTTGGTTCCTTTTATGTATTTGAACATTAAAATGCAAGTTTATAATTTTAATCCCCAGTTTTGTTTCACAAGCGGATATTATACAAGTGTCATTTTCAGATATGTCCTAGGCTTAGTCTGTCAGAAGTGGCTTAGGGATTATCAAAATGTAATTATCCCTAACTTTTTAATTTAAGGGAAGAACTAATAAAACTAAATGCATTTAGATTGCTAACGAGTTTTTGCCTATGAACAGATTTTGCATTCAAATGCTACAGACTAAAAATCTAGTGATATTTTGTGACAAACTCCTTCTTCTCACACATGTATGGATATTATAACCCCTGAGCAATAAATGGAGTCATTGCAAGTGTAGATGTGACTTAAATATACTAATATCCATGCTGCATGAGAATACTGCCTGCTAGATGGGCATGTGTCAAGCATGTGGGACCCTGATTTTTGTGAGCTGAGTAGTTGATGGGATATAACGGGAAGAGGAAGCTTTGAGAAAAGCTGGAAGTTGACACAGCCTATTTACAGAAAATGTGAAAGTGGAGAAATTATGTTGGAGGTACTGGGTTCCTCCAGCATGTGCCCTGAGTCACTTTTGTCTGTACTTACCTGGGCACCTTAATTAGGGACAGGCAGAAATGGTATGCTAACATTTATGCACTACACACAGGATTTAGAAGTCAAATAGTCTTGGTTCTGCTATTTCTTATCTGTGTGATTTGGTAGATGATTTAACTGCCTTTACTCTCAATTTCCTAATCTGTGAAGTTGGGATAATACCTATCTCAGGATTGTTATAAGAGTTAAATGCAATGGTGTATATTAAAAAAACTCAACAAAATGCTGTACAGCATAGGCTCTGTGAAAGCTAGCTAGCCATAATTTTTATTGTGGCTATTGCTATTAAAGGGGATGAAGAGCTCAGGTGTCCTCAAGGAAGAGGACTGGGAAGCAGAAAGATTTAACAAAGGGAACATAACAGCTTGGGAGACAGAGGGCTGATCACATTGTGGGCTGATCTGAATATGATAATAATTGCTACAAAATCTGAGTAGATAGAATTTGTTACCCCAGTAATCAGATGAGCCAAGAAAGCACTAGTACTTGGGTGGCAAGAAGCAAGACTAGGTTGAGGCATCGAACAAAGATTGAACCTGGAGGAATAGGATATGATAACATGGGGGTAAGAGAAAAGATTTGGCCAGGAATCAAGGAATAAACCAGTAAGGAAACTTGAATTGCATTTACTTGGTTAATGAGTTCAATTAGTGCTATTTTTTCTTAGGTAACAACATACATGTAATGAAATAGTAAGTATCCAGCAATCTTTTTAGCTTAGCATAATGTAAAATAATTTTTATTAGCTATATTGTCAGCTTCCTGGGGAGTAACATATGAAAGCATCTTAAGGATGTAATCGCCAAAGTATTTTATGATTTCCTTTCCGTGGAGTTGATGTTTTGCATAGCCATGTAAGTGGGGAGTCTCTGTGGTTTTAGAGAATTAGCCATTTATTTTCTTATCTTCCTCTCACCTGGCTGATGATGCTTGAAGTCGTCTTAACATATGACAAAGGTTTTCTTTCCACAGCTGGTTATAAGACTTCAAATGTAAATACTAGCAGGAGAGGTAGCATATGTATTTAATTTCATATAAAAGTACCAATAACTGATAGAACATTTTCTAAGTATGGATATCTATCATAGAAAGTGAAAGATTACTTGGCATCTGAGAGTGTTAGTAAAAAAGAAGAGAGTGATGCAGAAGGTATGATTTCCTTTAGAGTTACCTTTATATACATATATTTTTGAGGATGTCCTGAGCCTATAATGCTGTGTCTATATTGGCAGAGTGAAATTAGTAGATGAGCTATCCTTCAGTAAATTTTATTTGGCATTCAACGTATCTGAGTTGAGACTTTTTTTAAATCAGCAACAGATTTATCAATATTATCTGGAATATTGCTTTTGTTTTCCACTTCATTCTTCCTCTGTAGATTCAATTTGAAGTATGCCCCGAAACAACTTCATACCATGCTAGAGGGTTGTCAGGAGCAGAACTGGGCTGTTCATGGAGGTGATTGCAATTGTGAGGGCTCTGGAAGGGGAAGAGGGTCTAAAATAAACTTAGGCCCAGGGAGTCTGGAAGTCAGCGGTTGGCTCCAGTTAAGAGCAAACAGGCAGAATGTTTGCAAGTGAGCTCAACCTTAGAGCAGAGGTGCTTTCTCTAGTGGCAGTTTCAAATGTGGTCACAGTCAATGGAAGGAATGAGAATTTCCTCTCCAGCAAGGTAAAAGTTAAAATTAGATAGAACCAGTCCTCTATCTTTAAATTATTAGTGGTATATAATTTCACATTATTGGCCTTTGCTTTTCTCACTTCTGAATCAAGAAGAGTGTATAAGATGGTCTAAAGAATCCCCTTAAAAGTAATAGTGTGTGTATGTGTGTAGGGAAGCGGTAGAGGGGAGTGAGAGAACCATGTTCATTGAGAGCCTACTTTGGCCAAGGCCTATTACTGATATTCAGTGAATTATGGACACTATCTTATTTTAATTCTCCCAGCATACCAAATGAGAGAGGTACTATTTTCTCCTTAGTACAGAGAAGGAAACTGGGTTTAAAAATTTTAAGTAACTCTTTCGAGGTCACATAGCAGGTAAGTGTCAGGATTGGATTGGATCACAGCTCCCTCTCTTTATTTTTTTGTTTTGTTTTTTTGAGACAGTCTTGCTCACTGCAGCCTCAAACGACTGGGCTCAAGCGATTCTCCTGCGTCAGCCTCCTGAGTAGCTGAGACTACAGGTGTGTGCCATGATGCCTGGCTAATTTTTTATTTTTAGTAGAGAAGGGGTCTTGCTCTTGCTCAGGCTAATCTCAAACTCCTGAGCTCAAGTGATCCTCCTGCCTCATCCTCCCAGAGTGTTAGGATTACAGGTGTGAGCCACAGCACCTGATTTAACTCTAATTTTCTGATTCTGTAATTGAATAATCTGAAGTCAAGGGGCTAGTTTTCAAGAGAACTAGCAGTTTCTCTAACTTGAAAATTAGAATTGGGTGAAAGAAAAATCCATAACCAAAAGTAATAGCAATAGACTTAATTTAAATACTTATTTTTTTCTAAGATGCTCAAAGAACATTGTATCTATCTGTCTGTCTGTCTATTTATCTATGAATGAATCCTTAGACCATCAGTTGGTGTTAATGAATCTGCTTCTCCAGCAGTTAATGTGATTTTCTGTTCTGTTAACACAACTTTGCTTTCTTTATTCATGTCCTTGGCTCAAGCTGACCTTCCCTTCTACGCCTTTCTCCTTTTCAAATCTTAGTCATCCTTTTTCAAAGACACTTCAAAACCTACTCTCACTTTGAACCCTTTGCTAGTAATCTTGGTGTAGGTGTTTTTCCTCTAAACTCATATGGAGTTTTTGTTCTACACACTTGGCTTAGTAAGCTGTTGTTTACGATTCAGTAGTGTTAGATATGTTTCAGTGGATTTATGTCTCACATTTTCTATCATCAGGTAAGTGTTACCGAAAACTTGGCCACTTGTCCATGAGGCTAAATAACAAGCACAAGCAGTTTGAGGAGGAAGGAAAGAGAGAGTTTACTTTGCCTGCAAAGGAGAAAATATGGTAGACCTTCTTGTCTCAAAAACCCAGATTTCCTGAACATTCACAGAAATACAGAGCTTCCAAAGGATGGGTTCTCAGCTTCAGGCAACTACACTTGACAGTTCTGATCATCCCACCTCTGCTGAAGACAATCCCGGGACCTCTGCCCAGGATCTCCCTTCACCAGGTTGGGCTGGGCCATCTCCTGTTGCACAAATAAACAAAGGATTGACCCTGCCCCTCCCAACCACTGGCCTAAGGCAGGGATGCAGGCTTCAGAGGCAAAAATGGCCCTGCCATTTTTTCCAGGCCATTCCCTCTGTTACGTAAGTACATTGACTACCTGTCATTGTCTAGCAGTGCCCTGCTTTATGCCCAGTTACGTATCTGTAGAATAACAGATGCACAGTTTGTAGCTGTAATTCACTTGAAAAGAACATAGCACTGAGAACATGGGTTAAACAGCATAACATCATGGTTAAACGTCCAGAGTCTGGACCCACACTGCTAGGTCTAAATCTTGGTTCTCTATTACTTACCAGTTGTGTGATGTTGGGCAAGTTACTTAGCTCCATGTTGTTTAGTTTCTTTCTTTATTTTTTTTCTCTTACTTCAGATCACTGAAGGATGTTTAGTTTCTTTGTGTAAAATGATAGTGGCACTTACCTTCTCAGGTTGGCAGGAGGATTGAATGAAGTATTAATAATAGTTTTAGAATATTTGAAACCATACCTGTGATATAAATACTATATGAGTATGCTATGATTATTTTTTAGGATAAAGATCTATAAAAGAGACAATTGTCATCATTTATTTGCTTAGAATACTGGAACTTGTAGACGTATAAAGTAGATTGAATTAAATGGTTTGAATTTGAAAATAAGCACGGACATACGAAAATCCATTTTCTCATCTTCTAGAATGGTAAATTCACAAGTGCTAGAAGTATCTGAAGAAGGTGGTGCAACGCCTACTCTGGCTTTCTTAGGTGTGAAGAGGTGATGATGGCCTCTTCGGGCCACATTCAAACTCTTGTCAGGACGGGAGTGCTCTTCACAGATCCTTCTTTGACAGCAGCTTTCCCAAAGGTAGCTGAATTCTCCAGCTGGTTTGAATAGTTTGAATGCAATCAAATTCTCTGTGGGAGAATAAGAGGATAAATGACTCACCCCAAGCACATAGGCAGTCAAGATATATTCATTTTAGAGCAACAAGTTTAACATTTTAATGCAGCAGATTTTAGTATTTTTATATCTCCATTTCAGTGGGGCAATTGGAGTGATATAAAGTCTATCAAAATAAAATTTCCATTTGATACACATTACAAACCTCAATCTACTATTTCTGACCCCTAAGAATATAACCCTTTTAAGGGATACTTTTTCAGACATACTCCGAAATTGAGAGAGGTGCTCAATTTTTTTTTTTTCACACAAGCAATACTCTTTCAGAAAATTACTTGTATTACAGGATAAAAATCTTCTAAAAGTTGAAACTAGTACTTAATATGTATAGCACATTTCTGAAAACTTGAGATTTAAAAAGTGCAAGAAATATTTTATTGCTATCACTTTTAAAAAATTTGTAACAATATGAGAATACAATTCCTTATGATCAGTTATTTAAAAGCAAATTTTCTTTCTTATTTAAAAGCAAAAGAAAAGAATCAATTCTATTCTTGATGTAGAATTCTTGCTATTTCAAGAATTCTAGTGCTGTTATTGTTTTATAAAACATTCCATATAAGAAACCCCCCTTTAAAAAATGTGAGTATGTCCCTTTAAAAGCTTGGTAAAAACAAGTTTTTTTTTTTTTCAAACTCTTCTGGTAAACACAAGTTTTAAAATGTAACTGAAACTTTAGTCTTTCAGTTATTTGGCAATGAAATTGGGTGTTTATTTCTATTTGGAACAATTTTCACTTTACTCCCCCAAATATTATTGGAAACTTTGAGGGTCAAATGCGAATTTTTTACATTATAGATGAATGTTGATGAACAAATGAATATGGTGCCCGAGACGTGACACCATCACATTGTTCCAAAATTGGTGCTCACCATGGCTGCACCCAGAACGGAACACACCAGGTAAGCACTCCAGCCTCATACCTTTGCTTTGTCATGCCCCTCCTGCCACTCCCACCCCTCCAGCCTGGAATGTTCCCTCCCTAAATATCAACACATCAACGTAAGTTGACATAAGTTGTTTTCTCACCCCCTTTAGATTTTTACTAAATGTCATCCTGTCTAAAATTGTACCTACTCCTGCCACCTCACACCCTTTTCCCTCTTTCTTTTCCTCTTCAGCATTTATCACTCTTTAACTTGTTGTTTGTGTCGGTCTCCCTGCCCTTCAGACCATAAATAAGCTCCTTAAGAACAGAAGCTTTGACGATATTGTCGATAGCCAAGGTATCTCCAGGGCCTAGAATAGTGTCTGGGATCTAGTAGGCATTTAACAAATTTTCAATGAATGAGAAAATGAGTCCAAAATCTGTTATATATGACTTGTGTTTATGAGTATATCCAATGTCCTGAGAATAAATACATTTCAAACAAAATAATGAAGCTACCATTTAAAGAACAGATATATAGAACAAATCATTGTTTTTGTAACATTCTGTGCATTTCAAAGGTTATGCTGTTCTTGGTCTTTTCTTTCTTCAATGTTTTCTTTTTTTTTTTAAACATAGTCATTATTTTCAGAAACAGCTCTATTGGACTTTGCCTAATTCTCGTTCAGTGCTTTCTTGTGAAGGAATCTGTCTTTGAGGATGCTGACCTTCCTTTTCTCCGTCTTGCTTCTTTACTATATACTGTGCCCTGTGCTCTTCTTTTGGAACCCACTGTTTCAAAAGATTTTCATATATAGGCAAAATTGAATTTGTCTACTGGCTTTTAATAAGGTGCTATAATTTAAAATTTAACAAAATCATGTGTGAAAAACAGTGCTGTTCTTTTGTGTAGATAGGTACACTGGGCGATTCGAGTAACAGACACTGCTATGTTGGTACAAATTTCTTTTTTTTTTTTTTTTGAGACAGAGTCTTACTTTGTTGCCCAGGCTAGGGTGAGTGCCGTGGCGTCAGCCTAGCTCACAGCAACCTCAAGCTCCTGGGCTCAAGCAATCCTTCTGCCTCAGCCTCCCGAGTAGCTGGGACTACAGGCATGCGCCACCATGCCCGGCTAATTTTTTCTATATATTATTAGTTGGCCAATTAATGTATTTCTATTTTTAGTAGAGACGGGGTCTCGCTCTTGGTCAGGCTGGTTTCGAACTCCTGACCTTGAGCTATCCACCCGCCTCGGCCTCCCAGAGTGCTAGGATTACAGGCGTGAGCCACCGCGCCCGGCCATGTTGGTACAAATTTCTGTTAGGAATTCAGTTCTCAGCTGCATGAAACCGAAAACCTAAATAACAGTCGCTTACACAAGATAGGGGCTTATTTTTCTTATGTGATGTAAAGCCTGACTATTGGTATTGGCTTGGTGGCTTAGGGTGTCAGGGCTAAGATGTTTGCAATTCTTTTGGCCCTTTTCTCAAGATGTAAAGAAAGAAAATGGAGGAAGAACAAAGGACAAAAATGACTATGTCAGCTGAGTCAAATGCCCCCTTTCTGGAGTGTCTCTGGAAGCCCCAACAACTTCCACTTCCATGGCATTGGCCTGTTCTCTATCCCATGGCCACCTCTATCTACAAGGGAGGTGGTTTTTTTTTCCTTCTGATCACATAGATGATGCCACAGAATTGGAATTCTGTTAACTGGGAAAAAACATAGTATGAATATTGAGTAGGCAACCAGCAGTCTCTGGCAAAGTAAAATATACCTAAAAGGTAGATCAAATTTCTTTTTTACAGAAATGCAATTAACTAGGCTATATCATCTGGAGGAATAATGTTGGGCAAATTACCTACAGAAAATTGTGTTTCAATTTTTTTGGAAAGCACGTAAATATTCTTTACAATATAGTGCAGTTGCCAAATGTAGATTAGGGCAAAGAAGATATGTTAAGTTCTACACCAAAGAACAGTAAGTATAAATTCACATGGTTCTGTCTGTTGAAAGGCATTGCCCAGAAAAAGTTATAAATCTCAGATTTAAAATGTAATTCACGGTAATTCTAGATGGGTTAGTGTGGATCATAAAGAGAGACTGTAGAATTCAGTCATAAGTTATATAATAATTATTTAGATTATCTAATTAAGGTATTATTTAATAATGAAAATTGATATTTATAGGTAGATTGTATAATAATTAAAACAATTATATTTTGCAGACATTAACAATTTAAACTATTTGTAGCTCCTGTGTTTTATAACTAAAACAGAGAAAACTATCCCAAATAATGATGAGCTTTTGTTTATAAATTGTTATCGAGCCATTTAGGATTA
The DNA here is from genome assembly GCA_008086735.1 of Cheirogaleus medius. Taxonomy (NCBI): domain Eukaryota; kingdom Metazoa; phylum Chordata; class Mammalia; order Primates; family Cheirogaleidae; genus Cheirogaleus; species Cheirogaleus medius. Next base: position 20,063,171 of record VBSM01002121.1, read on the forward strand.
CTTAAGTGCAGAGTTATTTTAAAATTTTTTTCTACTTCAGAGTTTAATTCTTTAATTTAAAATTATAGTAGCCCAGAAAATATGTTGGGAAGTCATTGGCAGGGATGAGTTGTTCCTAAGGAAAAACTTCAAGGTATTTAATTTGAATTTCTTTTATTCTTGTAACTACTTAGGAAATGACTTTAGGAAGCTTATCATACATGCTATAAAAATAGTAAATGGAACAAAAGAAATCAAGCCCCTAAAGAAGCAACACACTTTAATTTTTAAAATGTTGTCTATGATTATACAATAATGTGTTTTAATCCTAGGGGAAAAGTATTTTGGATCCTACTCTTCCTTAATTTTAAATGAATGGGAACCTTACTGAGTTTAAATTAACATTGCATGCTGAATTGCAGTTGTCTTCATTTATCTTTATTTTAAATGATGGATAAAGAGAGCTGTTTTATTTTCTATAATTTTGTAGTTTAGGAAATGAATTGTAGGTATAATGATATTTTAGATTATGTAAGACTCAGGGGACATAAGCGTGACTCAAATACAGTCTTTGTATTCAGGAAGATTCTAGTCTGATGGGAGAAACAGGTGTATGAGACTTTCACTTCCTCTGTGGTTAAGGGCTTAGTCTTTTTGGGCTGCTATTATGACATACCCCGGAACTGGGTGGCTTATAAACAACAAACATTTATTTCTTATAGTTTTGGAGGCTGGAATGTCCAAGAACAAGACACTGACAGATTCTGGTGAGGGCCCACTTCCTGGTTCATAGATGGCCATATTCTCACCATGTCCTCACATTGCAAAAGGGGTAAGGGAGTTCTCTGGGGTTTCTTTATAAGGGTACTGATCCTATCCCAAAGGCCCCACCTTCTAATTCCTTGGTGGTAAAGATTGCAACATGTGAATTTTAGGGGGACACAAACCATAGCAAAGGCTATGCTAGTGGCATGAACAAAGTGCTGTGGGAGTCTCAAGAGGGCAGATGATGCCAAAAGCATGCAGGTGGAAGATGACATTTGTCTTGGATCTTGAAGGTATTTTACCAGATGGACATTTCAGAGAAGGAGCAGGTGATACAGAAGGAGAGTTCCTTGAATGGGCCCTCCTTGGAGAGGGGCAATTAGAGGTGGTGCTCGGCAAGAAGTTGAGGCTGGCTGTGAAAGGCTTTGTATGTTTAGTTAAGGACTTTGGGTCTTACTAGCAGGCGGTGAAGGATTAACACAGTTTTTACGTGGCACTATAATATGACCAGATTCCATTTTTTGTTTTCTTTTTGTTTTTTTAATGAATCAATTATTTTATTTTATTTTTTTTATTTCAGCATGTTATGGGGGTACAAATATTTAGGTTACATATATTGCCTTTGCCCCATCCAAGATTCCATTTTAATGGATATGACACTAATAACAATTAAGAGGATCGACTGGGGCAGATAATGATTGTTGATAAGAAGATCACCAGGTGAGATGATCAGGGCATGAACAGAGTGGTCACGGGGACATAATTAAGAAGGTGGCTTTGGGAAATGTTTTTCTTAGGATTAGGTATCTGCTTATGGAAGTATGTGTGTTTGGGTGTGGGGGCCATGAGTGCCTGGAGTTGAGTATAACTCTCATGTTTCTAGCTTGGAAAACAATACAGCTACCATTTAATGAGATCAGGAGTTTAGGAAGAAAAGGAGGTATTTTGAAGCAGGATAATAAGTTCAATTTGGGACATTAATTTTCAGGAGTATCTGTCTACTAGGCAGTTGGAGATATGAATCTAGAAATAGGATCTGAGAGATTCTGGAGTCATCCCCACATAGCTGATAGTTAAAACTCTAGGAGGAAGGTATAGTGTGTCCATTTTGCACATTAACTGAGACTGAGAGAGGTTAGTGACTTATTTATGGTGAATAGAGATGGTATGGGAAAAAGTCAACATCTAATCCAGGACTTCTGATCCCGGAGTCAATTATTTAATTTCTTTGAGCCTCAGTTTCTTTGTATGTAAGATGAGGATAATGACACCTTCCTCCTAAGGTTAAGTGAGATGATATATACAAAGTACTATGCAATGACATGGTGTCACAGTCAGACAGCCATTAAAAATATGTTAACTTGCTTCCCTTTCCTTTTTTTGTTTACAGATGCTGCTGTGGGCTGACAAAGACTTTCTCCTTGACCAAACTTTAGACAAGCTTCTCTGAGCTCTCTTTTCAACTAGGGCTCTGTCTTTGGCCTGCTGAGTCTTAGCAAGAGTCCTGTTAAATTAGTTTTGGGAGACTCTCTCCACTCTTGATATTTGATCACCCTCAATATCTGATCAAATTCCTCATCCCCCACACTTGATATCTGATGAGCCTGGCAAGAATCCTGTTTAAGTTGGTTTATGAGGAATCCCCCTAGCCTTGATGCCTACCCACTGACACCCTGCCTCCTGCTCCTCAGTTATAAATTCCCAGCTGTCTTTACTATATTTGGAGCAGAGCCACATTTCTCTTCCCTATTGTGATGGTATTGATACCTATTGCAATAGTCCTCAATAAAGTATTCTTTACCATTTTAACAAGTGTCAGAATAATAGAGCCTTACTATTTTTTAATAGAGCCTTAGTATTACTGTACCCAAAGATATTTCAGGAGGTTCATTAATTAGCTTCCTGTATGTCCAGCAAGATGCCCTTACTACGCAGGGCTGGGAGTTCAAACATGGGTCAGAACCAGAAAGTGCCAAGTGGGCATCAGGTTGAAGGTGGGAGCCAAAAGACAGGATTGTGGGGGCAGTCAGTGTCGAAAATAGGAGTCATCAGAAAATGTGGAGAGCTGAACAGTCAAGCCAGAGCTGTGGCTGTAAGAGGAGCCTGAAAACTGGGGAAATAGCCAAGATCATGGGAAATAAGAATATGAGAAGCAGGTGCTAAAGTGATCTGACTAATTCCACTGTATGAGAATTTTTTCTTTCCCAGGGATGCTTTTGACAAGTTAAATGCTTTTTGGCTCTTGTGTGAAGCCTTTTTGGCTACCTTGGAATCTGACACACAGACTCTGTGGGGGATGGAGGCTGGCTGTGTTGTTCTACATGCATGCTTTCAACTCAACGCAACGAAGACCTTGGTCCTAGATGGCCTGCTAGGGAAATGGGATTTTGCACTTATAAAGAGCTGAGATTTAACATTTATGCCAGTATTATTAATTTTTAAATACTAGAATATAATATCATTACTTAATATCATCCTTACCCAAATTAATTTTTTTGAGAGATAATCTAGAAGGCATTGGATGATGGGAGGACTTCAGGGCTTTTATCAGGAATGGCGATGATTTGTGTTGCAGGTATGTGAGAGGGCTAGTGGACAGAGTTCTATTGTTTCCAGTGCCCCTTAACTCTTTTGAGTGTTCTAGACCTAAGGAGAAGGCAGGATGGGCAGCAAGGAGGGTTTCAAGGGCCAAACATGAGTGGCAAGAATCTGTGGGGGAGAATTAAAAGAGGAGAAAATAGCACAACAGCTACAGCAAATTAGTGTGTACTTACTGGAGCTTTCCAAGGTTCACAGGGTTACACATGTATGAAAGTTAATAGTTTGGAAGAAATGGAAAGTGGAAATTCTAAAAGGGTTAGAGAAAGTGAACTTTGATAAGATCTTAGGGTATTAGCTTTACAATACCATATAAGACCTTGATTAATATCTGTAACAAATTAAAAGTATTCAAACAATTGAAAATGAAATAATTAGACTAGTGGCATAACTTACAAATTATGTATGGTCAGAAGGCAATTTTAACTGTATTTAGAGCCCAGGTGAGAAGGGCAAGGGACAGAGAAAGATTGGCAGACAGACCACTCTCTATAGGTGTTGTGCCCTAGAGGAGGAAGGAGGAAGGTGTAGAGTTTGGGAAGGGGGGCAGTGACCCAATGCCTGTTCTCAGGAGGGGTCAGGAACAGTTAACTCCTGGCCTCCATTTTACTGTGTACCTTTGGGCAAGTGACCTTCTGTATTAACATAAACTCCCCTTTCTCCAATTCTGGGGGCAAGATAATTAAGAATTAACCACATATATCTGGGCAAATGTTTATGTATGGTTGTTGTGAGAACCATGAAACTGAATGAGATATTAGAGATTAATTTAACATAAAAAGATAACTGATATTTCCCAAAGTTACACAGCTAGTCCAATTTTGAGAAAATAAATTGCTTATAACATAATTTGATTAGTACCACTGTATGTGATTTTCTCTAAAATATAAACTCTATTTCTACTAGCAATATAACCTCAAATTACTTAAATTCTCTGAGTGTTTTCTCATTTATAAAGTGAAGACAGTTATACATATATCAAAAATATTGTGAAGATATATTAAAGGTGAGTGTCACAGTAAAAGGTGTTTTTTAGCGGGGAGGGGTGGAGGACAGGGTCTTGTTCTGTCACCCAGGCTAGAATGCAGTGTAGTGGTGCAATCATAGCTCACTGCAACCTCAAACTCCTGGGCTCAAGCAATCCTCCTGCCTCAGCCTCTCAAGTAGCTGGGACTACAGACGTGTACCACCACACCTGGCTAATTTTAAAAAAATGTTTTTTGTAGAAATGAGGTATTGCTATGTTGTCCAGGCTTGTCTTGAACTCCTGGCCTCAAGCAATCCTTCTGTTTCAGCCTCCCAAAGTGCTGGGATTGTAGGTGTGAGCCACCACACCTGGACCAAAGGTGGTTTTTTGATAATAGTGAGTTTTTTTAACCTTCTCTTTCAATTTAAGATGTTGTCTTGATAACTGTCAGATTTTTGGTTTCTTAGTAGCCTTTGTCAAAATAACATGCAGAATAGTTGACCTCCTTCCTCCTAGCCCACTCTGCTTTTTACCCTGGTACAGGAAAATTTAACTTCTGATGGGGTGGGGTTGGTAGAGAGATCTCTTTCAGAGGCACTCAGACAGTGTTGAGACTTCTCTATGCCACAGACAATGACAATATATTGTAATTGAATATGAATATTCAATACAATATTCAACATTTAGTATATTCAATCTGACCTTTCTAGTTGTCTAAATGGTCAGACTCTGGGCTATCAATTGTTTTTAAATTTTGAATGCTTGTTTCTTTTATAAACCCACAAAAATGCATGTAGAAAAGTTAGAAAATGCATATGAACAAGTACAAAATTTTTTCATATGCATATATATGTGTGTTTTAACAAAATTTGAATCATGCTATATATAAATTATTTGCCAACTTGCTCTTTTCTGTACATGTTTTGCATATATAGGCATTTCTGGCAAAATGCAATGCATACATTTCTAAAAAACTTTGTATTTGGCAAAATTATGCACTAAAAATGACAAGGATTAACTGGAAGTTAAGGTTAGGACAGTGTATTCAAAGTCTAAGCAAGTTTGTAACCAGAGCACCAGCAAAAATAGTCACTGGTACCTGGGTAGATAACGTGGACTGTCAGACAGACAATTCAACATGACTGCAGACTGGCATGTCGGAGATTAAACAAAAAATGCAAGAACAATGGGGTGACAATGCCATCAACCCTTTAACTGGAACTGGAAGGAGTATGATGAACAGGAGTGTATGTACAACATAGATAGAAGCAGAGCTCTGAGCCAGTGGGGCTGCCATCAAAGTTGGCATGGGTCATGGTGCAACCTGCCGTGAGCTGAGAGCTGTGCTGTCTAGGGGTGTGTCTCTCTGAGTAGAAAGTTCTGTGAGCAAACCCTCTTCTAACATTTTTTTTTATTATTTCAACTTTTTGTTATGGAAATTTTCAAGCATACCCCAAAGTAAATAAAACAATATAACGTATCCAACATCCAGCTTTGACAGTAATCTTATTAATAATAATTATTTCTCTAATCCTCTTGCATCTGTCTTCTCAAACTTATCCCTTATCCTTTTTTCCCAGTGAAGTATTTTGAAGGCAATTAATGATATCATATAGTTTGACTTGTTAATAACTCAGTATGTATATCTATCAAATACAGACCTAAAACATAAACATATACCATTTTCACACCTAACAAAGCTGATCAAAGTTTTTTGATATCATCTAATATCAAATGCATGTTCAAGTTTCTTCAAGTAAAAAATCTTTTTATAATTCCTTTCTTCAAACTAAAATTCAGGGAAAATTTGGTATTATGTTTTTAATTAGTTTTTGGGTAAGTTTTTCATGAAGATATTAGCAAATATGTATACATATTGGTATTTCCCCTTTATTGCACACAAGGTACACTGTTCAGCTCCTTGCTTTATTTCACTTAATAGCATAATAAGTTGTCATCAGTTCTTTTTATATTTGCATAGAACTCCATTGGTTTGTATACCATAGTTTACTTAGTCTTATATAGATGGAATTTGGGTTATTTTCAATCTTTTCTTATTATAAATCTTATAAATCATACCTTAATAAATAGTCTTGTCCACATTTCATAGTCTCAAGCACCTGTTTTAAATTTTCTTAAAACATAGCCAAGGGGCTCCTGCTGTCTGTGCAGCTGCTGAGCTGAGGGTTTTTCCTATCCTGTTGATGGTTAGAAGTCTACCCCTCCTATTCAGGCTTTGCTTATCCAGAAGAAAAATCGTGTATGAACCATGACTCCATCTTATCCTGGCATAATTCCCCTATTTACTAATTATGTTTACACAAAAACATGTGTTGCAGCAGGGCAGACTACGTGTGCGCACACCAACAAACCTATCCCCCCTACCCAATCCTACATACCTATCGCACATCTACATTATCATTTCTGATGGCTGCTGCATTAGTTATTTATTGCTGCATAGCAAATTACCCCAAAGTGTAGTGGCTTAAAAGAACAAACATTTATATGAGTTCGGGCTACAGAAATCTCAGGGTTCAAGTAGGGGAGGATTTGCTTGCAAGCTCACACATATGGTGTTGGCAGGACTGCACTCTTTGTAGGTAATTGAACTGAAACCTCTGATCCTCCCTGGCTGTTATCTGGAGCCCCTCTTAGTTCCTTGTCACATGAGCCTCTCCACAGCTCACAGTGTGGCATCTGGCTTCTATCAGAGGAGGGGAAAGAGCAAGAGAAGATGACCAAGACAGAAGCCTGAGTAATCGTTTAGTAATCTAATCTCCGAGATAACATCCCACCACTTCTGCCATATTCTGTTGGCTAGAGGCAAGTCACAAACAGATCCAGCAAGCACTCAAGGGGAGGAGATAATACAAAGGCATGAATACCAGGGACTGAATATCATGTGGGCTATTTTAGAAGCTGTCTACCACAATTGCATAGCATCGTATTATGTATATTATATTAAGTTAATAATTCACTTTACTAATATTCTATTGCTGGACATTTAGATTGCTTCCAATTACGCCACGCACCCACAACTTTCCACTGTCTTTCTATGCCTGTTCTATGCCTCAAGCTCCCCCATAACTGAAGCTCCAAAGCAATCCATTCTTCATGTACAGACTGCAGAGAAATGTACTTCCTCCCCACCAACTCCCCTGGAATTTCAATGCATAACATTTTCTCTATCCTGTTGCAGGCATTTTAGATCAAAGAGATATTGGTCATTTATCCCTTAATATATTCTCAACTTTAGAATTGGTATTCTGTATATAAAGTGCTCTTCCAATTCAATAAAGACAATGTCCTCAATAGAAAAACAGAAAAAGAAAATGAACAGTGAAATATAGCAATGACAACTTAAGGTGTGAAAATATTAAGCAGCACTCATAAGAAAAATACAAATTATAACAAGATATTATTTCTAATCAATCCAATTGACAAAGATTTTAAAATAGCATGATACCTAATATCTGCAAGGATGTATATAAACAGGCACTCTCAAACATTCCTGGAGGGAGTTTGCATTTGTACCTTATGACCCATCAATTCCATTCGCCTAGGTTTTTTGTGTCTTCTTTACATCTTGTAGTTAAAATTGCATTGTAGAATTTTTCCAGTATTAGCTGTCACTATGGGATCACTGTTGCTGTATTCAAGACATCAGAAAATATCTGTCAGTGAAGTGAGAACAGTTTATCAACAAAGGCCATGCCATGGCCACTTTATGGGTGCAGATCCTGACAAAACAATTCTCAAGTTGCCAAGCAGGTTAAAGGCAGTCAAAACAACGGTGACAGTCATAACGGAAACACAGACTGCATTACTTGCTGCAAAGATATGGGTGCTATGAAGCGGAACCACTGATACTCGCCTTGGAAAACATGAAGTGCACTACATAATACAACAAACTATTTCCATTATGTGGGAAAAAGTGTTTTTTCCCACATTATAGAATCTTAAGTTTTTTCACATCAATTTTTTTTTTTGGAGGGAGAGAGCATATCATTATAAGCTAAAGAAGTTTTTTGTCCCCATCTTAGTAGTCAGTACTAAGTCAGTACAATGCAATGGTTTGAAACTAATTAATTTCCAGATCATTAAGGGAAATGCCCTATTGTTAAATGACCACTTCAGAGTTGCCGCCGCCGTCCGGAGAGCCAGCGCCCAAGCGCAGAGCCGAGATCGTGCACATCCACGCAGGCCAGAGCGGGAACCAGATCAGCACCAAGTTTTGGGAAGTGATCAGCGGTGAACACGGTATCAACCCGGCCAGAGGCTACGTGGGTGACTCGGTGCTGCAACTGGAGAGAATCAACTTCTACTACAATGAGTCATCTTCTCAGAAATGTGTGCCCAGGGCCACCCTGGTGGACTTGGAGCCAGGCCCCATGGACAGTGTGCAGTCCTGGCCTTTTGGGGAGCTCTTCTGGCTTGACAATTTCATCTACTGCCAGACGGGTGCAGGGAACAACTGGGCCACCACCACACGGAGGGCGCCGAGCTGGTGGACTCAGTCCTGGACGTGGAGCGGAAAGAGTGCAAGCACTGTGGCTGCCTGCAGGGCTTCCAGCTGACCCAGTCGCTGGGCGCCGGCACCGGCTTGGGCACGGGCACCCTCCTCATGAGCAAAGTCTACGAAGAGTACCCTGACCACATCATGAACAGGTTCAGCGTCATGCCCTCGTCCAAGGTTTCGGACACCGTGGTGAAGCCCTACAATGTCACCCTGTCTGTGCACCAGCTGTTGGAGAACACGGATGAGACCTACTGCATCGACAAGGCGCTCTACTACAACTACTTCTGCACGCTCAAGCTGACCACAGCCACCTACGGGGACCTCAAACCACCTGGTGTGGGCTACCATGAGCGGGGTCACCTCCTCGTTGCACTTCGTGGGCCAGCTCAATGCCGACCTGCGCAAGCTGGCCACGAACATGGTGCCCTTCTCCCACCTGCACTTCTTCATGCAGGTCTTTGCGCCCCTGACCAGTGCAGCAGCCAGCAGTATCGCGCCCTCACGGTGCCTGAGCTCACCCAGCAGATGTTCCACGCCAAGAACATAATGGCAGCTTGCGACTTGCACCACCTGCGGCCACTTGACCATGGCCACCGTCTTCCGGGGCCCCATGTCCATGAAGGAGGTGAACGAGCAGATACTGGCCATCCAGGACAAGAACAGCAGCCACTTCGTGGAGTGGATCCCCAACAACGTCAAAGTGGCTGTGTGCGACATCCCACTCTGCGGCCTGAAGATAATGGCCACCTTCATCCACAATGGCATGGCCTTCCAGGAATTGCTGAAGCGCATCTGAGAGCAGTTCTCAGCCATGTTCCAGCATGGAACAAGCCCTTCATACACTGGTTCGCAGGCCAGGGCGTGGACGAGATGGAGTTCACTGAGGCTGAGAGCAACATGAACAACCTGGTGTCTGAGTACCAGGGAGCCACCATCAATGACAGAGAGGAAGCTTTTGAGGATGACAAAGAGGAGATCAATGAATAGAGGAACTTCCCTAGCTCAGATGCTAAAATACATGTGTTCCTTCTCTAACCCTGGTACATCTTACCCTGATGGCCTCTGAATGGTGCACTGGTCTAAATGTGTGGGTATAGGCCCCTCACAAATGCAACAAACTGCTATTAACAGTCATCTGGAATAAAGAAAATACTTTAAAATAGTAGAAGGGATTCTAACTCATCAGAAGATCAGATTCTCTACTAGAGGACTTGAAAGAAATAACTAAGGGGCCATTAAAGGCTAAAGAAATAAACCTCACCTTGCCTTACATGTTCAATTATGTCTGAGAATTAGCAGGGAAGTATAATAATCTTTTTTCATCCTTTGTGACGAAACCTGAAGGTGTGCAGTGTTGCCTCATTTGAATATGCAATATGGAACTTCCAAACGATCAATTCATAATAAAATACTAAACTTGTCAAAAAAATAAATGGCCACTTCATTCAACGTGTGTGTTATTCTTTGCTATTCTATTTGCAAATAGGCTTGTGCATATTTTATGATTGTCCCCCAAGTATTTGATAGAACTGAAGCCTTTTCCCATCTGTCTTTGTGTTCAGGATGTAATCCTCAACACTTACAAAATACAGTAATTAAATCATTTGACATTTCTGTATCTTTGAGATTCTTTTCAAGATTACTGTGATGATTAAGAAGGGAGAGGTTAGTGTACAAAAAACACTTTGAATTTGTATGCCACAATTCTCTCCCAATTGAAGATATCTACCTAATGCCCTCTTTCCCCAGTCAAATAGAGGAGAGTATGTTGATTTTTATTGTTTATTGACTATAAGAAATGGAGATTACAGGAGTGAATGTACAATGCAAAAGGCTTAGCAGATATTTTTATTCTGGTTCCCAAGAAGCTTGATATTTGAGAACACAATTTAGTCTTAGAACATGAAAATTATATCCTTTATGTTTCTCCAAGTTTCCTTTAAAATGCAGGTGAAATTGTTATTTCCCTTCATGCTTCACAGGGATCAGACCAAAATGCAAACACAAAATGCATTGATTCTTATAGGTGTATGATGGTTAATTACTTAATGTATATTTTACTTATTGTGGGTCTTTTTCTCTTTTATGTACTTTTTCCCTTCATTTTCTTTTTCCCTACTACATTTCTATTTTTTCATATGTCATCCTAAATAGTTCAATATAATGAATTTAGTGATATATCCTCAGAAACCATGTTATTTGCCAATTTACTAATGTAAGACATATTTTTGGCATGTTGTATTGATTTCCAAATTTTCAATTATTATGATACAAGATATGAGAAATTAAAAATTTATCTCTTTCATTTGAGAAATTCACCCTATTTTTCTTTGTGGCTGAAAAAATTTCTAGTTAACAGTACTTGGCTATAAATCTTTCCCATATCTTGTAGAAAATTCACAAACTCTCATCAGTCTCTTTTATGAATGATCTATTTAGTATAACCTACTTGTAAAATCACTAATTTGAACATTTCTGGGAACATTTTTCAAGGCAACTTTCCCTCATCTGTTCCCTTCCCTTGTGAGTGTAGACACTTCTACATGATAAAAGCAGCAGGTAAGCTTAGTATGTCCTTCTGGTTTGATCCTCATCTAATTCGTGTTTCTAGACTGTGGAGGCCTGTACACTTAGAAATACAAGTGTGCTCTTTACCTAGATGGCCTGTGGGTAGGCTGTAAGCCTGCATGTGCACCAAATGATTTAAATAATGGTGAACTAATTAATATTTCAAGTATTCATTCGAGTGAGTCAAGTTGTATCTCCTGAGGGGTGTTTGATGTGGAAAGCCATGTCCCTGTAAGTACTGAGATGACTGATATTCCAAATAAAGTGGCAAAGGACGGTGCCAGGATAGTGTGACATTTTGAAAAGTAGCCTGTTGATCAATTGCAGCTCTTCTGATGGCATCAGGGTTAAAACCCCTACTGCAGGATCTAGTAGAGGTGATGTGATCCTTTCTGATCAAAAAGCAGAAGTAAAAAATTTGTAATGAAGAAAATTCGATCATTTTGACTTAGAGATTCTAGATAGGACAAGGCAATTAAACATATCTTCAAGGGCTCTAATTTTTAAAATGCTTTGGAGTTTTCTTCTCTTTGGTCTCAGCTTATACTGTGAGTCTGGGAGACAGAAGACTATGATTTTAAGGCCTTTTATTCTCAGTGTGACTTTGAGTAACAATGCTAACTTCTCCATGCTTTCCAGGCTTCTTTATTCACGAAATTAAAGAGTGTGTTAAATGATCTCTAAGTAGCATTTGTCTTGAACCCCCCGATCATATCTTGTATAAATGGTATATCCTCTGATTTGGGATTATTTGAAAATAGTACCCAATTGGATTTAAAACACAAAATAAACAAATGTGAGCATTTGAAATTTTTCTAGGCTATTGCTATCATTTTAATTGAGGCCCATTTTTTATTTATGCCTTAGTCTTTGAGAAATCTAAGACTGGCTGTTGAATAGTTCTTCTAATTAGTATGAATGGTTGTAGCATTTAAAATCCTTGTCCTGCCTTTGATAAGATCAAAATTACAGTGAGTCATATGCCTTGGTTGAACATTAGCATGCAAACCATGTAACTTGAAAAGATGTGTTTAGGAGCTGAGAATAAAGCAGAAGCCAGCACGTTCTGACAGCTGTGAGAAACACAAAAAATATTAATGATGGCAGTTAGGGAGTCAGACAGAGAATAGCAATGCACAGGTGCATTTTCCCTAGTGCATATATTTCTTCTTTAGTATTCATGATAAGTTTCCAATACCTTCATCTTTACACAGGAATTAGAAAACAGTTCAGACTTATTAGTTTGGCTGAGCAATAGACTAGGACAGCTAAAAGAACAATGCCTAAAGGGGTATATATAGTTGTAATAAAGCAGTCTTCTATGATAATACTTTAAATATCACTGCAATGATATTTTTCTTTTCTAATAAAGTCATCATTATAAGAGTTTTATGATTTCTTAAT
>VBSM01002121.1:20086529-20140442 GCA_008086735.1 Cheirogaleus medius
ATTGTAGATCTACTTTTAGTGTTCTTTGAGAAATCTCCATACTGTTTGCCATAGCAGTTATACAAGTTTACATTCCCACCAACAGTGTATAAACGTTCCCTTTACACCACAAATGTGCCAACATCTATTGCTTTTTGACCTTTTTTTTGATGGGATTATTTGTTTTTTTCTTGCTCATTTGTTTGAGTTCTTTGTAGATTCTGAATATTAGCCCTTTGTTGGATGTATAGTTTGTGAATATTTTCTCCCATTCTGTAGGTTGTCTATTTAGTCTGCTGATTATTTCCTTTGATGTGCAGAAACTTTTTAGTTTAATTAAGTCCTAATTATTTATTTTTGTTGTTGCTGTATTTGCTTTTGAGATCTTGGTCATGAATTCTTTGCCTAGACCAATGTCCTGAATAGTTTTCCTAGGTTTTATTCTAAAATTTTTATGGTTTCAGGTCTTACATTTAAGCCTTTAATCCTTCTTGAATTAATTTTTGTATATGGTGAGAGATAGGTATCCAGTTTAATTCTTCTGCATGTTGCTATCCAATTTTCCCAGCAGCATTTATTGAATAGGGCATCCTTTTCTCAATGTATGTTTTTGTCTGCTTTTTCAAAAATCAGTTGACCATAGGTATATGGTTTTATTTTGGAGTTCTTTATTATGTTCTATTGGTCTATGTGCCTACCTTTATACCAGTACCATGATGTTTTGGTTACTATAGCTTTGTGGTATAAAGTCAGGTAATGTGATGCTTTTAGATTTTTTTTTCTTTGTCTCTCTTTTAATTTCAGTGGATTTAGGGGGTACAAGTGTTTTTTGTTACATGGATGAATTGTGGAGTGCTGAAGTCAAGGAATTCAGTGTACTCCTCACCAGAGTAGTGTACACATTATACTCAAAAGGTAGATTTTTATCCCTTACTCCCCTAACTTCCCCCCCTTTTTAGTTTTCAATGTCCATTACATGGCTTTTTGACTATATATATCCTTTGTTTAGCTCCCACTCATGAGAACACATACTATTTGTTTTACCATTCCTGAGATACTTCATTTAAGATAATGGTCTCTAGTTCCATCCAAGTTGCTGTAAAAGACATTATTTCATTCTTTTCTATGGCTGAGTAACACTCCATGGTATATACATACCACATTTTCTTTATCTACTCATCAGTTGATGGGCACTTAGGTTGATTCCATATCTTTGCAATTGTGAGTTGTACTGCAGTGAACATTCAAGTGCAAGTGTCTTTTTGATAAAATGACTTCTTTTCATTTGGTTAGATACCCAGTAGTGGGATTGCTGGATCGAATGGTAGGTTGACTTTTTGTTTTTTGAGGAATCTCCATACTGTTTTCCATAGAGATTGTAATAATTTACATTCCCACTAACTTTGTTCTTTTTGTTTAGGGCTGTTTTGACCTGTGGGCAGGATTTACAGTAAGTGTGTGCTCTTACACAAGGAACAATAGACTAAAAATCTAACAATAGATAAACTAAAATTCCTGAAACTGTGGTTAATCAGAAGTCAAGATGTCAGATTAGCATTCAAGATGGAGTTATTTTAGCTTCAAAACTGAATGAAACAATAAATGGATGCAAGGACAAATGAACAAAGAAAAGCCACAGGAAATATAACAACATTACATAATGATTCAATTTTTTTTCTAGGTATTCTTTCTTTGTTGTTTCCCTCCCCCCCAGATTTATTGAGATATAATTGACAAATAAAAATTATACATATTCAAGATGTACAATGTGATGTTTTCAAATACATATACATTGTGAAATGATTATCAATGTATCCATTAGTGGATACATCCAATTAGTATATCCATCACTTCACACAATTACATTTTATTTTTGGTGAGAATACTTAAGATTTGCTCTCTTAGCAAATTTCAAGTATACAATATTATTAACTATAGTCACTATGCTATACATTAAGTCTCTAGAACTTATTATTCTCATAACTGCAAGTTTGTATTCTTTGACCAACATCTCCCCATCCCCCACCCCTCTGAGCAGTGATAACCACCCTTCTACTCTAGAGCTTTTTGTGAAATTTCTTTCTTATCCCATTGGCAATGACTAACACAAGAGAAAAATAAACAATAGAAGCTACTCAATAATTATAAAGTGAATCTTACCAGTCCAAAGTTACAAGCCTTGTTTGTACTTCACTGATGATGTTATAGTGAACATTCTTTGAATGATGAAGACTAAAGAAGCAATGATGGCATACACTGCAAGTTCTTGTTGTGATTGCAGTAAACTTCCTAGCAGATAGACATCCTGCCATTATAAATGAAGAGATAAAAGCAAAGTTTGTCAGTGGAAAAGAAACAAAACTCTGTAAAATAATTTAAAGATGTTTATTGTGAGTATGTGTAACCATGGCCCAGAGAACCATGCCCAAGAAATCTTGAGCAAGTCATCTCACTGTGGTTGGGTTACAGTTTGGTTTTATACATTTCAAGGAGATAGGAATTAACACATAAAATCATAAATCAATACATGAAAGGTATACATTGGTTTGGCCTGAAAGGCAGTGCATCTTGAAGTAGGGCATTACAGGTTATAGGTGGATTTAAAGATTCTTTTATTTGTAATTGGCTAAAGAAATGAAGCTTTGTTTAAAGGTTTGGAATGTTTTAAGTTAAGATAAGGAAGTCCTAATCAGAGACAAGCCACCAGATGTATATAGAATATACACACAGGCTCAAGTGACTTGTTAAGTAATAGATGACCTGTACATGTGGTTTAAGCTTTGTCTTGCACAGCCTTAGGCCTATTAATGAGTTACAAATGATATCTCCAAGAAGGGAGCAGGGCATGACGAGGCATGTCTAACCTCCCTTCTCATGGCCAGTAACTCAACTTTATTTTTGGGGTTTCCTTGGCCAAGAAGGGGTCCATTCAGTCAGCTGGGGGGCTTACAATTTTATTTTAGTTTACAGTTGATAGAACTAAAAATTTAATTTAAGGTGTTTGCCTGGAAAATATCACATTTTGTTTTTAAGTAAATGCATTTGAGCTTCAAGGATTCAATTTAGTAAACTATCTCTCAGAATGCATTAATATATAAGCAGGTTAACTGATGGGCAGTGAAATGTAATTAGGAAATAAGTTTAAAAATTTTTTTTCTAATGAATCCCTGGACTAGATTTTGTGTTTTAACAGGGATATTTACCAGCCACATGCTAACTTTTTAAAGTGATCTGAGATAAATAATAAACAGGGTAGTCCTAAAATGAATTAGTTTGTAATATTTTATTGATTAGTATACTAGTTGGCTACTTTAACAGAAATAAAAATAAAAATGACTTAAACAAGATTGGAAATTTTTCTTTCTCCTTCAAATTCTGACTTGGAAGGCAGTACAGGGTGTCAGTTTTGTCCACAAGACATCTCATGGACCCAGGTACCTTTTGACTCGCTACCCTACAATCTAGTGTGTAAACTTTGGCTTCCTGTTCTAAGCTGGTTCACCATGTACACATCTGAGTTCCAGACCTAAGAAAGGGAGAAAGAGGAAGTGGAAGGTGAGTGGCTTAAGTGGCTCTTACATTACTTTAGGCCATCCTATTGGTTGCAGAGGATGTGAGGAATACAGAACATACCCTACACTTAGCTGCAAGGGGTCTGGGGAACATAGTCTCCAGCTGGGAAGTAATATGCTCAACCTAAGCTTTGAGAAATGGTAATATTAAAAGAAAGGGATAGTGGATATTGAAGAGAAATTAACAGTTTTCATCACAAATGTGCAGCCTCAAAGACATCAAAATTTTCTGTTGATCTCTATGCTGTACTGTACTGTACTTCTTGGAGTAAATCAATCAGTATTTAGTATTGAAGTCAAGGAAGAATGCCAAAAAACCCTGAAATTTTTTCCTGGCAGAATCAACTGGATTAGGATGATATTAGCATCTTGTTTACTGTTGCATTTTTTCAATTTATAGTTCTTATATAGCAATAATGCACAATGTGGGGAAAAAAGAAGAAAATGAGAGGCAATAGTAATAATGTTTGGGTTGTTAAATCTTGATTATGCACAGTACAAACCCTTTTCTTCAGAATACTCAAATGGCAATGAAAACACCAACCTGAGTTCTTCAGCAACTACCCACAATGCTTAAAATACAGGAAATCAAACCTCTCTGGAAGTGTGCCTTGAAGAGAAATGGCCTGAGTTGTTTTTGCATCACTCATTGTTCCTTATAGTCACTTCCTCGTGAAATTTCATGTCTGTCCTGATTTCATTACAGTTGCTCCCTAGGAAGAGAAAACAACTCCTGGGAAAACAAAATTCTTTTAAGTTCTTTAACAGGCTTCTGTTGACCTAGCTACCACTGACTTCAGATCAAGCAGATTTCCCTGCTTGTTTGTCCAAATTCTCTATCACATGGTGACTAAAGCATATCTTCTGACATTTCACATAGATCATTAGAAACACCTTTAGGGAATGGATGACATCAGAATAACTTACATTAGAAATCCTATTATTCACTGAGATTAATTAACAGTGTGGCATTCAGGGAATTAGCAGTACAACTCCTCTTGATGCTAGTTGCAGTTTGTGTCCCCCGCAGGGTTGACACTGAATGAAATCTTGCAAATCATTTCAAAATAAAAATATCTCTCTGTGAGAAGTAAATGTGCACTGAGACAGTCCTAGAAAATGCTTTAAAAACTGTTTGTAAAACTCCCTTGTTTGCATATGTTAGATTTTGGTTCGCTTTGCTCTAATTATAAGTTTATAACCAACCTGAAAGTGAGAGAACCTTAGCATCTAGAGCTGCGTACAAAAACATTTTCGTCCAGACTCTCTGAATGGCTTTGCTGAGGGAATGGTTCTTTGAACTCCTTGGAATGTAGATGGTGTATCCAGCCTGATTACATGTCTCAGTATGCCTCAGTCAGTCCTGGTTTATGTCTGTTGCCTCAGTATAATTATTAATAGAACGCCCTTATACTCCCCAAGAGTGTCCCTGGTTGGGTGATAAATTATATGGTCCCTCTAACTATAGTGAACCTTGAAGTTAAAGACATTGCTATTTTTTAAAAAGTACATGTTCTTAGATAAGCTGAGTAGTAATTGGATGTATTACTACTAGGATTAGTACTTGATGAGGGATATGACATTTGAGCAGTGGGTAATGCCACTTCCTCCCTCCAAATCCTGAGGGCAGGGTTCAAGTCTATTATTGGGAAGTTGGACTTCAGGCTTTCATAGATTTTACATTGGAAGATACATGACATGTCAGAATTTATAATTTTGGCAAGACATACACTAGAATTGGAACTGCTTTACACTCACTGTACTGCAACCACATGTCAGTGGTACTTTGTTATTACTTAACTCTTCTAAAGTCTCAAAAACTATGATTGCTGCTGAAAGAAGCTAATATCTGCATTCCTGCTCAACCCCCATATTGATATAAATAGAATTTGGAACTGGAGACTTGAGTCAGTGTGCCTTGTATGTACTAGATTTTAAATAAATATTTGTTTAGCTGAAAGGCACCCTTTTTCTAAAGTGTGCTTATGAGTCAAGAAGTAACTTTTTAGCTATGTCTTCTCAAAAACTGTGTAGAGTTTGAGATTTTACTGTACTTAAAAATTAACAAATTAGTATGCCATGGTTTCATGAATGTTTACCAAAGACATAAAACTTCTGGGTCAGAAAAAAGAGCTATTGCTCATGACAATAGAAACATGTAGGATATATGTAGATATATAGAAAAAGAGTTACTATGAAGGATTTTTCATGGGATTATGGATGCTGAGAAGTTCCATAATCTGCTTTCTATAAACTGGAGGTCCATGAAAGTTGGTGACACTGTTCCAGTCCAAACCTAAAGGCCTGAGGACCAAGAGAACCAATGGTGTAAGTCCCAATCTGAGTTTGAAGGCCTGAGAACTAATGAAGGCCAGGGTCTAAGGGCAAGAGAATAAAGATATCCTAACTCTATAAGAGGGAGTGAATTCACTCTTACTCTGTGTTTTTTGTTCTATTCAGGCCTTGAATGGATTGGATGATGGCCACTCATGTTGGTGAGGGAGATCTTTACTCAGTCTACCAATTCAAATGCTAATGTCATCCTGAATCACCCTCACAGACATACTCAGAAATAACATTTTACCAGCTATCTGGGCATCCCTTAGCCCAGTCAAGTTGACATATAAAATTAACCATCACAGTGTGCATTATAGCTGAGGAAGTCTGAGCTTAGGGAGCTCCAATCTTTCATAATGGGCTGCAAATAAAACTGCCCAATCTTTACTTTGGAGGGAGACACTATCTTTATTATTCTGGACATCAAATAAATCTGTCCCCTGTTCCCAAGGGAGATTCCAGATCTATTTTTCAAGGCTGTTTATTCAAATAGCCTTGGAAAGGTAGTCTGTGTAAATGAAACTTTGTACCCCTTGACAAATATCTCCCCATACCCCCCTCCCCTCAACCCCTGGCTATAACCATTTTACTTTCTATGTCTATGAATTTATTTTAGATTCCACATATAAGTGAGATCATGTAGTATTTGTAGTTCTATATCTGGCTTATTTCACTTAGTATACTGTCTACCAGGTTGATTCATGTTGTCAGTATATTGTCTACCAGGTTCATTCACATTGTCACAATATCAGAATTTTCTTCTTTTTAAAATTCTAAATAGCATTCCATTGTGTATACATACCACATTTTCTTTATCTATTCATCCATCAGTGGACAATTAAGTTGTTGCCATATCTTGGCTATTGTGAGCAATATTGTAATGAACATGGGTGTGCAAATATTAATACCTCTTTGAGATACTGATTTCATTTCTTTTGGCTGTATACCCCAAAGTGGGATTGTTAAGTACATGAATAAATTCTGGAGACCTACTATACAGTGATGTGAATGTAGTTAACAATATTGTATTGTATACTTGAAATTTGCTAAGAATATAGATCTTAAATGATTTCACCACACACACAAAAAGGAAAATGGTAAGTATGTGAGGTGATGGATATGTTAATTAGCTTGATTGTGGATATTATTGCACAATGTATATGTATTTTGTGGGGGTGAGGGGAAACTTCTCTTGTGCCCTGGAATGTTCGCTGAAAGGTCAACTCACAATAAGGCAGATGAATAAGAGAAAGAGATTTATTTACTCTGCTCACAGGGAGAATCACCGACAGATTACCCAGTATTTTAATGGGGTCCAGAAATTTATATACTCTCATTTTAGAGAGAAAGGGGAGATGGTTACTAGGGAGAATGGATACTTGGGAGAAAGAATGGATGAGGGAAAACAGATTGACTTGTAAATGATTCTCTTTGGAAATTAAATTAACCTGAGAGACAGGTATTATATTGGAAATAATTTGGACCAGGTCTAGTTGCATTGTTGATCTTTCCTGTAATATATTGAGATAAAAGGGAGGAGAAGGGAAATCGATTGTTCTTTTTGATGGGTCTGGTTATTTTTATGAAGAGGGAAAGCCGCTTCTAATGCCTGTTGATCTTTAAGGGTCTTTAATTCAAAATACTCTTAATCCCAAGGAGTCATATTTTGAGGTGAAGTTTCCTGAGCTCCTTCAAAATCAAAATGTTAATTTGTACACTTTAAAGAAATATAATTTTTACTTGTTGTTTACACATCAGTAAAGACAAAAAAACCCAGAAAGTAATGCATGAGAGATAAATCGCTTTTAAGAAACATTGGGGGGAAAAAAGGTAGTCTGGAATAAAAGCTGCCAGTGCCACTGCTTGCAAGACATGCAGAAACATGAGAGACCCATGGAGCATTTTCTCCCAACATGTCTATGCAATACAAATTTGAGTTTCTAAGTATACGTGTAATTTTATGTATAACACTAGCTGCCAATTGCTAAAGCTTAACTTCCTAATCTGTTGCAATCATAAACTAAGGAAAAATTATTCCTATCTTTTGACTATATTCTCATTTTATCAAAAATAAAAACCAAACAAACAAAAAAAGGAATGCATGTGACAGCTTGTTAGAGGACTTCTTATTTTATTATGTACCTGTTTAAAATATTGCATATATATTTAGAAAACATGGACACTGTTTTTGAGTAGTTTATGTAACCAAGAAGTAAAATAATAACCACCCCAGGCATTTATTTAGCTATGGTTTGCTTTGCTTGTATAGTGAAGAAGGAATGTTAAAGATGATTGTGATATTTTATGCCTGGAAGAAGCCTCCAGCAGTAACCATAGCTCAATGAATATTTTGATTTGATGACTGGGGTTGCCAGATGTTTTCGAATCCTTTATTTCCTTAAACTTATTCTGTCTTATCGTGTTTTTGTTTCTCTTTCTTTCATTTCCTCAAAACCTATAAACTCCTATTGATTCTGAATTCAAATAATCAAAAAACCCAGACACGGAATTTTTTGGGGGAAATATAAAGTTTGTACTATACTTTTATAAAAAAAAGATAATTGAAATAGAAAGACAGTACGTAACAAAGTCCTAATAGGGACTCAAAAGCATAACTAACTTCCACAGCATGTTTTAGGGTCAGAGCAGATTCAGTTTAGTTTCTTAATTCTAGTGATAAATACAACTGTAACCATAACAAGTACTATTTATTGAAGGTAAATTATTTGTAAGGTATGTGCCAGGTGCTTTTATATTTCTTTTTTTTTTTAACTACAAAAATATTTTATTTCACCATTTATTACTTGTAGCAAAATGTCAAGATGAGTGAATATAAAAAAGCCTAATCATTCATTATAATGTTTAAACATCTACTTTTTGAAATTCTCATTATTTTTTTATGTCAGCATATTATGGGTGTACAAATGTTTAGGTTACATATCAGAAGAGTCCTGCAGGGAAGACTGTCTCCATTCACACATTCGGAATTGAGGTCCAGAGGTTAAGGTCCTATAGGTAACAACTCTAGGACTTTTATTATCCTGCAATTCTTTTTGAGTGATCAAAGATAGAGGTCATTGTGTTTACAGTGGCTTTTGAAAATTGATAAACCTAAGTATGCTATGCCTTGTTATTTATTTTCCAAAGAAATATTTTTACATTTACATTATTTTTACATTTTAGGTAAACAGAGGCACAAATGTGCATTTAAAAGAACAAAAATACAAATATGTATATATACACATATGTATGTATGTGTCTCTTTCTATCTCTCAGTATGTATAAGGATATATATGTACATATAATTTCAGCAACAATTGATGACATAGATTTTTTTCTTCCTAGAAGCTTTCTCTGACAATTTTTCATTATTACTTACCCTTCTATGATCACTTAAAGCTTTATTTATCCCTTGACTATAGCACTTAACACATTATCTTGTAATTAATGTTTTAGGAGACTACTCTGCCTCTGTAAACCACTAGACTGGGACCATTTCCTGTTTATGTTTGTATCTGTGGGTCTGGCCTAGTACCTGGAATTTAGTTAGTGATTAATATATGTTTTTGAATGAAAGAAAAAGTGACTAGTTTACTCTCTGTACATTTTGGCACTGCTATGGTCCATTTTCAAATAAATTTATACAAAGCATTGTTATAATTCACCAATGTTACTCTAATAGCATTGAAAAGTCACTTTGAATCTTAAAATACCTAATATATTCTGTAGAAATTGCTGACTAACCTAGAAAATGAACCATATTGTTTCTTTTCCGTAACCTATTTGTTTCCAGCATGGCATTATACTAAAAAATGTAAAACCATAAGGCTCAGAGGAAATTTGAGTGGTTATATAATCTACTGCTTTATCATTAGGTAGCTTGAAACCTAAACCAGATTAGACACTTTTCTTTTCTCAAACACTGCCTGAAAAGACAATTCTACAGCTTTCCTTGGCACCACATTCTGTGATTTTTGTGTCACTGAGAAAATGTTTCTGAATACATAATTTGGATCTTCCAAATTGGAGTTTAAGCACTGTAGGTTAGGCCAAATATTTCAAAGATGTTTAGAAGCTCTTTAGTGCCTTTGTATTAATCAAGATGGGCTAGCTCATGCTCCTTCAACAAACAGCTGCCAAATTCAGTGACTTAAAGTCACGAAGGTGTTTTTCTCATTCACAGTATATGTCCATTGAGGGGCAGCTTTGGGGGCTTTGCATTGCTTTATGTGAGACCCAGAACGTGGGGAGGCCACAATCTGGGACATTGCTATGGCAGAGGGTAAAGCAAAGTAGTGGTTAAGCATAGTAAGTAGATGGCCATCTATGACGAAGTGGGCCCTCATCAGACATTGAATCTGCCAGCACCTTGATCTTGGACATCCCAGCCTCCAGAATTCTGAGAAATAAATTTCTGTTGTTTATAAGCCACCAGGTTTATGGTACTTTGTTATATAGCAGCCTGAATAGACTAAGATACAGCACTTCTATTATCCTTGACTTTATCCCCATAGACCCATTGTGGACATCTGACCTCTAGAACTGTTAGAGAATAAATCTGTGTTCTTTTAAGCCACTAAATTTGTGCTAATATTTTTACAAGAGCCAATAGGAAATTAATACAATAGTCTGTGACTTTGCCTCCATAACTTTACCACCAGGATCTTCTGCCTTCTGCTGCGGCCTCTCTGACCAACCTACTCTCTCAAAGGTCTCTGTGATTGACAAAGGCAAACCAAAACTACAGTGAAGTATCTCACCCTAGTTAAAATGGCTTTTATCAAAAAGACAGGCAACAACGAATGCTAGTGGGGTTGAGGAGAAAGGGAACACTTGTACACTGTTGGTGGGAATGTAAATTAGTGCAACCTCTATGGAGAACCATTTGGAGGTTCCTCAAAAAACTAAAAATAGAACTGCCATATGATCCAGCAATCCCACTGTTGGGTATATATCCAAAGGAAAGGAAATCAGTGTATCGAAAAGATATCTGAATTTCCATGTTTACTGCAGCACTATTCACAATAACCAAGATTTGGAATCAACCTAGGTGCTCATCAACGGATGAATGGATAAAGAAATTGTGGTACATATATACAATGGAACATTATATAGCCCTAAAAGAATAAAATCCTGTCATTTGCAACAATATGGAGGGAACTGGAGAACGTTATGTTAAATGAAATAAACCAAATGCAGAAAGACAAATCTAGCAAATTCTCACTCATATGTGTAAGCTAAATATTAAAACAATTGATCTCATGGAAACAGAGTATAATGATGGTTACCAGAGGCTGGGAAGGGTAATAGAGAGTGGGGTATAAAGTGGGGATGGTTAATGGGTACAAAAATGTAGTTTGATAGGTAGAATAAACAATATTTGATAGCACAATAAAGTGACTATAGTCAACAATAAGTTATGGTATGCTCTAAAATAACTAAAAGATTAGAATTGGAATGTTCCTAACACAAATAAATGATAAATACTTGAGGTAATGGATACCCCAATTATCCTGACTTGATTAATACATATTGTATGCCTGTATCAAAACATCACATGTACCCTATAAGGATATACAACTGGTATGTACCCATAATAATTAAAAAATAAAAATGAAAAAAAAAAATCTCTGTGATCTACCCATCAGTCATCAGATTTACTGACTTCTTTGGAATTATGTTGAATATGAGGTTTTACTGTCTCTGAGGGAAGCTTTTCTTTGCAGAAAACACTATTCAGAGTTACTACAAGAGTTGATACTTAAAATTACTATTCTATTTAAAGTAAAAAATACAAACAATAACAAAGAAAACAATAGTTCTTCCTTTAGCTCTCTGGTTCACCTTACAAATTTTATTGTTTATAAGATCAGCAAATTTTAGCTTTCACTTTTCAAGGGGCCTTTGCTTAGTATTTGAGAACATTTACAAACTTAGTTAATTGAACTCACTTAAACATTTCAACTTGTATTTAAAAATTTAATATATTCAATTTGTCTCATAAACACTATAATTATCTATTTTTATAAACAGAATCTTCTTAGGCTCTTAATTTTTATAAATCCAAAAATAACTAATAATAAACTTATTGAGTTGGGGAAATTTAATTTCTCTTAAGAGTAAGATGCCAATTAAAATCACCAGTCTAAATCAATTGTTCAATTATATATTTTAAATTGCAGTTATAAGGCTGAACTGTTATTTAAATAGGCCAAATGTTCTTAAATAGTACATGTATATAAAATCGATGTGCAAACAAATATTAATACTAAGGTCTTGATTTTTAAAAACATATCTGTGCTAATTTAAAATCTTTCTGGGGTTGAAGACTGTGTTTACTCATTTATGAAACTACTATGTTTTCCCAAACAATTTTGAGAGATTACCTTCCAACTAACTGAAATTGCACAACAAGAGATTTTGGATAAGACACAAACTGGATTCTTGTTATTGATACTGATGGGATATATGACTGATTTATAGTCAATAACAGAGGTGCTCAAACAAATCAGCTCTTTCCTACACTTAGACTTGTGAATCTAAAGAGTTTATTTTGACTTCTTTTTTTTTCTCTCCTTTTTCCCAGGAGGGTAAAAGCACTCATAAAATCCTTCATTTTTTATCCTGTCTTTAACATGGTGTTTCACAAACTGGTTTTTCTATAAAATTCATTTTCATAGTTATTCTATTAAAAAATTCTCTGTTTAAAATGCTTTGGGCAATACTGATTTTCTCTGTCTCATTCTAGGAGATTCTTAGTTTACATTAGTAAAGGCTCTTAGAAATCCCATAGTGAAGACATTTGTTTATCTTGGTTTAACCTAGCATTACCAAACTTGAATGAACAAGAACCATTTTTCCCCCTTCACATCACTTATTAATCCCACAGAATTATCGGCTGGAGAAATGCTACTCAAATCTGTCTGTTCCTTTCCATTCTCATTACTCTCACTTTATTTCAGGCCCTTATTATCTCCCACCTAGGCTAGTCTATTAGGTTTTCTAAATAGAAACTCTGCTTCTTTTCTTTCTCATTTTCAATCTATTCTTTAGATGCTGCCGGAGCGATCTTTGCATAACACATTTCTAAGCCTGTCCCTACTCAGAAGCAGCGGAGTGGAAGTACCATTGGATTGGAAGTCGGAAACCTTTATTCATATCTTGGCTTTGCCACTATCTAGCAGTGTAATTCATGTTATCTTTCTGGGCTTCTGTTTTTACAACTGAAAAATTGGCAGGATGTTGTAGATGGACCTTTAGTTCCTTTCAACTGTAAAATTCTATACTTCTGTGAAAGTACAAATTTCTTCTTTGGCTTCCCATGAAATTACCTTGGTTTACCTCTTTCTAACTTCATTTCCCATTTTCTTTTTCTCCTGAACTCTACAGTTAGTCAAATCAGACTGCTACCTATTTTCCTGTCTGTACCTCATCCCATTTAAATTCTTTTCCTTTTACTTCATATCTCCCCTATATCTTAAATTTCTTATGTCTGCCTCTACAATTCATAGTCAACTTTTTTTTTTTTTTGATACAGGGTCTAGCTCTATTGCCCAAGTTAGAGTGCAGTGACATCATCACGGCTCACTGCAGTCTCAAACTCCTAGGCTCATATCCTTCTGCCTCAGTCTCCTGAGTAGCTGGGACTACAGGCTTGTGCTGCCCTGCACTGCTGATTTTTGTATTTTTTGTAGAGAGGGTGTCTCCAGCTATGTTGTTCAGGCTGGTCTCAAACTCCTGGTCTCAAATGATCTTCCCACCTAAGCCTCCCAAAGTGTTAGGATTACAGGCATGAGCCACTGTGCCTGGCCCATAGTCAACTTTTAAGATATATCTCAATTACTCTTTCTTTCAGGAAAATCTTAACACTTCCCTCATCAGTTGGGATTTCTTTCAACTTTGACTCTTAGACCACTTTCATACTTTCTTGCTCCTGTTGTTCTGCCTTTAGACATACTGAAGTACATGTCCCATTCACCCATGAATCTGTAAGTGAAATCAGTGACTGCTGTCTTATTCATAGGCTCTAAACAGAAGTCAGCAACTGCTACCTTATACATACTTACTCTTCCTAGGGCATCTATTGCCTGCCCTTGAAATAGCTGGGTGCTAAGTTTATAATGTTTAATTGAAAAGTAAATTTTGATCCTTTAGAGGTGTGCCAAAGTAAAATATGAGCCCCTAATAGAAATACTAATTTTCCATTTGAAAATAAGATATAATATGAAGAGGATTTTTAAAAACTTTCTTGGATATATATTAATTAAATAGTGACATTTTATTGTCAACTGTGCATAAAACACAAGTTTGAAAAAATAATTATCCAAACTTTTAGGGCTTACGTGCTTCTATTTCCTCTTATCTGGATGACAATCCCTTTATTCTTTAATTTTCTTTCATAATCCTTCCTTTGAAAATGGCAAGTTAAGCAAATAAAGGTCCCTCTATTGATAGGAAGGATGAAGGCTGGAGTAATATTGTCAATTTGGCTATTTCATTACCTCCCAATTTGTCTTTGTCTGAGATCTGAGTCCTTCATTTGAACTTCATTTTGTAGGTGTTCCTTAGATATTACATTCCAAGTTCCACAGTAGTCAAATTAAGCCGGAATAATTGTAATTCAGTACATAGGTCCTACATACTGCTTTTGTAACAAAACAAAACAAAAAAGCTTGAAACAGTACTTTTTTATGTTTCTTGTATCTTATATGCACATGTATATACATTAGAGAAATGAAATCCTGCCACCTTAAATTTCTCCTCATAGATTAAACATGATTTTTTCCCCCAAGAGCCTTGGAATAGCTTCTGTTAGGGGATGGCCGCTGTGATTAGAGAAGGGAGCAGTGTCATGCCTGCCATTTGAATAAGGATTTAGTGAGGTCTATAATGCTGAGCTAGTCAAAGGGGAAGCTTGAAATATACATCAAAGGGAATTTAATCTAGGTAGAGCTAAAAATAAAAAGGCCCCTTTCATGGAGAAGTGCTAATAAAAAATTGCGGAGTGTGAAAAGAGACTTATCATCTGGAAAAAACATCCTGAAAAATGTTAACTGGTGACAAACACCATCTAAGATTTCATGTGCATCAAAGGACTAGTGTTCACACTGAAGAAGTATGTGCTTATTTAATTTTTTTTTTTTTTTAGTATAGTTCTTTTAGAAGTTGTCAGCATTTATTGATAACTAGAGCTTGGGAATTTAATTTTTAAGTGAGAACAACCATGATCATGATAGTGACATCATTAGGATACCCACTGATAACACTGGGACTATCCATAATAAGAATATTGATATCACTGTGATACGGGAGCATCCATATCACATTTGGAATTGTACATTCTGAATGCATAATTTCCTTTGTTGAGTTATGGTTAGTGCTATAGACTGAATGCGGGTATCTCAACAAAATTCATACATTGAAACCTAATCCCCAATGTTATAGTATTTAGAGGTGGGGTCTTTGAGACGTGATTAAGTCATTAGGGTAGAGTCCTCATGAATGGGATTGGTGCCCTTATAAAAGAGACATCAGAGAGCTCCCTCATTCCTCCTACCATGTGAGGACATATCCAGAAGACTGCTGTCTGTGAACCAGGAATTTAGCCCTCACCAGACACCCAATCTGCCAGCACAGCCTCCAGAACTGTGAGAAATAAATGTTTGTTATTTGAGTCACCCAGTCTATGGTATTTTTGTTATAGCAGCCCAAATAGACTAAGGCAGTTAGTGTTATCTTTAAGGCTAGCTATCTTGGTTGAAGCCTACTACTTAAGAGACTAAAGTCAAGGTCATTAATTCTGTACTCTCAAATCCCTGTTATATAAGGCAGAATAAATCTCTATTACATGAGCATAGACAATGCTAGAATTCCAGGTAGCCATCTCACACATATTTGTTACTCACCCAAACATGGGCAGCTAAATGAAAACCTATTATTCTTGTTTTGAAAAACAGATCGAAATGCAACTTATTTTACACTATTGGCAGCTCAATTGCTTCATTTTCATACATAAAAAAATATGTCTTAATGTGAAAGGCATTTCAAATTAAAATATGGAGAGTCAACTAATTGTGCACAGGGCATACACAATTCATTAAAATAAAGGATTTCTCTGTAATTATAATATTTATTACTAAGTATTGTGTTTTTAGCACAATACTTAGGAAGAACCCTTTTACAATTATTTGGAAAAATATATGCCCAGTATTTCTGAAAATAAGAGATGCTTATCAGGATAGAGAAAGAACTATTTTTGTTCTTTGGACCTGCATATTAATTTTATTTAAACAATTATCCACTAGCGAGTTCATTAAATAATCTTCAATCAGTATATATATTGTGTACTTTTGGAGGGTTTAGCTCTAGAAGACATTTTATAAAATTTCTATTTGTTTTATAGCCAGAGATCTCTGACATTGAAAATATATTTACCTAAATTACAATTTGACAAAAGAAAGATGACTTTAATTGCAGTTCCAATGAGTTTGTGTTGGAGTCTGTGATACCACTATACTGTTTGTAATAAAATTATTGGAAGGTTTGTTTTGATAGCATTTATAGTTTAATTCATTCCTTGTGAAATGCATGACATGCAACTTAGAATTAATTCTGGCAAAAATAATAAATGTTAATACACAAAATATTCTGGTAATCAATGTTAAAAAATCTTCATCATTATGTTGGCATCTTTTATGTATAATACAATGGAAATTGATGGTCATGATTATGCTTATGAGACATTTCAAGATACAAGGAAGGTGCCAAATTAATAAAAGTTAAATTGTATTTGATGCAGTTTTGGAGTTGTGTATTTGATTGTATTCTGTTTGACAACTGATTATTCACATGTGGTATATAAAGTGACTTTCAATTTCCCAGAATAGAGCCTATAAAACTTATGAACAGATTGAGTTCACAAAGTATATTTGTATATCAATTTGTTTGGAACTAGGAAAATATGTTTCTATGAAAAAAATGTTATATTGTTTATACAGAAAAACTTATTGTGTATCTATTATGTGCCAGGCAGTACAAGGATAAAAGAAAGATGACTAACCCTTCCGCAAAGGCCTTAAAATCTCATGGGGGCAAGAGATAAGTAGCAGTGGACGAGCGTAGTAGAGGTAAATGCAGAGTGCTTTGATGACACACATGATGGGTATATAAGTCATTCTAGGGACCAGGAAAGCCTTTCCTCCCAGGGCAATACCTGAGTAATTTTAAAGAATAAATGAATGCTATCATATTGGTTGTGTGAGGAAAAAAGAAGGTGACCTAAGAAGAGGAGACAGTTATGTGAAATCAGGATGACATAAACCAGTAGGGTATATTTAGGTAGCTACCAGTGGTTTGATATTACTAAAGCATTGGGACTGATGGGAAGAGTAGGATAGTGAATTTGATATATCACTTAAAAGCTATGGGTAGCTTTTGACATCTTATTAACAGAGGAATGAAATTATTAGGCTAATGCTTTGGAAAGATTACTCTAGTAGCTCTGTAAAGGGCCAACTGAAGTAATATCACAGGTACAGGAAAGCCAGGTAATAGGCAAATGCAAGTGTCTGGGGTGAAATGATGAGATCAGAACTGTAGGAAGTCTTATTATTTCTCTGATAAAAAGAGCATCTGCCTTTTGGCTTCTGCATGCATCCCATTCTCTATAGAGGGTCAGATCTGGATTTTTTTTTTTTGAGATAGGTTCTTGCTCTGTTGCCTTGACTAGAGTGCAGTGACATCATCATAGCTCACTGAAATCTCAAACTCCTGGGCTTGAATGATCCTTCTACCTCAGCCTCCTGAGTAGCTGAAACTATAGTGTGCACCACCATGAAACCTAGCTCTTTGAACTGGCTAGCAAATAGATACCATATTGCTCTCCACTTCCATGCTACTTCACTATTCTCCTGAGTCCTGGGGGCCCATGTCCTCTCTCTTTCCTTCAGCAAAGAAACAAAACAAAACAAAAATCCCTTGAAACTTAAGAAAAATAGATTCCCACGTGTGTAGGAGATGAGAATGTGAGGGTGGGATTGGGAAAGTCTTCAGCTTCTCATGTCATATTTCTGCTGGGCCCTTCTGGGAGTATTCTGGTAAAACAAATGAACAAGATTCATTTTCTGATTGGATGCTTGAGGACTGAAAGAAAGGAAAAATTTTAGCGTAATTCTGATTTTTAGCTCAGGTGATGGAAGTGTCACTTATTGATCTAAGAGTCACAGGAAGGGGGTATAAAACGTAAGGGAAAATTGATGTTCAGTTATGAGCCTTTGGGACATCCAGGGAAGCGGCCCAGCAGGAAGTTTTATGGAACTAGGGTAAAGGAGAGATGTAGCTAGTGGGGTAGACAGGGGAGTCATCTGTACACAGGATATCATTGAAAATATATGTCAGATCAATTTACTTAGAAGACTGATTAAATTAAGAATAGAAAACAGAGGAAATAAGAGCAACTCTAAAATTTAGGGTGAAAGCTAAGGGAGATGCTTTCTGGAGGTGTATTTTTTCTTTGAAACCAGAGAGATTATTCACCAACTCTAATCCAAGTATTCAAAACATGTTACCTTGAAATGAAGGAATGAAGTTGCCTCCTCAAACACAAGACAGTCTTGTATCCCTGATGAAAGAGTCTGTACATGCATAATATTGGGCTTACTGTGACCTCACATATGTTCTACACATTTCAAAGTAGAATTAAGACATAAGAAAAAAGTTATGAATGGGATATAATAAATATGTAAGTCTTTTCAAGGACCATGTTGATTCTGAGAGCAATTTTACCCAATATAGTCAGAACAATTCTAAACTGTAGATAAATATCTAAACTGTAGATAAATATGCCAAAGAGAAGCAGCCAAAGTTCAGAGGATTCTACAGAGTAAATTTATTCCTTTTTAAAAATGTTTTTTTCCCTAACAATCATAGGATAGCATGAAAAATTCTGAACTCAGTGCTTCTGAACAAGCCATGATGTTCTGAAGGGCAGATTTCTTCCTGTCAATTACAGTAGAACAAAGTAATACATAATGAAAAGAAACTAAGGATAACAGAATTTTTCTTGTGAAAGTTGTTTGTAGAAATTCTCTTTAGCTTTTTTCTGTTTGGTAAAAATTCTTTCCCTGAGTAAACAAATTTGCATGGCTGTACTTACCAAAAAGTTTGATCCTTTGCATGAACAAAGAAGTATAATCAGTACTAAGGCCAGAGTCAACTCAAAGTTCTGTTGCTGTAAACTTGGGCTTTCTAAAATTTCTCAGTTTAGAGGCATCTGTCACACAAGGCTAATTTTAATTGAAAAAAAAATCTAAGAATTTTTTGGCAAAACTCAATGTATTAGAATATATGCCCATTTTCACATATTTCAATATTTATGCTATGCTTAAAGTTTAGGGGTCTGTTGGATGGACAAAAGCTTTTTGATAAAAGCTATTTGCTAAATCATTTCCATAAAAAGCTAATCACTCATAATAGACTCTTAAATAAGTCTATAAGCCTATAAGATCGATAACTTCTTTTTATCACTACCTCCCATGATTGAGGGTATGTATGCTTTAATCTTGTCCCATATTGTTGAATGGTAAAATTCAGTACTTTATACTTCAGTGCTTGGCATATAATATTCTTTTTGGCAAGCTGACATCCTCTCTTCATGAGATATGACCAGCCCAGGAAAACATTGCTGACATTACGTTCTATTCTGCTGACGTTACGCAAAACTGCAGGATTTCACATGGCATTGCTCCAGAAATGTATGCTATTTTTCTTAGATAGCACAACGTAATACAATAGAAAAGTCACATCTGGTGTTAGTTGTCATCTTATTTATCAGTTCACACTTTCATCACCATGACATCCACTTTTCGGGTGCTCTTGTAAATCTAGAATTTCATCAGTCAGATGAATCAAGGAGTTAAATAGTCCCTCCAGTGTAGGTTTGTATTTCAAAAATATTCATCAATCGTTTGGCACTCAGAACATATATTCTCATTGAAAAACTATATTGTAATGATAGTTACATTCCAAAGACTATTTAACCTATAATGCAGCTGAAATTCCAAACATATTAAATAAAATACAACATTGTGACATAACTTTTTAAGAATCATAGAATGTACATAAACATAAAATATTTTAAAAGAATTGAGAGAATACTTTTCTGACATTTTCAGTATTGATAATGAAGCAGATATATAAAAAGGAAGAAAGTGGTTTAAACTTTTTTCCAAATGGTAGTGCCTATGGAAAAGCAGCTTTGACTAGAAGATGAAGGGATAGATAAAGATGCTTGAGGAGATTCTGAAAAGAACTTTTGCCATTTTTATGAAATTTGGAGATAAAAGGTACTGCATCTTTCCTATGTATAATTCAATTTCAATTTTCATTTTTTATTAAAGACATATCATTATTACTTCTTTCATGCATATGAATTATGGCTAGATTAAAAAAATTTTGGGGGCGAGAAATAGGGCAAGATGGCTGACTAGAGACATGGCTTTTTGGACCATCCCAGAAAGCAGAGAGGGTTTCAGACAGGGTCGACAGGAAAGGGGATGCAGCACAGTTGAATTTCAGTGAGAGAAGTGCCAGAGTCTGCCAGAGACCTCACAGAGGAAAATTGTTAGGCAGAGAAGGAAGAGGAGAAAAGAATAAAAGATATCTGCAAGAACCAAACTCAAGGAGGCTTGAAGCACAGTGAAGGGGTAAACGGGGATCCCTTTCTCCCTCTCACAATCCGTCTGTGATCAGTGGGCTACCAAGTTACTGGGAAGCTTTTCCATCCCCACAAATCCAAGCACTGTGGCAATCACAGAATTGTGGGGAGAACTTGTGTGATCTCAGAGCTTGGACACTCCATGCGGGGGTCTTCTCTAAGGAGAGTGACCCAAGAGGCAGTATAGCAGACTTTCTTCCATTCAGACTCTTATCTCTCCCTGCGCCTCCCCCACCCACTGCAATAGGCAGAGCAGTTTGAGCCAAGAATTTGGCAAGCAGCCCTGCTACCCCCAGCTGGTGCATCCTGCAGTCTGAAGTTTCCACAGAGACGAGGGCCAGTGCCTCTCCCCTTGGAGACCTGCGGGGCATCTGGGGTGCCTGATCTGGGACCGCTCTGCAACTTGGTGTTTTGTGGAGATGTATGCCAGTGGGTCAGACACGCAGGCTGGATCCCATGCCCCCAAGACTCAATCCAGCAGGGTGCTGAGAGGACACAGGGGTAGAGGTCTAGGAGCTGGACTCGGGAGGTGAGGGATCCCATGTGGGTGGAACTGACAGGAGAAAATGGTGGGGGTCAGAGATGTGAAGTGGGGAAGTGCCCATCTCCCTGACAGGAAAGATGTGCTGTCAGCTAGGTTGGGTCCTCCCGCAGGGAAGGTCCCAGCCTATCGTGCCATAGCAACCAAGTTCAGTATGTTCAGGGCCCAAGGGCAGGGGCAATGCAAGAGGGGTGGAGCTAATTCTCCACAGCCAGTCTGGGAAGTGTGGCCCCTCCCTTACAAGCAGCCTTTCTGGCTTGGAGTGTCGACCTTGACTCTCTTCCCAGTGGCTCCCTCTGGTGGCCAAAAAGACGACCTCTAAGACCTGCTGAGGCTTTGCAAAGCCTTCCAGATTCACAGAACCTAACCATACCCAGCCTCACCTCTTCTCCCCTCTACCCACCTCTGCTGTGGAGGGGAAATCAAGCAACCCCCTGAGAGCCACAAGGCCCCTCCCAAAGCCTAGGGCATTCAAGTGCTCCATCTGAGGGACTAGAACTTATTACAGGAACAAAAGAATATCTCTGCAGTTGGCTCTCTCCTGCAAACATCAACAACTGACAGGGAGAGCAATTCTATTAGAGATGCTCATTAAAGCATCTTCCAACTCAATCAAACAGGGTGTAGCTAATTCTTACTCAGAAGCATCATGCAGCATCTTGGAGATTAAGCTGGGGGTTCTAATACAATTCATACTGCTTTGAAAGCTGGAAGGTGGGAAGACAGCAGGATAGAAGACAGCAGGATGCTTTTTAGGAAAGAAACAAAAGTTACAGGCAGCTCAATCTGTGAGGGATCTCCCTCCTCCACTTCAGACCCTTGGGCTGAATGGGGAGCTGTTCAGATTCAGTACAGACATTCCACTAGAGAGTAGGTGCAGCAGAGAGCTGGTGCCTGCCAATTCCAGGTTTCTGCAACTAGTGCCATCCTGATCATTCTGGTGCATGGAGCCAGGTCTGCACAGGACCCAGCTTCCTAGCAATAACCTTTGCATCACCCCCACTGAGCCAGGGAGGGAACAGATGCTCCCCTGTGTAGTGCCTTATGACTGGGAGCCAAGCACACCTCCTCTCTGGCATGGGAGCTGAACAGAGAAGGAGCTTCAGACACCATAGACACTCTTGGGAAGCCTGGGGGGACTGCATCAGTGGGTTCTAGATGTGGGGGGAAAACCTGAGCTGAAAGCAGTGCTGGCCCACCTATGACGACCTTAGGTCATTGAAACTGCACAGCAGGGGACTGGCAATCCCCAGGCTGATGGAACAGCCCCCCATAAGGGTGGCTCTGCCCCTCAAATCCCCAGAGCTAGCTCTGAAGCTCTCACTGTGCCTGAGTCTGAGGCTCTGGCCCTGTAGCTCCAGGGCCCCTGCTGAGCCTCTGACTCCATGTCTGAGTCTCCAGAATTGTGCCTGGACCCCAAGACCCCACTCTTGAGTCCCCACCACTACTGTTGGACCTGCAGAACCTCCCTGAGGTCCAACACTTCACTTAGGACCTCCCAGCCCTGAGCAGCCATCACTCATGGACTAGGTTTAAGAGAGTCACCAGCAAAGGAGAACAGGAGCCTTGTACTCCTCATAACCCAAAGCTGAGAGAAGGGGAGCCAGATGAGAAGAAACCAGCAGAAGAACCCTGGCAATATGAAAAAACAAAATAATTCAACCCTCTCCCCCAAGGGAATACAATGGAGCTACAGTAGTGGACCCACAAGGAAATTGCTGAAATGAAAGAAATGGAATTCAGAATATGGATGGCAAATAAGATGAATGGAGTTGAAGAGAAAGTTGAAAACCAGCAAAGAGAAGCCAAAAAAAATTTGAAGAAATCAATGAACAAAATGAAAAGTCACTAGAGAGCTAGAAGACATAAGAAAGGATATGATAGAACTTAAAGAAATGAAAGAGTCATTTAGGAAATTTCAAAATGCAGCAGAAAGCTTTAACAGGCTAATCCAAAGAGAAGAAAGAATCTCAGAGCTTGAAGACAAAGCTCTTGAGATAATCCAGTCTTTCTCCATATCTTCCTTGTCCCTACTGTCTGGAATGTGAATGTTTTGGTTAGTGCTTGGGCAGCCATCCTGGGTCCTGAGGTGGAAGTCTCATGTTGGTGGATGCAGCCTGGATGCCTCCTGATGAGTGGCACCACACCAGCCCAGGTTGCTTATTCACAGACTCTGCTCACATGAAAGGACAATAATCTTCTATCATTCTTAAGTCAAAGTTACGTATTTTGGATTTTTTCATAGTTGAACCCAATCTTACGTATGCAATAATAGTTATATTATGTTTTTAAACAAAAATAAGGTCTTCTATGATTAGTCTATAGATTGATTAAAAAAGTTGAAAAGCGGCCGGGCGCGGTGGCTCACGCCTGTAATCCTAGCACTCTGGGAGGCCGAGGTGGGCGGATCGTTTGAGCTCAGGAGTTCGAGACCAGCCTGAGCAAGAGCGAGACCCCATCTCTACTAAAAAATAGAAAGAAATTAATTGGCCAACTAAAAATATAGAAAAAATGAGCCGGGCATGGTGGCGCATGCCTGTAGTCCCAGCTACTTGGGAGGCTGAGGCAGAAGGATCGCCTGAGCCCAGGAGTTTGAGGTTGCTGTGAGCGAGGCTGACGCCACGGCACTCTAGCCGGGGCATCAGAGTGAGACTCTGTCTCAAAAAAAAAAAAAAAAAAGTTGAAAAGCCATAA
This sequence comes from Cheirogaleus medius, assembly GCA_008086735.1. Taxonomy (NCBI): domain Eukaryota; kingdom Metazoa; phylum Chordata; class Mammalia; order Primates; family Cheirogaleidae; genus Cheirogaleus; species Cheirogaleus medius. Next base: position 20,110,366 of record VBSM01002121.1, read on the forward strand.
ATCATATTTACATAATTATAATTGGCTAAATATTATTCACTACAGAGTCAAGAGGTTCTAATTTTTTGTGTGTATATATCTGCAAAATTAACCGGTATATTTTGCCTCAATTTTGTTATTCCAGCTCCATCACTGATTGGCTGTATAATTTTAAGCAAGTTAACAATTACTTATCCCCTCTCTAAACCTTAATTTCCTTGAATAGTACCTACTTCATAAGCTTGTTACAGAATTAAGTGAGTTAATCCATGTTAAGTGTTTAGTACGGTGCCTGGAAAGTAGATAACAGTCAATGTTACTTGTATCTACTGCTATAATCAATAGAATTAGAGTGAGTTGGCCAAAGTCATACGTACAAGAGCCTGAGTTCAAGCCCAACCTGACTCCAGAAACTGATTTTTAAAGACCATGCTATTCTGTTTCATGTGGAACATGTGTTTTAAATGATTCTACTGGGGAGCAAGTTGCCATCTAGAACAGTAGTCTGCAGTTACAGTGTGTGTATAGTGTGTGGGAGGTGGGGGCTTGATGTGGCATGGGAAGCAGAATACCCTGATCGCTTCTGGAGCCTTTTCAAAGTACGCATGCCTGGCACCCCTTCTGAGAAAGTTTGACAAGCCCATGGGAGTGGGCTATGGCAGGGATGTGTATCTTGAATGAGCTTCCCTGGTAATCTGATGCACCTTCTGGTTGAAAAAACTAATTTGGAAGAAGTTGCTAAGTTTTGCTGAAGTGGAATGAGTCTACTAATGGAAATCCTAGAATATCATCCAGGAAGGAAGGCAAATGAAGAGAAAGAAAAATGGAGGCTCAGTACAACCCGTGGAAACATTCATAACAATCAATACTTTTCCTCCCATATTTTCACTGCTGTGACTCATGTTTCTACATGCAAAACATATTCTATCAGCCATATGAGTATTTTTTCGTTCAGCTAGTTCGTATTCAGGTAGTTTCCCCTTCAGATAAGAGCTTTAGTTAACTCTTCTGGTACCAAATCCATATATAATCCCCATAATGCTCACTGCCATAAATTAACTTCACATAGCTAAGTCAACAATGATAAAAATAAAATAAAGATTATGAAGGATTTTCTGGCACTCCAGCAAGACATTATTATACTAGTTTTTTATCCTAACATGACATCACCAAATTCACGTTGGAGCACACACACTTACATCCCTTCTGAGACTCCATTACAGTAATAAGAAAGGAATAAGGAAAAGCATAAGCCACAAAAATAAAACAGACGAAAGAGAAGGAGCAATGAGTGGTACGAGAAGTCAATGAAGGCAGATCGACGATACTGCCTGGTGAGCAGAGGTGAGGACGCTCCACCCGGACATTAGGTTAAAAGGGATGTGGCCAAGGAGGGAACACATTTGCTCATAGAACCAGAAAGTCCTGGGACCTAGAAACACCAAGTTCGATGGAGGCTGGGATTGTAATGTGGGACTTAAAACAAGGGAGTTGACTAGAATCCTATAGACAGAAGAATAGATGATCATCTCCAGCCTAGCATATCACAAAAAACAAAGAGGCATTTTTAATATTTATTTATAGACATTGAACATGATGAATAGAATTAAGGTAGTTAGCAAGGCTCCCCATATTCACACTCTCTGGCCACTCAGTGCTCACAGCCAGCTTTTCTCTTGACCCATTCTTCTTTTTTTTTTTTTTTTTTGAGACAGAGCAAGACTCTGGGACTATAGGCATATGCCACCATGCCCAGCTAATTTTTCTGTTTTTTTGTAGAGATGGGATCTCGCTCATGCTCAGACTGGTCTTGAACTCCTGGCCTCAAGCAATCCTCCCACCTCGGCCTCCCAAAGTGTTAGGATTACGAGTATGAACCACTATGCCTGGCTGGAAAATAACTTTTAATATAGAATTCTATACTCCGATTAAGGATCAATCAAATGTGATGGCAAAATAAAGGCACCGTCAACCATGTAAGAACTCAGAATGTCTTACTTTCCACACATCATTACTTATGGAAGTTACTTGAAAATACATTTCATCAAAGAAAGGTGTCACTCCAAAAAAGAGGAAGAGATAAGCTTTAGGAAAAATGGGTCAACATAGAAGGATGAAGGGAAGGCATCAGTAGAGGATAGGCAGGGACAGAACTCAGCTTGTAATGTCCAGATGTTCAAGTACTGATTCTGCAGTGCAGGAACAAAATCTTCATTTCCCCTCATCTGGAGTTGCCAGTTTTGGCAAATAAAAATATATCCCATAAAATATTTGGGACATACTTATGCAAAAAATTATTTGTTGTTTATCTGAGGTTCAAATTTAACAGGCAGTCCTACAATCTATCTGGCAACTCTATGCTAGTCTGAAGGCATTAGTTTCTGTGTTTCTTTCAGCTTGCAAAATGTTGGAATATAAGAGGCACTCATTAAGGGGTCAGTGAAATGTCATACAGAAAGCTTATGTACTATAAAGATGATGGAGAATTAAAAAAAAATCCCAATTAAGAAACTGTAAGGGACTCTTGAGGGCCTCAGAATCTCTAGCTATTTCAGACTTCTGCCTAATTTCAGAGACAGAGCATGATTTGACAGACACATCATATAAAGTTAAGATTTGTTTATTCATGAACTTTTACTTTATCAGCAAATCTTTCAACACACTGAGTCCATAATGTATTGTATTCATTATTTGTTCTAAACCTAACATTTATGTTTTATGACTTTATAACATTTAATTTTATTTTGGGATATCAGTTGAAAATAAAATTTCTTGTATTGATTAGTTCTCTCAAAATAATTAAAAAGCATTTGTGCTTTGCCACATAGATTTGGAAGTTCTGCATGAAATTCTAGTCTACTGAAAAAAATCACAGAGATAAAATCTATTGATCAGAAGAGGCTAATTTTGGTACACTACTTGAAATAATTACAGTTCTACATTTTAAAGATATGTATTACAACAGAAACCTTATTGTGTTTATCCTTCAGAAATAAATTTCTTGGCTTTTTCCTTGTTTTGAAGATGTGGTAAAGTGATAAATTAAAATTCACAGCTTATCAGTGTGACAGAAGATTAAAAATAGAGGAATTTAAAAACAAACCTTTATATTTCTAAAAATACAAGAAGTGCTTCTTTATGAATTTTTCATACTCTTTTTTTGTTGTTTGGGGAAAAAACCACATTCGATCTGTATTTGATTGACTGCAAGACAAAAGTCAAGTTGGTCTAATTCAAAGTGACTTGCTCTTATCATGCAATGTCATCTCTTATTTTCAGCAGAGATAGAAGAAATTGAGTGAGAAAATTGAAAAATCATTTTAATGCTCCCCAAAGAAATTGTAACATGAGCTGGAATGTATAGGTAATTTGTGAGGTAAAGTCAGCTGTGGAGTCTAATCATTTTCAATGTAATTTTTATGACTGAGATGTTCTAAACCAAGAAAAGATTTCTTTTTTTGGGTGGGGGGACAAAGCTCTGATCAGACTTCTTCAAACTTTCTGTTTCATTTGTAGCTGGAGTGTTGAACAAACATGACTTATGAGATATGATAAAAATGCAACTTTTGTCCCCCATTGCTCCTTTGAAATTTATTTAGTGGAATAATCTCTTCTTCCCCCTGAATGAAGGGCTGGTTCCATTGCTTTTTTGCTGACATTTAGGAAATAAACTGTACTAAAGTCATTTTAGGTCAAAATCAGTCTCAATTCAAACATTAGAACATCCACTTCCCAACAACAGTCAAAATATGAATGTTAATCTTTCTCCTCTTCTCTTGCAGGGCCCCTTGTATTGGGATGGGTAGGGCCTTGTCCTACTCACCCCAATCATATTTCTCCTCTTTTTCCAGCTTGACTGCGTATTTAGACCTCTCCAAGGGAGAGGGAATTAAGGGAAAAGAAGACAGTCTTAAGTGGTGGGTGTAGTCAGAACTTGCCATATAATTTTCAGGGCCCAGTACAAAATGAAATGCAGGGTCCCTTGTTCAAAAAGTAGGAAAAAAGTCTTTAAAAGTCTAAAATATAAAGCTTTTTCCTCTCTTTTACAGTCTGTCTCTTGACTTGTCATGATGTTTTTGCTATTTAATGTCATTCCAAGAAAAATATTTTAAATTAGTGTTATTTTATTGTTCATCTTTATATTTTGCAATGCAGTTTTCAAAACAAATACAAGAGCATTTAACTTATATGCACAATTCCTGAAATTACACAGACTGTATTTTGTAGCTGGGACATAGTACATGCACAGAACAGTGGAAACACTGCACAGAACTAACTTGACTGTTTTATTTCACTTCTTGATATGTGTACATTCTACTGACACTTTCTACCTTGGGTTTAATGATGAGTAAGGAAAGATTGAAAGGAAAAGAAACTATGTGTTGCCCTGTCTTTCCCTTTCCTTCTATATTATCATTTATAGTGTAAATTGTTAGCTAACGCAAAAAAGTGAAGTGAGTAAGAAAGAATATGATAAGGTTCCTTGGCTGTTTGTGTTTCTTAGAATGCTATTGCCTTCTTTTTGTGTTCAAAACAAATCCTAATTCACATGCAAACCATGGCCTCTGGGGGCTGTTAAGTAACCACTGGGGTTATAGACATGACACATTTACCTTGTACTCACTTTGAGTCTCACTGAACTCTCATGCCTTGTGAGTTCACTTGAATTTTGTGTCATGGGGCATCCCAAATACTAACTGGAGTAGCAAAGAATGGCAGACGCACATTGTCCCATTTGACTTATTAAAAAATGTTCAAAGATACAATTATCAAGAATTTCAATGCATAGAGTGTTAAACCAAGCATGGGTGGGGAATACTTCTGAATGCAGGGTCGTGTGCAATTGCACAAGGTGCATGCCATGAAGCCGATCCTGAGTGCACTTATCCTCTTCACACATAATCTCTTGCTGTTGGGGTCCCCTTGACCCCTCCAGATGGTTGAATTAGACACCTGGCTCTGTGAGGTTCACATCCGGTCCACAGTTAATTCTCCTGCATGGTTTGACTGAAAAAGCAGCTACCTCCCTCATGCAGCAACAACCTACATTTACTTTGCCATCAAAGCAGCTCCCAGTTTTTCTGAGGAGGTAGCTGACCTTTGTTGGTTCTCTACGTGGTCTCATTGAGGCACCCTTTCCCCTAAGCAGGAAGTGAAAGAGCAGAAACCTCTCAATTTTTTCTTCTTGGTGATCTGATGGGTTAGAGCTCACAGCACCCTCATCTTCCTCACAAAGTCCTTTCCCCAAATCTACTTTCTCAAGTCTTTCATACTTCCTTATGGTTACAAACCAATTTCATACTTTGATGTGGTTTCTGGATAATGTCTTGCAAATTGACACATGCTTTTTTTCTCAAAAATCACTTGGTATGTGGTATATATCCTATCTAAGTAGCCTCAGCTAAAATTTCCAAATTAAACATTCTGTTTCATGTAAGTTATCATATTGAGTGCTCCTAGCCCCATGCCATAGGGCACAGGGAATGTATATTAAATCTTTGGTCTTTTTGAGGCCATATAGAACTTGGATGCCTATGAATCTGCTTCCTGAGAACAACATGCTGCTAAGATTTCAATCTGTTCTTGAAGCACATAAAATACAGGCATTGATCAAAAGCATGCTCATTTATATGTTGGTTTGAGGAGTTCAGGTATTTTATATTGTTTCAGACATTTTATATTACTAAGATTATATGGTGTTGGCCCAAGACATGTGTCTCAGATTTTGGAGCAGAGCATAAGCTGAATTTCAGTGCTTCACTCACCCCTTTAGCCAAGCACCCTTGTGTAGTGAACAACCTGCACAGCTCTATATGGAAGCCCTGAAGAGGGAGGAATAAAGTAGCAGATGGGGCCTTTGGGAAAGGTTATCTGTGAGAAGTTTCCAGTGCCTAAGGGGCTGGAATAATTTTAAAGACAGGACTGGTGAACACTCTATTTTAAAGTTACCTGCTGAGAGACAATATAATCATTTTGGCTACTTTCGAGCCATCAGTAAAGTTGTTTATGAATGAAGCCTTGAATTGGTGGTACTTTGAGGAGTAAAGAGATTGAGTTTGAGTACAGGTGACTCACAATAGATATGATTGGGAGGTGGAGGCAGCTGAAACATGGGGGTTAAATCAAGAATGGGCTTGAGGCTAACCACTCTCTCCCCAAATATTCTTGGAAAGATGTGCTTTGATTACAGGGAAGATCAATGCTTGGGTTGTATTTACATAAATGGAATTCATAACTTAAGGGAATATACTAAAGGGAGGCATAGAATGTAATGATGAAGAGCATTAACTCAGACCACTGGAGTCATATCCCAGAGTGATGTGCAATATTCAAGATAGCCTACAATGACCCCCACTTCCTGGTATTCAAATCCTTGTGCAAAATTCTCCCCTTGAGTGTGGGCTGGATTTACTAACTTGTTTAGAATATGGCAGATTTGATGTACTCTCACTTCTGAGAGTAGGTTACAAAGACTGTGCCTTTCTTCTTGGGTACTCTCCCTTTGCTCCCTTGCTCTTACTTGCTCTAAGATAAGTCAGCTAGATTTCATGCTTTGAGTTGCTCTATGGAGAGACCTACATGGTGAGAAACTGAGCGAAATCTCTGGCCAATAATCAGCAAAGAACTGAATCCTGCCAAGAGCTATGTGAGTGGGCTCAGGAGCAGATTATTCCCTAGTCAAGCTTTCAGATGAAACCTCAGCCATGGTGCTTAGTCCATTCAGTGTTGCCACAAAGAAATACTTGAGGCTGAATAATATTTATTTATTTTATTTCAAAGTATTATGGGGGTACAAATACTTTTGGTTACATGGATCACTTATATAATGCTTGAGTCAGGGATGTGGTCCACCAACCTTCTCTCATCCACCCTTTCCTCACAATACCAAGTCCCTCTGGGCTCTTGCCAATCTCTGCTGGGTTGGCCTCTCACCTCTTTCTCCCTCTGTGCATCAGGTGTTTCCCATGAATTCTCTATTAGACTCCAGTGTTCTCTCCTTAGTATTCTATTCCAGGTATGATTTTCCATTTGTAATTTTGTTTCTTCTCTCTAGAGAGGGTGGGTGTCCATTGTCTCTAGTCATCCATCTTGAACCAGACTCTCTACCTGTGACTTCTTGAGTGTTATCACAGTGTGGCATCTGGTCTCCCCCAGAATGAGTGACCCAAGAGAAGCTGTAATGTTTTTTATGACTTAGCACCAGAACTCACTTTTTCCATGATGATTGACCCCACAGATCATTTCCAATATAGTGTGATAAGGGACTACCCAAGGGTATAATTAGGATGCAATCTATTTGACCTTAGACTAGTAACGTAATTTTGCTAAACTTTAGTTTCTTCAGCTTTGGAATGCAGATAATAACTGTAGCTACCTTTTAGAGTTCTAAAAATAAATGTAATATTTCAGATATTAGCACTTATAACAAATATTAGTAAGTTATCTTTTCTCAGTGTAAGTTTTCTAAAAAAAGGTTTGTGAAGAATGGAAAATTACAGGCATTTCTAGTATAGCCATCCTGAGTTATAAGAGAACCTTATGTGTGTACTCAATAAAAGTTAGCTATTTTCATTATTATTACTAGTTATGTGGGTATTATTACTTATATTACAGAGGCCATCTTTCTTAAGATTTGTTCATGGGTGTTCCACAGATAATTTGTTGTATAATCATTTTACATCTGAAGTTCATTGGGAAGCTATCTAATGGCATCTCTTGATTAAACTACATTTAGCACATTATGACCTAATAAAATAGTCTGGCTAGTGAGACTGCCTCATTACATGTCACAGAAATTAAAAGCACAGCTTCTGATATAAACGTGCTGTCCTTAATGTGCTGGCAGAGAACTTTTTGCTGACAGGGTCAGCAGAATGCAGAATATGCCTGCTCTACAATATCCTCAGGTCAGTTTACATTATGAGTCTTGTTTAGGTTGTAGAGGGGTACATTTTATTTGCTTTCAGTCTCATGAAGGTAGAGTACAGACACTGCAGGAAGACAGTATATAGTCATAGGAATAATTTTGTTGTAAGGAGCAGAAATTCATTCAAACTTGCTTAGGAATATGTGCATTTATTTTAAGTACTTAGAGGAATCCCATAATCTTACAGAATGTAACTAAGGAAATAGACAGGTTCCATGAGACTGGAAATTTATCAGTTCATCTTTGTTTCTGTTTTTTACATAGTCTTCACCTCTCATCTCAGGATCTGTGTGGTAGGTAGCTTCTAAGATGGTCCACAATGACCACCCTCCTGGGATTCATGCCCTTATATAATCTTCTCCCATTGAGTGTTGGTTGGATTTATTGACCCATTTCTAAAGGTGGAAATAACTGAACATCACTTTTCAGGTTTAACTTGTAAGCTAAAAATAAAATCCTAAGCCCTCTGCCAACTGAATGAACTCCCTCTTAGCCAAAGGAGGATCCTAGAAAAACCATAAAACTGAGTTAGTTAGTTCCTGGCCATGAAGGGAAGGGAGTTCGGACATGCCTCATTATACTACCTCCGTTTTGGAGTTTAGATACAACAATTGACTGGAATTAATATTAAAACAGAGATAATAAGACTGACAAAACAGACTCTATGACAGTAAGATATCAAATTTTTAAAAGGACCTAAGGCCATGTAAAGCAAATGTTTAGTTACACCTGCAGGCCACCAATTTGCTTAACACATCACCTGACTCTGCATATTGTGGCTTGTCTCTAATTAACAGACTTCCTTATCCTAACTTAAAACATTCCAAGCCTTTATACAAAGCTTTATTTCTTTAACCAATTAAAAATCAAAAAATCTTCAAACTCACCCATGACCTATAAGCCCCCTCCACCCTCATCCACCCTCACTTGGCACTTAGAGATGTCCCCACCTTTTTTGGCCCAAACCAATGTATACCTTCCATGTATTGATTTACGATTTTACCTGCAATTCCTGTCTCCCTGAAATGTGTAAAACCAAACTGTAACTCAACTGCCTCAGGACCACTTCCTCAAGGCTTCTTGAGTGTGGCTCCCCTGGCCATGGTCACTCATGTTTGGCTCAAAATAAACCTCTTTAAATTATTTTACAGAGTTTGTTTTTTTCCATTAGCAAGTCAAAAAATATAATGACTTCACTTCTGAGTGTGTGCACTTTCCCTCTCTCAGAACACCTGTGCTGTGGCAAGCAAAGTGCCATGTTTCGAGCATCAATATGGAGAGGCTCCCTCACATGGTGTGGTGAAGAACTGAGGTCCTTGGTGCAACAGCCTCTGAGAAGCTGAGGCCCTCCATCTGAAAGACCCTGAGTAACTGAAGCCTGTCAATAAGAATGTGAACTTGAAAGTGGATCCCTTATCCATAGCTGAGATGTTGAGTCTTGAGTTGGTTACGGTCCCACCTGACAGTTTAACTATAACCTCAGGAGACATTCTGAGCCCAAATTACTTAGTCAAACTGCTTATGATTCCTGACCCACAGAAACAGTGAGGTAATACATGTCTGTTGTTTTAAGCTGCTAATTTTTTATTGTAATTCATTAAGCAATAATAGATAATGAGCATAGATTTTAGAGCCTGGAAGTGGGTGCTGCCATGATGAAAACCTAACATGTGGGAGTGGCTTTCGAACTAGGCCCTGAGTTTTGAGGACACTGTTAGTGAAATTCTAAAGTATCTTTAAGAAGTTGTTAATAGAAACCTCTTGGTCTTTTATGAATGCTGGTAGTAAAGTGAAGAAAAGAGAAAACCTTGTGGCGGAAAAATTAGCAACATTGTTGCCTATAGTAATGTGGAAAGTAGAAAATGTGCTTCATAAATTGGGTGATCTAGTTAAGAAGATTTCTAAGCAAAATGTTGAAAGTGCTATCTGGTTTTTTCTTGCCACTTATAGTAAAATGGAGAGAAAAGAACTAAACTGAGGTAAAGACAGTTAAAAAGGAGCCAAGATTGATAGTTTTGAAAATTCTCAGTCTTTCCAGATGGCAAATAGTGCCAAAATTTAAAAAATGGCCTTTGATTAAAGATCAAATCTAGAGCACTCTCAGGAGAACCACAGTCTGAAGGTGAAGCAAAGGATGTGCCTGTCAAACCTTCTGATAAGATCTTAGAAAGATCAAAGATCATGCCCCCGGCTACTATTCAGTCACACAAAGGGCTCTTTAAACATATTAATAGTATGTCTCACAGATCCTCTGAATCAAAAAATGCTGCTTCTAGAAAGCTTAAGAGCATTATCCCTCAGCTATGTTGGCCATGGCTCAAGAGAGAGAAGAGCTTATCTTGAGATTTGTGAGTGTGGCTTTTGTCTAATGGAGTTAACACCAAAATGATTCACAGGACATCTACAAAGTTCTTAAAAGAGTTATATATGCAGAAACATCACTAGCTTAGACCCAGGGAAACAGACAGTACAGAATGAGGAGTGACCTTTGGACCTCAGAGTTCTAATGGAAGGAAGGGATCCGTGATAGCTGCTCACTTACAAACACATGCTACATTTCACAAGGGAGGAAGACTCAGAGGTTAGAAAGACAATCTGAGAAGGTAGAGCTCAGTCAGGGAAAATCATTCCAAGGTCTTGAAATCTAATCAAGGAACTTCCAACATTTGCCCAGCTGGATTTCAGAATTACCATGGACCAGTGACTTTTTTGTGTACTCCACTTCCTTCCTTTTTGACAGAATTGTGTATAGCAGCTTTCCAATGCCTGTCTCCATTTTGTGTTGAGTATGTGAATGTGTGTGTGTGTGTGTGTTTGTTTGTGTGTAGAGGAGTAGAACAGATACTTTGTCTCTTTAACTTCAGGTCTTTAGATCAAGAAGAATTGTATTTGAGGGGCTCTGCTAAAGGAACTATACCTGAGAAGCCTCGTTAACACTTGGACCTAATTTAGATGATAGGACTCTGAACTTTGAGCTGATGCTATAAAGGGATGAAACTCTTAGGGCCTTGGGAGGGGATGAGGGAATCTTGCACATGGGAGGGATGTGAATTGCTGGGGACCAGAGGGCAGATGTAGTAGTCAGCCTCCAGGATGGCTCCCACTGATCCTGGTACTCATGCCCTTGTGTGATCTCCTCCCACTGAGGTGGGCTGGGCCTAGTGACTCACTTTTGAGTATAATATAGAAAAAGGGATAGGCTGTCCCTTCTGAGATTAAGTTAAAGAAGACTTTGACTTCCATCTTAGGTACATGCTCCCTGTATCCCTCTCTTGGGCTATTGGTACTAGGGGAAGCAAGCTGTCTTAGAGAGCAGACCTATGGAGAGGTCCATGTCATACTGCAAGGGACCACGCCCCTTAAGGGGTTCAGCCCATGAAGAACTGAAGCCTGCCAACAGCTGCATGAATGAGCTTGGAAGCAGATTTTTTAGCCCCAATTTAGTCTTAGATGCCTGCAGTCCCAGCTGACAGCCTGACTTCAACTTTTTGAAAGACCCCGAAACAGAATCACCCAGTTAAACTGCTCTCAGATTCCTGACCCTCATGAATTGTGAAATAATAAATGTTTGTTGTTTTGAACCACTGAGTTTTGAGGTAGTATGTTATGTAGCAATAGGCAACTAAGACTGTTTGTTTTCATTTTCTTGCAGAGTGGCTTCTCTGCTGACTCATTTGCATTTACATGAGGTTACCTTGCTTCCTGACCATAATTGACTGACTCACTCTCTGGGTCCCAATTTAAATTTTTGGAGAGAGAATCTTATTGGCCCGGTCTGGGTCTGATGTCCCATCCTGGTTCTATTTCCTATACCTGAAAATGGTAGGACACAAAGTATGTAGAGCTGCCTTTCCCAGGCTATTGGTGGGATATTTCTTATAAAGATAGTATAAAGGAAACGGTGGGCCTTTCTAGAACTGCTGCTTTGAGAAGAGGTGCCACGGAACTATTTTTATACCTGGCGAAATGAACTGGATTATTTATAACAGTGAATTTAGGGCCTTTAAGATATTTAGAAGATTTATTAAAAGTGCCATAAGGTGCTATGGTATTAACAGGGTTACATTTAAAACGTTATACATACAAAATAGAAGTTAACTCTGGTTGCAACTCAGCAGTAATTAGTAAAGCTATTTTCACTAAGGGAGTTGAGCTGACTGTATTTTTTTCAAGGTACAAGAACACTGGTGATAACTAGAGCTGTCTGGTGAACACGTTGGGTGACTTCTCCAGGGAGATGTTCTCATTCATCAGGAATGATTCAGAAGTCTGTTAGGAAGGAATTGGCTCACACTACTGTTATGGGGAAGGAGGACTGCTATGTATGCCTAGGGGCACTATGAGTTACTGTTAACATTTTATGTTTCATTGGTGTTTTCTAGTGGCAAACTGCAGTGATTTTTTTTTAGAGTAGCTTGAGTTCGGAATTATATTACAGTAATAAAGGATTGTCTTGTTGAAGGCCTTTTTTTCCTCTTTTCTGCTTTGTTAGAACTACCCTACATAGCACAGTGACTTGAATGTTCTAGAGGGAATTGTAAATTGTACCCTAAAAATAGAAAAAACACTATCTATGTATATGTTTTAGCTTCAGAAAAGTTAAGGTGAAAGATGGCTTGGGTAAAATATTTAGGGCAAAGAAGACAAACACATCATAGTGTCAAAATGGTTTTCAGTGTGAGTGTGTATATGAGTGCACCTATAATTGACTAGTTGTTTATATAATCTTGATGCTGAAGCATACACGGTGAGGTTCAGCTGCTTGTGAGTATGAATTTGCATACCTGTCTCATATTCTCTGGGATATTGGGTTAGGCACTAGGAGTCTTAATTCCTTCTTGGCTCCCAGAAGTCCTGAGAGGTGGTTTTGAGGACCTTGGACCTGATGATTTGACTCCCAAACACTAGATTTATAATTGCTTAATGAAGAAGGAGAAAAAAGAGTTTTCTCTACATATTAACAGAGGGTCCTGGGAAACAAAGAAGTTACTCTGAGGTGGGAGAGAGTGGAAGGAATGAGTCGCTTACCACTACAGGAAGGCTGAGAGTGTGACACAGTGGGAACATCACCCAAGTCAACCCCTGTCCCAGCCTCCTGGGAACTTAATTCCTGCACAGAGGGTTTTGTAAAACTTAAAGAGCTAGGCTGTCTTTTAGGACCAAAGGAGCAGTACTCATGTAGACGAAAGACCATCTATGATTAGTTGAAAAAAAATGTCATCTTTTCTGCTGTCCATCTGAGGTAGAAGGTACAGTAAACTCCCAACAAAGCAGGTGGCATTGGCAGCTTGACAAAAGGGCTGGCTCAGACAGCTGCAGCCTGAACTTCACAGGACCACATGAAATCTTAGGGGTGGGGGACTAACCAACCACACACTGTCCTGTCCTTCTTACTGATTGTGGTGGTGCGATCCAGTGCCTTTCCAAAAAGAATTTCTGTCAATTACAGCTAGGGGTTGGTGGGAAGAAGGAATGGGCAAGTTGAATTAAACCAACCAACCAACCAACAAACAAAACAAAAACAAAACCCAAACCCAAACAGTCCAAAAAACCCCCTGAAATGTGACAAAATGCTTTTAATAACATCATCCAATCCTTTAAATTTGTCCCTTTAGGATCCGACATGGTCTAGGGAAAGAATGGTTAGTCTTGCCGTGTGGAAACTTGCTCTATTTCTAATCAGAAACCACAAATTGTCATTAAAGTCACTAAGAGATCCTGTTTTAAGATGTGTCTCTAAGTGGAATTCAGCTGCTATGTTGATATTCAAATTTGCAATATTGGCATGGAGTAATAATAGAGGCAATCAAAACGTGGTCTGTGCAGAGTGGGTGGCTCTTGGCTGTGCTAAGTAAGCCACTTTTACATGGCTGGGGTAGATTGGTCTGATCCATCCAATCAGTGGCTTCTATGACGTTTCCTTCCATTGCAAGTCACATGGGCTCCAACGATTTTCTCCCAGTGGTAGCAAAATTCTCACTCTTTCTCTATTACAAAAGAATTCCCACTTAGGAGAAAGAGTAAGAGAGAGGATGGTTAGACTGCACAGTCCTTCTCAGGGCCAGATCAGTTCCTCCTGTTTTTCCTTTCCTGCTTGCTGTGCATCCAGGACTTCTGTTTGGTTTCTTTCCTCTTTCAAGATGCTGCCACTCAGTTCATCCTTGGGATTTTCTAAGACGGACTTGGAGTGGGACAGAGTTCTTTCCTTTACTGCCTTGGAAAGCAAGCACCGAGGCCCTTGATACTTTTAATGGTTTTACTGCCTATCACTGTAGTCTTTTTCAGAAACAAGTACCTGAGGCATCATTCTTTTCACTGCCTTCACTCAGCCTCATATCAATTTCCCTATTAGTTATCTATTGCCACAATAATGCTGTGAGAAAACCACCCAAAACTCAATGGCTAAAACCAATACATTTACTTAGCTCTTGAATTTGGAGGTGAGCTGGGTGGTTCTTCTGGTCTTGGTTGGGGTAATTCATGTAGCCACTGATCACGATTGGGCTCTCTCACATATTTGGGTGTTGGACCACTGTTGTCGAATTTAGAAAGACCTTAGCAGGAACAATTGGGGCCCTGCTGGCTCCGTGTTGCATCTTATCCCCTAGCAGACTAGGTGGGCCTGTTCTCATGGTAACAGGCAGAGGAGTAAAAGAACATGTGGAATTGTGCAAGTGCTTTTTCATGCGTTTGCTTGCTAACGTGCCAATGACGAAAGCAAGTCACTTAGTTGAGCCCAGAAACCAGACATGGGATAGAATGTCATGCCCAGGGCAGGAGAGCACTACAAAGTTACAGGACAAAGGCATGCATACAAGAATGGGGGTGGGGGGAGGTGAAGAATTAATGTAATCAATCCTCTATAGCAGTGGTCCCCAACCTTTTTGGCACCAGGGACCGTTTTCATAGAAGACAATTTTTCCATGGACCAGGGATAGGGGATGGTTTCAGGATGATTCAAGCACATCACATTTATTGTGTACTTTATTTCCATTATTATTAAATTGTAATATAAAATGAAATAATTATACAGCTCGCCATAGGTTGGGGTCCCCTGCTCTAGTCTTTTTTCTCATTTGTTTGATTACTTAAGTGAGGGCTCACCCTTCATCCCTTGTTCACACTCAGAGTCCTCACAGAAACAGCCCAAAGGGAGGTTCTGTTAAATCTAGATTTGATTCCTAGATTTATCCTTGATTAGGAAGTTTTAGCCTAAATTTCTTAATAATTCCTTAATAATAATAAATTGAATAATGGTAATAATAATTATCAAATTCTCTCTGTGTAACAGACATCATTCAGATTTTGTTTTTTACCAGCATTATGACATTATTTAGTTTTTATTATTACTTTTAGGAATTGCTATCCCTATGTAACAGCTGGGGAACTAAAGTTAAAGGAATGTAACATTATAATAACTGAGATGTGGAAAATTATCTTGTTGGACAAAACCAATTTCATATGAACAATGCAAGCCTGCATTAACAGTTTGCATTTATATGGAGCTGAAAGTGATACACTTAGCTTTGCCCCAAAGTACACCTCCTACCCCTCAATACCATGATTTGCTGCTGATTTTACTTTTACATTATTTTCTTATTTTGATAAAAATTTTTCTAAATTTATGATGATATGCCAAACTTAACGGTGTGCAACCACAATATAGTAGAAAGAGAAAATTACAATTAGAAAATTATGAAATTGTTTCCCTCCATCATCTTGCAGGAAGTATACAAGGTGGGTAAAAGTGAGTTCACTTGCAGAAGGATGCAATTCGTAAGCACAAGAAAATGATCAGTAGTATTCCAACACATTTCAACTCAGAGCACCTGTCAAAATAAGAGGTAAGATTAGAATTTATGTAAAAAGATTTTTTAACTCTATGATTTCCCAGATTTTCTTTTTTTTTTTTTTTTTTTTTTTTTTTTTTGTTCCTCAGAAAGAATCTCCCTCTGTCACTCTGGCTAGAGTGCAGTGGCATCATCATAGTTCACGGAAACCTCAAACTCCTGAGCTCAAGTGATCTTCCTGCCTCAGCCTTCCAAGTAGCTGGGCCTACAGCATTTGCCACCACGCCCAGCTAAGTTTTTCTATTTTTTGTAGAGACAGGGTCTTGCTCTTGCTTACGCTGGTCTGGAACTCCTGACGTTGGCCTCCGAGAGTGTCAGGATTACAGGTGTGAGCCACGGTGCCCAGCCTCCAAATTTTCTTTTTATATAAGATTATCTTGGGTCTTGATGAAATTTAGTTCAAATGTAAAGTGCATACCAAAAGAAGTTCTCTGAACTGCCTTTATGATGATGACTTCATTAAAAGAGACATAAGCGTGCTCAGATTATTAAATTTTATCACTTTTAAAAGCCAAATTAATTATTTATATTTTAACCATATTTTAAAATATGTGCTATATTTCTGCTTTTTGAACTAAGCACACTACATATTTTATTCATTTTTTGATGACTAGTTCTCAGGTTACCATTATGAATAATTTTTGTTTTATATGTTAATACGGTGTTTCTCTCAGAGGCTAGTGAGTTATGTAGGTCTGTTTGATTAATTACCTTACATTTTTAAAATAAGTTCTGGTGATTATCTTCCCTGTATTGTCTCTTTCTTACTCTAGTCTATTTCCATTTGACAATGCCCTTTTCTTGATACTTTTAATCTACATTTTTTGTTCTATGACCCTTATTTTCGTGTCAATCAGATAAACATTCAAAATCAGTAGATTAAATTGTATATTAAATTATAATTCAGTAGCCCTTTTCCCAAGAACTTGAGCCCCATACGTCTTCTGAAAATATAATAAATAGGATTTATTTGTTTATTCAAAATATATTTTGAATGCCAGTACCGTATTTTATTGTCACTAAGATGTTAATTTCAATATTGACCACTGTTCTATGGGCTACTAAGAAAGAAAAAGCGTTGCATATTATAAGATGCAGCTCCGATTTAGAGATGTTGAGACATATCTAAAAATGTAAGTCTTGAAAGAGCTGAAACATGATAGGTTTGTGAGATAGTGTTCTGGATGACAGAGGTTACAGCAGCGATCAAAGCAGATAATGTCTCTCCTCTTATAGAGCTCGAATTCTAATGGCAGAGGCCAAATGATTATGTCAGGTGACATAATCCTCCTCTCTGGAGGAGAAACAAAGCCAGGCAAGGGAAGGAGAGTGGCAAGTGGAAATGAGGGGTGTTCTCTTTATATAGAGTATCCAGGAATTCAGGGGAGGCATCTCTGGTAAGGGGATATTTGAACAGAGACCAGAAGAAATGGGAAGGAGTGAGCCATGAAGATGGGAGAAGATAACTCCAGGCAGTGGGGACAGTGAGTGCAGAGGCTCTGAGATGGAAACATGTTTGATGTGTTGGAGGAATAGCAAGTAGGTCAGCCTGGTGGCAGAGGAAGAAATGAGAGTGAGTAGTAGGAGATGACATCACAGAGATGAAGAGCTCCAAATTAGGTCAGGCTGTGTAGACCTGGTAAGAACTTTAGATTTCACTCTGTGATAGATATCAAGCTGTACAAGGGTTTTGAGCAGAGAAGTGACACGATCTGATTACATTTTAACAGAAACATTGTGACTTCTATGTGGAGAAAGACTAGGGAACACGGGAATGGACAAGAACATCAGTTAGGAGACTATTGCAATTATCCAGATAAGAAATGGATAACTTCTTATCCCAATGGAAGCTCAGACTAGGGTAGCAGTGATGGAGACGGTGAGAAGTGGTTAGATTCGGGATATATTTTGAAGGTTAATCTTATAGAATTTGTTGACAGATTTGACAATAGGGTATGAGTAAAAGAGAAGAGTCAAAGGTAACTACAAGGTTTTTGAAGGAAAGAAGGAATGGGTTTGACATTTATTGAAACTGGGGAAAACCAAAGGAGAAAGCTCGGAATAGAGTAAGAAGAAATGAAAACTGCGGCTTTGTACGTGTTAAGTTTGAAACACTTTAGCTATCAAGTAAAAAAGTGAAATAGGCAGTTGGATACATGAGTCTGGAGTTCAGGGGAGAGGTTCAGACCAGAGAAGTAAATTTGGGAGTCAAGAAAAAAGAAATATACAGAGGAGTCAGTTTCTGCTCATAGATTGAATAAAATAAGAACAAGGAATTGACATTGGATTTGTCAACATAGCATTTGTGAGACAGAACAGATTGGAGTGGATTCAGGAAGGAATGAGAGGAGAAAAAATGGAGGCAGTTCTTTCAAGTAGTTTTATTGTAAAAGGGGGCAGAAAAATGGAATGACTGCTACTTCTTCACATAAGTTTGAAACCTTTTTCAATTACTTTAAAAATCTTCCAGTTGGAAGGCATAGCAACAAACTATTTTGGCGGCAAGGTGCATTAATTCTCCACTATCACATCTCAAAAGACTGTCAGGAAATGAACTGAACTCAAGTATACTGTCTTTTCAAAGCAAAACCATGTGTTCTTTATAATTTACATTGCTTTTTGAAAATTAAGGTAGCATTGAAGATATAAGAAAAAGATTTACAAATTCAGGGTCCTAGAGTATCGACCACCTTATACATTAGAAATCTCCACATTAGTCTAAGTGGAGATGTTTGTGTTAATAGGTGCCTATTAACATAGATACTTGGATTTCAGATACTCCTTATATATATTTATACTACAGACACTACCTGTCTTTAAGGATGGGTGTGGATTCAATAAGAACACAGAACAGCTAAAAATATAGGGAGGTTCCAATATGAAGTTTATGCTGGGAATTCAAATAGTTGTTGTATTTCTAGAGTGGGTAGCTATAACCTTTAAAAAATGAGTATCTGAAAATTGAATAATTGTGCTTCAGTAACCTGCAACATCCAGGAGGTACAAATATGATCTATTAATGTGTAGTTCTGGAGTTTTTCTGGATGGATACCCCCCAACACTGTGACCTCAAGGCAGGATGGCAACCTCACTCCCTCAAGTTTCCTCAGGCTCTGGTCTCTCCGTATATTCTAGGGCAAATTCCATGATGCTCCTGGTTAAGTGGCTGCTGTCACTACTGTACTGGGTACCACGAACCACATCACCATCCACCCTGCCCTGGATGGCCATGGTGCTCTGCTGCAACTTCAGGCCACTGAGTCTCACCTTTCTTCTGAGTAGGGGCAGTGTCAAACAGCCACTTCGAAGTACCTGTGATGGCCACTTTCCTCTAAACTTTAGACTCTGTTGCTGAGTCTGGTTCATCATGTCCTTTCCCACTTGGAATGATTTCTTTCCCAAGGACTCTGCATTGCTCTCAGGCTATTTACCTTATCCTTCCCCTCACATCCCCCTGACCTTCTTTTTGCCAGACATGCCATCTATGTCTGAACTCTAATCCTGGGCTATATTCATGTTCTTTGCCTTCGAGGCTTCTCATCCCTCATGTAAATCAGCGCATATGAAGAGATACAAGGGGCTGTGGCCCAACTTCAGGTGTCAGATGGATTTAAAGCTCATGTTTCCAGCTTAGGTGGGATCCTTTAGTGCAGCATTTTCCCCTTTCTCCACATTTTGGAGAGTCAAGAAAAAAGAAATGTACATTTTGGAGAAAGGGAGAAATGCTGTGGGTATGAGGTCTCTGTGTTTTCTCATCCTAACCTATGCTACAGTAGCTCAGGTCTTTGGAGAAGCAGAGAGAGAAATGGAGTTCACATTCTTTAAATCACCATAAAAACCCATTTTAGGGGTTTAAATTGATGGTCAGTGTTTCTGGGACCTGGAACAAAAAGCACAATGTCTGTGTGTGTGTGTGTGTATGTGTGTGAGTGCGCATGCACAACTGCTTGCTAGTCTGGAAAAAGCTTTTCAGTTTCTCTTTTCCTTTACTGAAGGTAGGACATACCTTGAAAATAAATCCCCTGCTTGATTTTGCTCTTGAAACTTGGAGAGTTCATATGGAGGTGGGGAGGGAATGTGTTGGAGTTTCATTTAGAATTGCTATTAAAAAGCCTTTGTGTATAGATGATGATGTTACTGACACACACTGTTGGCAAACTAAGTGTTTAGTGGCTGTTTTTGTTCATCTCAGCAGCAGGGGTGAGTTTGAGCTGAGATATCTCTGCTACTCTCCAGGTCTCCATTTGTGAAATGGTTGGCTGCTTCCGGGGAGGAAGTCAATGGCTGGGAACCATTTTCTCCACGCAATGTTAAGTGCTCCTTGTGGACACTGCTGCCGGAGGGATGACGAAAACCTGGCAAATTATTGTTCATCTCAAGCAGCTCCTAACGTGCTTTCCTACAGAGGGGAAGTCAAACAAGAAAAGGAGGCTGCTGCAGGCAGGTGCCGATGCCTCCCTCTCTTTGGCCAGGCTCCAGCTGCTGGTCTTGCTTTTGTGGACACCGCGTCCGTGCGGCAGCACAGTCCGGGGTGGCAGGACAGCTGCTCGCACACCAGCAGAGGCGGCAGGCAGGCGAAACTCTACAATGTTATGCTATAAAATATTTAGAGAAAGCTGTGAATTTAGTTTTCTTTTGATTAGTTCTTCAGATCTATACTTCAGTAGCTTTGCTGAAGGGCCAGAATCAAACCAGAGATATCCCAGGAGCCCATTTAAGTCCTATACAGTGTTTACTTAATATTTTAAAGATAAAAAAGACTTTGGAACATTGAGCACTCCAAAAGAACAAAACCTATTTATGGACCCTGAGGGCATTTCACCTTTAAGACAGCAAGGCTGTCAGGAAACTGAAGAAGTCTTTCATTTTTATAGCACAAGATAAATTATGGGATAAGTCAGCTTCCGTGGTATCTTTTAACTCTTTCTGTTCTGCCTTCTTGTATTTGAAGGATAACCTCTAGAGAAAATACTTCTATGATACCTTCCAACACTTTTAATTTGGCATTTTTGAACAAAAGAAGACAACCAAATGTATTTTGCCATGATATAGGGCTTGAAGTGGAAGCATAAGAACTGCAATAGATTCGTCCCTGGTTCAGAATCGGAAAACCTAGATATAGTGCTTGGTGGTTATGTAACCTCAGGAAAATCTTAGCTATGCCAATTACTAGCTGCCTGATGGTGGGCAAGTTACTTAAGCTTGCTAGAGCGTGTGCTTTTTCATCTGTAACATAAGGAGAGTTAATAATACCTACCTTGCTGGGCTGTTGTGAGAATTAAGAAACAGTGCAGAGACAGCACCTAGCACAAAGCCTTGCTCATTACACGTGCTCAATAAATGTTAGATGTTACTAGGATTGAAAAGAAGCCATTTAGTTTTATTTTAACCCCTATTTCTTTAGTTTTAAAGTGGTAACAATAATATACATCGCATAGAGTTATTATAAGATTTAAATGAATATGGCATATGAGTACTTTTTATACTAAATGACACATAAATGCAAAGTGGATTTATAATCATAATGGATTTTGAGAGCTGGCTGAAGAGGATAGGTAAGTAAAAGAAAGGAAAACAAATAGAGAACCTAGCAGGAAAGTTGGGAGCTATCTTGTGTAGTGGTTTGTACATTAGAAGCAGAAGAACAGAATTAAAACTGTTGCCCAAATCAGATCAAACCAAAACCAAAACCCAAATTAAAACCACAACAAATAAGTAACATTTAGCCCAGCCACACTAGTTGTTCCTCCCCATCTTAAGAATACATTCAGTATAGCTTTCTTCTTAGGAAAACCTTCTGGTTCTAATTTTATTATGAAAAGAATGTTATGAATATAGAGTGAATCCAGGTACTAGAGAACATCCCACAGACCTTCCTGTTTTAGTCCCAGAGCCCCTTCTCTGGCCCAGCTTGGCTTCCCCTGCCCTGGGCAGGCTCCAGGTTTTTCTATAATAGTAATAGTCACACCACTATTTCTATTATATTATAAAGCAGGAATGGATTTAAAGAGTTAAATTCAAGTCAGATTCACTAAAGCCTCTCTTTTAAGCAAGAAAGAGAAATTATGTATGCTATTAATATATACATTAGCATATGGGACCTTACATGTATACATGCATATATATAGATATTTTCCCTGACCTTATCATGCTTTGGCAGATGTTACCTTGATTTTTCTTAAAATTATTTTTCTTTCCTCTGGTCATGCACACAAATCTGTAAAGAAATGCAAAGGAATGCCTATATGAAAAGAGAAGACCATGTGAGCTGATGTGGAGTAAAGTATCAGGAGGTAGGGATAGGTTTCTGGAATCAATGAGGACATGAATGATGATCTAATCACTATAAATTAACCCAGGCTCACAGACCAGGACTCAAATAAATCAAGCTGATGCAATCAGAAATTTAATAATGTAAAATATGGCCCACAATGGTAGTTTGTGTGGTATTTGTTCAGGCCCCTGATTTTTATGCTATGATATACAAAGGCCTGGAAGGGCTGGGTAAAAGAGTTTTAGATCTGTGTGAATTTTGCAGAGTGGAAGTTTCTGGACTAATTCATAATGGCTTCTACTAGGGAATATAATGATGTTTCCAGATAGATGCTGTTTCTGGTGAGTCTGACAATTGAGTTGTTTATCTAGGTGCCTATCATAGTATATGAATTGTCACTCTAGAAATCCTGGGAGCTCTATAAAAGCCTTCTGTCCTTCAAAATGTCAAGAAACTATGTAGGGGTTTAACTGAACCAAGCAGGAGGCTAAAGACAGATATTTGATACTGAAATTGAAAGACAAATATTAAGGACTACTTTCTCCTTTATTAATTGTCAACATCATGTTTCCTACATTCCCAGGGAAGCCAAACACATTACTTATAGGAGCTGGCATTATTCTATAAGGTAATAGTGGAGGAAAAATATGTACAGACCAGAGAATGAAGCTATGAGAATAAAATTGGAATGTAGGAGAGAAGTAGTGAATCTTTATTTTCCTCTGTGTTTTATTAGCAACAGGTTGTCAATGGGGTCTTTCAAGACACATTAGATTGAGAAAGAACAAATTAGACAAAAAGATCTAATGTTGAATGTAAATTAAAAGCTGTTTCTATGAATTGCAAGTGTCTGTCTCTCTTATAAGGAGAATTATAGATTATGTTTTTTTAAACTGAATTCTGAAGTTTGGTGTTTGTGTCTCTCAATTCCCAGATCATTTATTATAACTTTTCTTTTGTGATGTGTTAGAGTAATTCTCTGAAAGATAGTGATAATGCAGATGCTTTCTAAGCCTCTTGAGACTGGGCAGAGTGTGGCGTGATTTAGGGACAACCAGACAATGCTTCATTACCCAGGAAACTGACCCTTCTCTGATCTGCTGTAAATGAGATCTGAAAACTTTCTCCATCCTATTATCTTGTCAATTCCTAGCATCAGATTCTAACAAGAGAGTTGAAATGCAATATAGCTTTGGCTGGGAAAAAAAGTACTTAGGATTTAGTGAACTGTAACTTGGCTGCAAATCCAAATGGGTAATATTTAGCTTGTAATATGATTTTCTTTATGCAGATTGCAATATTTACATCTTATAATGAAGCCCATATTTCTTTGTGTTGGTTCTCTGATGAAAACAGTGGAGAATGGCAAGATGGACCTAAAAGGGATATCTCCCATAAACCGATGTCAGAACATTGACCCTTTCCAGAGAATATTTTCTTCCATGAAAATTAACCTTATTTTGTCATTTGCAAACATTTGGTGTACTGTGCTATTTCAAAGCTTGTGTTACCAAACTCTTCTTCTTCCAGTCATAAAATTCACTTATGCATTCAAAGAAGCAGTTTTTTCCCCCTTTTTTTGGAGTGGGTGTGTAGGTGAGATAATTCTATTTAGAAAGAAAAAGAAAAAGAAAAGATTGCTCATACATTTCTCATATACTGATCTGGTTAGACTTTTGATTGTGAAGAGTTCAGTCTGAATAAAATGGGGGTCTACTGTAGGACTACATATGGTGTTGAAAGGTAAGGAAGAATTAAAACAGCTCTAGTTTCTAGCTTCTTTCTTTACCTTTCTCAGGGACTCTCTCATGACCTTTCTGCATTGCTCTGGTGTCTGAGCAATTCTTTCTCTACCAACTTCCTGTGCTTATTCAGATCTTTAGTTCCTTTATAATTTTGGCTGGTGTGGGGCCCAATATAGTCACCGCCGCCCCAACTCCTTTCAGCTTCAGCTCTCACTCTAAGTTTCTCAGTCTCCTTGTGTTTCTGCATTCTTTAGATTCCTGAGAGTAAGAATCTTACTGTCTTGGCTCACCTTTATATTCCATATCATGCCTTTAGTCATTGGCCTTCCAGTAGATGGTGTGGTGTATTGCCAAGAGTCACAATTCCCCAACCCTCCTTATAGTCACACCCTTGCAATGTGACTATCCTCCACAGAGATGGAGTCTTTATCTCTATCTTTGCATCTAGGCTGGCTTAATGACTTTCTTTGTCCAGTAGAATGAAGCAGAAGTGATGGTGTGCAGTTCTACCCTTGGTCCTCTGGAGGCTTTGAACACTTCCTCTATCATTCTTGGAAACCTGCCAGGTGAATATGCCTGGACTAGGCTTTCTGGAGGTTGAGAGATCGAGTGAACAGAGATAAGCAGTCCCTTCTAATACACCTTAGACTAGCCACCAACCGGCCACCTGGAAGCTGACTGCAAATACATGAGTGAGCCCAACCAAGATCAGCCAACCCTGGCCCAGATCAACCAGATCAACCAACTAGCCCAGCACAAATTTCTGCCCCATATAATCATGAGCTAAAAGAATGGAGGGTGTTTTAAACCATGAAGTTTTAAGGCACTGACACACTTTTGTTCTAATTAGCAATGCTGTCATAATGGCATTATGGTTGAAAGCATGATTGGCTGCATCTTTCTCATGGCAGTGGTCAAGGCAGTTTTATTTAGAGAGGAATGTAGGCTTTCAGTTATTTAACAAATACTTACTATGTACTTAAATTGTGCCAGGCACTATGCTAGGTAATATAAGTCAAGGGTGATAAAAAATATACAAAGTCCCTGCTGTCAAGGAATTAATAGTGTTGAATAAATGGAACTTTTACTTAGCACAATAGGCACACATTAATCACATATTCATGCCGAAAAATATTTAATTACAAACTGAGATAGGGCTCTTAAATGAAGACACGCATTTTTATAAGAGCAACAGCAAAGACCTAGACTGGGTCTTGAAGGCTTACTGAGTAAGTGGTACTTGAGCTAAGCTCCATAATTGAGAAGGATTAATTAGGGAAAAGAGTTGGGAGAGGAGCTTGTGGATGAAGGGCTCTAGAACTGTGAGAAAATAAATGTCTATTGTTTAAGCCAACCAGTCTGTGATATTTTGTTATGGCAGCCTGAGCAGATGAATATAATGCCAAAACACTTGTAGTAGATGAAGCTGCATGATGGATGGGAAGAAGTCACTGTTAGAGATGGAGATATTTGGATTGATTGTAGAAGTAGTGCACTTTCCTGCAATGACAAGATGTAAGGTGTGATTGTGGGAAGGATTGGTTTTATTAATATCCTTAAGTTTAATAGAATAAAATATTTGTGGCTGTTATGATTAAAAGCTTTGCCCCTCTACTTTCTTCATTTCATGTCTTGGCTACATCTTTCTTGGGCTCTATGGTCTCGGGCAGTAGTTCTCAAACCTGGCTGTCCATCTGAATCATTTAAACAAAGACAAATTTCTCATGTCCCAGCTCTGGACAATCTGATTCATTAAATCTGTGTTTGAATACTGGAATATCCATATTTAATTGTCCTATATGAGGCCATGGGTCCACAGTGGTTATTTATGTACATTGTGGAATTAGGGGCTATGTGATTATAGAATGTATTGAAGGTGACTTTACTCAGAAGTTTCAGAGATGCTTTGGTCTATAGATCATCTGCAATATGCCTCCTGACTATGTCTCTCATCTCAACTCACACTTCCCTTATGAGACAATAATAGTTAATATTTATTGAGAACTTGCTTTATGCAAAACATTTTGCTAAGTGATCTGGTTTAATATCCATTGTACTTTGATGTAGGCACAGATAGGGAAACTGAGGCTCAGTGAGGTTAGAAATCACCTAACATGGCAAAGGTAGGAAGTGATTGAATTGAACTCAAATCAATGAGGCCATGCTCTAAAATATCATTGTATGAAATCTCAGCTCTTAATGCACTGGCATAAGTGTTGCTGTTTCTGGACATGCCACTTGAAATGTTTTCTTTGCTCACACTATTGATAAAGTTTGGAATGCATTACCCAATTTTCTCCAGTTAAGTCTTAATCTCCAGGGACTACTTCATTCACAAAGTACTCTAACTGCCCCAGATGTTAATAATCTATTCTTCCATTGAAATCCCTTAACAGTTACTGTATATGCCATGAATTAGAGCTTCGTGGGGACTAATAATATTATCTCCTCAATGACATTATGAGTTCTTTTTTTGAATCCCAAAGCCTGGCCAACCTCTTGCATACAGTTGCTCTGGAAATGTGAATAGTGACTGATAAGGATCGTAAGAATGAAAATTAATGAGAGAAAGTAAGATCTGGAGTATCTAGCCAGTTATTCATTTTCATCTTCTCTTCTTTTATTTTCATTTTCCTTTTTTGGAGTGTGCGAAAAACCACATAGAGTCTATAGAATTAATAAAAACAGCATGAAGATATAATAATATTAGGGCATATTTGGGGAAATGATAAAAGAGTTTTTTAAGTTTACATATCCCTCACATTACCTTCCAGTCTGTGCTTTCAGAATATGCTTAGAATGTAAACAATGAAACTGGAAAAGTCCCATGTTCATTCAATGAAAATAGCACAGATGAACTGTCCATTATATTTGAAAGGAAATGAGTTAAAAATCATTGTGTTAAGGAAAAGTGGTTCATATTTTTTATTCTGTGTCAAAAAGGTCACTAAATTTGTGACCTCTGCATCTTTATCACCTATGCACAGCTGTTATGGAAATCTCTTGAAGTTTATTTAGCCAACTGCAGTTTTACTTCTTTCAAGATTATATTGATTTCATACCATTTTGCAGTTGGTACATTTTGACATGAACCATAGATGGTTTTTTGAATTTTCAATGCATGTTATTAAATCTTTAAATCAATTACTACTAATATTATGAGAAATTCAAAGTTTTCAACCATAGGCACTATTCTCAGAACTTCAACTTGACAGCATATAAGATTGGAAAATAGATGAATTGAATCAAACCCAGGTTTTCTGACTCCTAAATCAGGTTTCTTTCCAGTGAACTGTTCTGCTTAATAGATGATAATTTACTTTGATCCCTACAAATTAAGTGAATTGGAGATCATGATATTAGCACTTTATTTCAGATTCTCATGCTTATGTGAGAAGGAAATCTGAGATGAGAAAGAGGGTTGATGTGGTTAGGGTGAGAGTGTGTAAGGGGAGATAAGTTTCAGGCAGAGTTGAAAGAATTTTGGTTGTTTACACTTTAATCCAAATTTGTGTGTGGGCTCATGTTCATTTTTATTTTTCTTTCTCCTATTAAATTGTTTTTCATGTTCTTTCTCTCTATGGTCTTTCTCATCTGTTCTTCCTTCTTCATTCCCCCCTTCCCTCTTTATTTTATTATTTATAAATTAAAGCATTTTTTGTTTGTTGAATGTAATGGACAATCTGTTTCACTTGAATTTTAGTTAAACAGCAAATTCATCAGCACCTACTTTTCTTTCTCTCAAAAGAAAAACATAATCTCTCTTTTTGAAAGAGTGTTCAGTGTTTTTGTGTGTGTGTGTATTCATAGAGTTGTGTAGCCATTACCACTGTCTGATTCCAGACCATATTCATCCTTGTAAAAAGAAACTCTATCTGATATTATCCAGCAGTTGCATTTCTGGTTAATATTCTAAGGAACTGAAATTAGGGTCTTGAAGAGATATTGTTTACTCACGGTCATAGCAGCATTATTCACAATAGGCAAAAAGTAGAAGCAATCCAAGTTTTCATCCATGGATAAATGGATAAACAAAGTGTCATCTATACATACAGTCAACTATTATTCAACCCTAAAAAGGAAGGAAATTTTGACATATGCTACAACATGGTCTATGTATGTTATTTCCTCTACTAGGAGTTTTCTTGTTTTGTGTGTAGAAGTGTTCTTTATGCTAAGGCTCCAAGACTTCTAACTTTATTTATATTTCTTATATTACACTAGAGTAACTTTTATTTTTAAAAATAGGTCTGCTTTGCCCCCTAAATCGTGAATGCCTTTAGAACCAAGAATGAACTTTATTTCTCTGTTTCTCTAGCTTTCAACAGTGTGGTGCCTGGAACACTGATGTATTAATAAATATTTGTGGAAAAATGAATAAATGAATGAGTATAAAACATAGGGGCCACCTAGCAATTTATATTCTGCTGATTACACTGTGATAATGCTTTGTGTGGTTTTAAGTAAAATGTGACCAGAGGGTTTTAAGCTTCAAAAGGCTGTTACATGTACTTTTGTGATATTTGACATGTTAATCTTATGGAAATAGAATAATTACAAATGCTATTTCAAAGGGCTTAATTTCTTATCATAAGGTCATTGCTAAAGGATAAAGTTGATGAGATTGTGCTGAATAATAATGTACAAGTAACATTTCTCTGGATGATCAAACTGTGAATTACAATAAAAAGGAGAAAGATTTGATGTTATGGGTTTGAGACTCTGCTTATTGGTAATTCCAGCTCTGGTAGCATGTGGATGTATATGTTCAGTGCTGCAGATTAAAGTTTTCAAGCATTTCATAGTTTAAGGTTGTTCATGCTGATTATTATCTTTTTTAAAAAACAAAGTAAATTTCAAGTGTACTTCAAATGCTTGATATGTACCAAAATTAAGACATATATGTGAACATAAACCATATTTCTCTTGATATTATTGAATGACATTATTTAGGTGAAGGATGTTTAACAAATGTAGTAGCTACTTTAAGTGGAACATAGAAGACAACATTATATCTAGGTTTAATTCAGGACCCATGTTCACAACCATGAAATAAATCATAAGATTAATAATACTGGGTAGTATTGGATTAGGAATGGCCAGTTTTGGGTGAAGAACAACAGAACGTGGCTACTAAAAATATTATGAACCCCAATATTTTAAATAATTTCTTAGCAGAAAAGAAAAAATTTGACACAAATTTATATAATGACAGTGAAAGTAGTTTGATTTCTTTTGTGTATAGACATTATCCTAATGTAGCTGACTTTGAAAACTTATAGAAAGTATGTATCTTCACATTCTATGAGATATTTTAAGTTCTCATATTTTGATTCAAACCAGATTTTCAACTTCCTTTGTGATGAGAAGAAGGATAAGAAATTTAGTAATGGACATTAACCATCCTGGAAATCAGTAGAGAAGACCCATAGTGATGTGAAAAGAGAGCTAAACTAGAGCTCAGAAGATCTTGACTCTAGGCTGGGCTCTGACAGAAACTTTCCAACTCTGGCAAGTCTCTTGATCTCTGAGCTTTCCTTTCCATGTGAAATGGGCATGAACACAATGCCCTCCCTCCATCCTTCCTTCCCTCAGAGTTCTATCATTGGGACTGAATGAGGTATTGTAAATGTATTTCTCCTTTCTCATACCTTTTCTCTACAATGTTCAATAGGCATAGCAAAGAGGCCATTGTGATAACAAATGTCTTCAGGGATTATGGAGAAAAAGTAAATTTGAATACGTTGGTGATGACACATGATAAAGAAAACAAGTAAGAAAGCAGGGAGAAGATAAATGGGGTCTCCCTGAAAAATTCAGTGCTATGAGATTAAAGCTTGTTTTTTGCAGGGCATTATAGGCTATTGTCTTTTAAGTATAGGTACTATTGTTGAAATAATCTCTGATTTCTTCAGTTATACCCTTAAGAGTACGTGCTTTTTTTCTTGTAATGATAGGAGGATTTCTTGCAGAACAAGCACAGAATTACAAATGGGAATTGATTCTATTATAATTTCATTGATTTGGAAACTGTGGGTGAACAGCTCAAGCATAAGATAAGAAATGGAGAGAATAAATTGACAGTACTCTCTAAGAGTCAGTGATACTAAATCTTTCTTCTTCCCTGACCACAAAATTTTGCCTTTTAAAGCATTAAACCATAGAACATAAATGCTCAAATAAAGCTTTTGTGTCTCCTAAGTCATTAACTAGGGGACAAGTTAGGTGTCAGTGGATAAAGACTAAAAATTGTCAAAAGGAAAATTATTATTCAAATAAAGTAAGTAAAAATCAAAACCTCA
>VBSM01002121.1:20140452-20160064 GCA_008086735.1 Cheirogaleus medius
TAAAATGTCCTGGTGACACATCAAGTTTTGTTCCAGAAACTTGTACTCTAAGCTGGTTTAGCCTGTTCCTATATCTTCACTGGAAGAATCAAGGAATGATTTCTGTGGATTTTCTGTACAAACTATGAGTGTGACACTACTGCTTTGGTTTGAATGTGTTCTCTATAAGTTCATGTGTTGGAAACTTAATCCCTAATGCAACAGGGTTGGGAGATGGGTCCTAATAAAAGATGAGTGGGTCATGAGGGCTCTGCCATCATGAATGGACTGATGTTGTTGTCATGGGAGTGGGTTAGTTACTGTGAGTGGGTTTGTTATAAAAGTGAGTTTGGCCACCTCTTATTCTTTTGTTCTTGTACTCTCCTGCTCTCTGCCTTCTGCCTTGGGATGATGCAACCTGAAGGCCCTTGCCAGATGCCAATGTCATGTTCTTGGACTTCCCAGCCTCCAGGACTGTGAGCCAAATAAATTGCTGTTCATTATAAATTACCCAGTTTGTGGTATTCTGTTATGGCAATACGAAACAAACCAAGACAATTACATTTAATCTTGAGAAATCATGAAACTAGGAAATTGGTTGACTCTAAATTGGACAGACACTAATACCTATTCATTATGAGAGAATGGAATAATTTAATTTAGTTTTTACTAAGCGCTCTGTTTATCAGTGTGTAGTTGAGCATAAATACTAAGGAAAAGAATTTTATATTAAAAAAGAGAGCCATGCATCCCTGATTACTTGGTTAATGTCAAGGATCATAGACACTTACATTTGGTTCTGCTCCTCGACACTTTAAATAGTTTTCAATTTTCTCCATGGTAGAATTTAGATTGAGTCCTCTTTGAATACTTTTATAGTATTCTTATTCCATATTCCAGAGAGAATTAAATAATATTATAAGCTTCAATGATTCACCAAGAGAAAAAGGTAAAGGGAGAGAGAGTGAAAGGGTCAACTGATAGCCTTTAATCCTGTGATCCCTAGATTGTGTGCTCAAAGCCTGAAGGATGGAGACCCACAGCTATTTGACAATTAATCTGCTCTGCCTTGTCCGGCACTGAAAGCCAGACACAAAAGGGTGAAGAAGGCTACCCAGGTACATTTCGGAACATTTTTTTTTTTTCGGTTTTCCGTGTATACAATGTATAATTAGAAAATGTGATTAAAAATATAAATAAATTTGATTTCTTGGATTTGTTGTGGGGATGGCATATATAACTAAACACCGAGGTTTTTTGTAAATGAAATCTAAAATAGTGGTTAAATTAACATTTTCCCTTCAAATGAGAGAAGCTTATTTTGGATTCAAAGAATACCCCTTCGGTGCGAGAACAGACACATTTTAAAAAATAGAGTTCAACAATAGTTTAGCTATTCTTCATCCATGAAACAGTTGATCCTAATTTAGAAAAGATTTTAAATAAATGCTTTGTCCTTTTCTTTTAAAAACGTTTAGCAATAAATTACTCCTGCTAACCTTTTCAGAAAATATAGAAAAAAATAGATCCTTTAATATTAATAATTTACTTTAAGAATAATTCAAAATAACTGTTATACAAGTGAGGATATTTGGGCATTACATGTTTTAGTCACTAAAAATATTCTTTTATAAATGAAGACCTAAGAATTTTGGTTTTCAAAAACCTGTCATTTAAGAGCTATTTTATAAAATGCATATTGCCTCTTTCTCTTATTTACTAATGTCATTTTTTCCTCTTCTCTTGATCCCAACTTTCTTCCATTGTATTAGCAGACTTAGAGAAGATGAGAATTTGCACATAGTGAATTTTCTTCAGAGTTTCTTTATAAACAGGAGAACTGAGACTACATAGCTTGGAGAAGCAGGGTACCAAGCTAGCTGCCTACAAACATTCAGTGTGCTATCACATGGCCAACAGTGAGGCTTATTTATGCAATT
Organism: Cheirogaleus medius; assembly: GCA_008086735.1. Taxonomy (NCBI): domain Eukaryota; kingdom Metazoa; phylum Chordata; class Mammalia; order Primates; family Cheirogaleidae; genus Cheirogaleus; species Cheirogaleus medius. Next base: position 20,142,372 of record VBSM01002121.1, read on the forward strand.
CCAGAAACCAGGTATAGAACCAATGAGAGAGATATAAAAAATAGGGAGCATATATTGATTCAATATATGGGATACATTTTTAATAAATAGGATTGTCAAAAAGTAGAATGGATTGGCTTGGAAGATAATAATTTGCCCAATATGAATGTTGATTAGAAGCTGATTAACTACTTGTTCAAATATGTAACAAATAGGGAGTAAGACTAGAAGGCCTCTAGACACAAGGATTTCAATATTACATAATTCTTTATAGTGAAAGTACATCAAAAAGATAAGTGGAGGAGTGTATTAAAGTTTCTTTAGAGCTACCATTTGATTTGTAATAGGCAATCCTTATTACTTTCTAAGCAACATAACTAAATGCTTATTTTCATGATTATGCTAATGCCTTGTGCCTTTCCCCTATGAAAATGACTTACTTCAACTTATCGTTGAAGATATTCACTACATTACTTGTAGTAAAAATTCACCATAAGTATAGCTTTTCTTAACTGGTTTATCTATCGTGTGAAAATAGTGATATATGTAACAGACTTCTTTTTTATTGTCCAGCCCCCTACCTCCTTTTTCCTTCTCTCCCAGAGTACCTCCTGTTGGGGCACTTGACCCTCACTCCCACTGCCCTAACTGGCAACCATGGCACAGATAGGCCTTCTACTCAAACAATTGGAAAATCTGTCTAGGGAAGCCTAGATTTCCTAGACTGAGCATTTTACTGTAGGATAGAGTCCTCCTTATGTTAGCATGGAGAGTGGTTTCCAGTTGGCATGCTTAGTCCCTATTGTTCATCCTAAAGTGAACTTGCCAGTGAACATATCCTGACCATAATCACAGAAGCTGTGGTTAAGTCTTCCATACAGGGGAAAAACTTGTGTTAAAAAATCAACCTATATAATGGCCGAGGAATTTTCTTTCAGCCATTCAAAGTAATTTATGTAGTCATCACTCATAAATAGTAACACACATTCAAGAATCTTTCTGGGGCTGGGGGCCAAGATGGCAGACTAGAAATAGCCTGTACTAGCCACTGTCAAGGAGAAGATCAAAAGTTGCAGGTAGAGGTTCACCCATGATGGACCGCCTCAGAGAGAGCATTGTGAATCATTGGAGAAGCAACTGGAGAGACCTAAAATGGTGGAGAGAGAGGCAGGGTGATCTGCTCAGCAAGATTGGAAGGTACCGGAGGAAAAGCATCCACATGTGGGGAAGGGTCAGGGGAGTTATCTTTGGGGCTCCGCACTCCCCCAGCAGACACTGCAACCCAAGCTGTGAGGGGGCTCCCCCACCATAGCAGGCCTCTGAGCTGACCAGGGAACTACTTGGAGACTGTGCAGCAGCACTGCACCAGAGAGTAGGCACAGTGGGGCATGGTCTCAGCTTCTGGTCTCAGGTTGCTGCAACGGATGCCACTCTGCACTCTCAGCCCCAGAGCACTCAGTCTGCAGAGAGGTCAGCTACACTGCAGCCACTTCCCTGTTATCCCTGCCAGGCCAGGGAGGGAGTGGGGAGGTAAGGCACTCTCATGTGCACTATGACTGGGTGCTGTGCACCGTGTACTCCTCCAACCCTTGCTACTGGCTGCCTTCCAGGGATCTGAACAATGCAGGCACCTACTGCCCTCAGCATCTGCTGCCACCCTCTCACCATCTCAATAGCACTGCCGCTGCCCACTGGAGTAGCACTGCAGCGGCTGTCACAGTCACGCCTGGGCGGAGGGAGCGCCCCAACCACTGCAACTACCTGGCAAGGTGCTGCACATCTCCCTGGCACCACCAGCCATGGGTGGGCCAGCTGCTGAAGCCTGATGAGCTATGCTGCCCCTGGCTACAGTCCCATGACTTGTGTAGGTAGGTGATGCTATAATTGTTGAACCTATTGTTTCTATGATCAATAGAATAAGAAATCTATTTCATTAAAAGTAAGTTATTATATTGAAAGAACTTTGGACTTAAAATCAGTTTGAATGCTTACTACCTAACTTTCTGGCTGTGTAAGCATGGAAAAAATGTCTCTGAGCTCAATTTCATCACCTCCAAGATAGGGCTAATATCATCTCTCCTACACTGTTGATAGGAGCCAAAATAATGTACTTAAAAAATCAGCCTGTAGATTTTGAATATAGTAAGTGTCCAAAAAATATTTATTTGATTAATTTTTGGTAGAATACATTATTTTTTTTTCCTGGTGTATTTTGTTTTGTCTTTCTTCTTCTTGATGTCTTATTTTATATTGCTTTCAAATTTATGTTATATAAACTTGGAGCCATATTTCAGTCTCACTGTAATTATTGGCTAAAGCAGTGGTGATGGTCAAGGATCTATATCCATTATTAGTCAGATAGATGGAATAGAATAGCTTCTCTTCCATTGATCTGCATTTGAAAGTAAATAAAAATCATTTAGAAGCCTTGATCAATATTCACTTCTAGAACTTGTACCGCAGGACAAATTTAGTGTGTCTTTTGACCACTTAATTTAATAGCCAATGTTTCTGAAGGAAGTGGTGTGGATTCAAAAGGTTTTTGGTCTACCTTACTTCTTTTTTTTTTCTTTCTTTTTTTTTTTTTTTTCTCTAAGACACCTGCACTTCTCAGTTCTATACTTTACTTATTTTTTAAAGGTCTGTCTTCTCATTTTTTGCTTCATCATACCAATTACTTTCCAGAATAAGTTCCTCAGTATATTTGCTTATTAATAGTGTTGTTTGTTGTCTGCTTTCACTAGTCTATTCGACGTAGTGTATCGCTGTGTTAAATGAATGGTTAACAGTCATTCTGACCATAAAGGTTATTTTACAAATGCAGTTTCCAGACACTTCCATGTTAATGATTCTTTTTCTATGAATTTTTTCTCTCTGAATTCATTTTCTTCACGTAGACTTTGGCTCCCAGAGCTTCTGCAGACTCAGCTAAAGATTGCTGATAGACGAGACAGGAAAAACAAACAAAAACCAAAAGGAATCTCTATAGTGGCAGCTCCAGACAGGCTGAGAAATCAGAAATAGGTGGCATCCTTCCTTCCCATTCTTCTTTGTACCATCCACAACAGGAAGAAGAGAAAGAAATGAGGCTGGCAGAGGAAGCATTATGGATTTATTCAACGCAGTCTTTGGGCCATAAGGACTCATCAGGGGCTCACATTTGGACAACCAATCAGATATTCAAAAATATCCCCTTATTTGTTGTGAAATGTAAAAAGGATCTGATATGTGCAATGTATTTTACCTTCGTATAATACTTACGGTATGCAAAACATTTTCACTTCTGTTTTTCTTATTTGAGCCTCGCTAGGCTCAAAGTATGCTGTAGTTGATATATTTCCAACATTTTCTATGTAAGGAAACAGAGGCTTAGTGATGTAATGGGACTTGTCCCCCTTCCTACTACAGTTTTCTGTCTGCTCATCTTGGAATCTTCTTGTGAAATAGCATCTGTTATGGCCAGGTTTCCCCATGATTCCATCTCATCTCCTGTGCCATTTCTCCTTTTTTTCCACCATTGAGACCAAATAAATAAATTGGCCTGCCAAAATACCCCTGTGAGCTGGAAGACTAACCAACTTGGGAAGCAGGCAAGTTCTTTTCGGTGCTCTAGTTGTCATTTCTTTGCTTGTTCCCTCTTTTATAACTGTCTGTCCTCTTTGAGGCCCTGGTGCCTCAAATCCCAACAGAAAAATTCAGTCCTGAAAATAATTATCTTTTTAGTGTGGGATAACAAATTTTGTGCATTTTGGGGGGATATTTGCCATTTAAAAATGGACTAGAGGATGAGTTCTCAGATGTAGAATTTCAGAGATCGAGGTTTTTAAGTCAAAGAAACAGTTTTTGATACCAGGTATTTCCTGGAGCATCTGGAACCTCATGACTGAAGTGAGTGACACTCTGTTTACCCAAAAGCTAGCTCATTCGGCAGTTACCAGCTGGGATATCATATATTTATAAGGATATGTGTGATTCAGATAAATGTTTGAGGCCACTAGTCTTACACTGGGGTACATCTTTGCTGGCAGGATTGTTGGGACTACAGGACATATCTTATAATAATAGACATACAACAATGGGAGTATGACAGAGGCTCCCCCTCCACTACAGCCGTATTTCAGGGTATTTGGTATATGCCCCATGTAATTAAATGTAACTTTTATGTTGCAGTGAATCATTGATAATCACTGAAGTAGGGATGCTTTAAGTTTGGGTTTCATGTCTTTTATTTTTGTGGAACTGTATTCTATACCACCAGTCCTGTGTAGCAGTATTAGATTATAGTCAAATCATATAAGAATATTCCACAAAATTTTCAAAATTTTGAAGATGAATTGGTAATTACAATATTGTAGATAGCAAATCTGGCATTTTATTTTGAATATTTTGGTGATTATATTGTTCTTCTACTGTGAGATTTCCCACTTTACCATAAGAGTGAATCATAGGGACTATAAGAGTTGGTCATAGGGACACATAATGGAAGTCCAAAAGATGCATTTCAATCTTCCAGCGCACTTCAAATATACTTTCTCTCCAGAACAAATATGCATGAGAATTTTTAGAGCAGCAGAGAAGTGTCCTGGTACAAGGATACAGCAGTCTGTGGCTGGCAGACTTTCCACATACTGTGTTTCCCTGAAAAAAAGACCTACCCATAAAATAAGCCCTAGCAAGATTTCTAAGCATTTGCGCAATATAAGCCCTACCCCAAAAATAAAACCTAGTGATGGGCATGGCTACGCAGCATATCTGCACAACCCATGCATTTTGTCGTGGAGAGGTAAAGAAGATGAGCAGCCCTTCTCATCTGCCCCATGAGAGCTCTATTGCTTGACATGAGAGATTGGGGCCAATGGTTCTAAAGGAAATAGAGTCGCAAGAAATTCAGGATGGGATTCGGGGTTTGGAGAGTAATGATGATGTTCCAGAAGAAGATGACTTAACTATATTTGAATAAATGTAGATTGTTGTACTGTACTTAAAAAAAATAACACATCCCCTGAAAATAAGCTTTAGGGTGTCTTCTTGAGGAAAAATAAATGTAAGACCCTGTCTTATTTTTGGGGAAACACGGTAATACTAAACAGCAGCTGACTATAATAGATAGGATAGGAGAGCCACAATGGCAGGGTCTGTTGGCCACATACATCTCCATGGGACTCAAGAGACTCTGAGGAGTCACTGCAGATGTTACATCTGGTCATTTACTGTCCAGCTGAACACAATGAAATATTTGTTTCTTGGTGCTTTTTGTTGGTGGAATGCAATTTCTAACCCTTGCAAGTGTCAGCTTTAAGGCACTAGTGGGAAGAACCTCATTTTTCTATAAAAAAGAGGTTTCATATCTTTAAGAACTTAGATGGGTTTTTGGTTGTTTGCTCTCACTTTATAAACATTAAGGCATCAAATATATTATTTCTGTCCGAAAGTATGCAAGACCAAATATTACCTTGCTGTAATAAAACTTCAGTATGATCTCTGTAGAAAACTGAATTTTTATAAAAATCCATATTATTGGCATCACCAGAATGAGTTAGCTGCAAAATAAGAGTTGGCTTATTGGATGGGATTATTTTAGTGTTGTTTATTTAATCAGAGAATAACATCGGATAAATATAATAGATTTAGGTTTAATATTATTAATTTTTTATGACAATAATTAGCCAACATATTGTTTTTCCTCCCTCCCCCAACTAACCACTTCTTATGGGAACTTCTAGTTTGTGATAATATGAATATGTCAGGACTGAGGATAAAGTTAGTAACAAAACTGCAAAGCAATCAGTGGGCCAGTTTAGGATTCAATTATCCATTTGCCCCGGAATTAACACCCAATTTTATAGACACGATGATTAATTCAAGGCATGCAACGTCTGGACAGGTGAGGGATGGGGACATGAAGCATCTTGGGGGTGGAACCTGCTTATTTCTATCACTAGTGCCTGAAACCTAGTAGATGCTCAATAGCAGTCCCATCTGCTATTTCAGCACCTTTATCTCCCTGTGAAATGAATCCTAAATTAATTACTGGAATTTTCTAGAAATATTTCATGTGTACTCCTGAGCCAGTCCTTCCATTTACTGCATGGCCCCAATTTTTCTCTCTCTCTTTTGTTTTGATTTGGCCTCTTTCCTTTGGAAGGCACCTATGCTCACCACTATGCCACCAATGCCACTCTGGCCTCTTTCCTTTGATCTGCCCTCTGTCGCTTGGGTAAACGATCATTGGATTTCTCCATCTTTTGCTGATAGTCTGAGGTCCTTAAGGGGCCAAAATCATATTTGTGTTCTGTAGTGTCCTCAGAATTCCAGAATCCATTCTGTATCCTCTTAAAAAGCAGGAAGGAAACATGCTCTTGCTTTTAGATTTACACTTTTCCTCATGGGTACTAAATCAAGTTGCTTGTGCTCCTGTGCTGCTCCAAGTACTGAGGCTTTGTTACTGAGAGAACTTTGTTTGCCTGACTACTTCATTCCTCTGGGCTAGCTGCCCCCAGGAGTGCATCTCTAACTTTTGCGCACGGACTCAAGTTACTTCCACCACCAACCTCCATCTTGCTTGCTTCCCACCCCACCATAAAGTATAAATTGAATTTCTAAAAATAGCAAGCCCTAATGTGTGAAATCAGCTTCTCATTGGCAAGGCCAGAGTCATCTCAATCTGGTGGGGGCGGCAGTACTGATTTAATTTCAAGGATTCTTGGGTGCTCACTAGGACAGCAGGTTAAGGTCACCACTAAGCAGGAAGGCAGATGGATCAGTTAGACTTTGGAGCAAGGTTACCACTGGGTGAGCTAGGGCTGGGGTTGGATGGGGCTGGGCTGGTAGAGTTTGGAGAGTCCAAGAATTAGGAGAAATAAAGCATTAACTTGATTTTTTTGGTAGTGATGGTAAGCAGATCTTTGTCATAAGACTAGAAGAACCTAAAAAGAACTTTCCAAAGAGGGAGGTAAAAAAATTAGGAAGTTGTAGGAAAAAAATATCATCATACCATGTATTAAATTGTTTCCTTTTGTATATTATAAATGCTAAGACAAATAAATGAAAAACTTCAAGTATATATTAATTTTACTTAAAACATTCCGTATTTGGGCTGTTTATGTGAAGAGAAAATATTGGAGTCATGGGAATTAACAAATTTGGTCGTATTTGATTCACAGCAAAGGTATTTTCAGCTCTGATAAGGTTCCAGGCAAAAATATCAGGCTAAATGGGGCAAGTATACAATGAAATTAAAGTGAAATTATTTTTCTTGACCAAAAGGGTATTTTCATCCTGCTCATGCTACATTGTTCAAGAGAACAAGGCAGTATGGCAAAGGTCAACATGCTGGAGGTGTTTCCTTTTGGATTAAGCCTCCCCAGTGAGCTTGGCCACCACACTATTGGAACAAAGGCCTCGAGGCCTTCTTAGGGTTTTCCTTGAGGGCTTGTGAACACATTTCGGTTGATTGTTTTACTTTTCTGAACCTGCTTCCCCATCCAAAAAATGAAGGAATAGGACTAAGCCAGTGATCCTCAACTCTGGCTGTGTTTCAGTAGCTTCTGTGGACTAAAAAGTATTCCGTTGCCCGAATCCCCTTCCGGGAGGTTCTAACTAGGAGTTCTGGGGAGGGATCTTGGAATTTGTATTTTTCCAGTTGATTCTAATTTGTTGCCAAGGTCTAGGACCACTTGTCTAAATAATCTCTTATCCCTTTAAAAGATGTAAGTGTTTTCGGCCAGGGAAAAAGAAATGAGGGCTGCCTATGAAGACTTCTCTGAATTTTTTTGTGAGAATTTACCAGTGAGAATGATATTAGAAGAGTTTTCTTTTCTGACCTGGTAATATTATCAATTCAAAGCCTGTCACTTAGCCCAGCTCAATGACCAGGTCAACATTACCTTTTCATGACATGACATTCCTGGCAGTAAGTCTTTGATTTATGCTTGTTTGTATGAATAGAACAAGTGCCCTTTGCTTACAAATAAAGGAGGAGTTTTCTATCAATATAAATTGGACTAGAGTCGTAAAGGGAGGGCTGCTATTGCTAATGTCAAGATACGAATTCTCAGCTCTCTTTCAATGCTCTCATGGTATTACTGATTAGAAATGGAGTTCTGGTTAGGGTTTGGGATCCGGGCCAAGAGAATATGTGTCTTTCCTTCATCTTCCTTTCCAGCACTAATTTGTTTAAAACAAAACAAAAAAAAACAAAAACCCACTTGCATTGGGTGAATGCGTTCAGTTGGTGGCAGCAAAGTTCTGTTAAATTCTGCAAGGCCCCGGTTTTAGATATTTTGAAGAGAGCCAGAGGGAACAAAGCAGCATGTATGTTTTCCATCCATGTTTTCCGTTAACCTGCAGAGATATAAATTTATTGCATGTGCTCAGAAAAAAGGAAAATGTGTAAAAAGAAGATTTCTTACTGTCTCTGTCCAAATGTAATCCCCTAAATATGTTCTTTGTTTCCAAATTCAGAAGTAGGGTATGCATCAGCTACATATGGAGCATTTAGACAGGTTGTGATACAAAAAGGTGAGCATCTGAAGATTTACTGTTGGTTGTCATGTAAATTTATTAAAATGGGATCTTTGATCTTGAAATACATCCAGACAAGATTAATGGTTTAGCATCTGGGGAAATCAAGGATTTGATGCAATAAATGGATAAGAAAGGTTTTGCAATTTCACATTGGCAAAGATAAAAATCCACCATTTAAAAGGCTATTTTAGAATTTTAGTTTAATGGGAACTGTAATAAGTGCCAAAGAACATTAGGTGGTATCTGACTAATATATAGAATAGAAGGGTTTGCAAGCAATAAACAGATGGAAATGAATGAACAAAAATGAAATGATAATTTGAAAGTTAGCACTGTGGATAGATACAGACATTTTATGGTTTGTACCCACAGTTTTTTGCCTATGCCCTGGTGGTGAATTAATCATTGTGTCTGTAAAATTGGGTGTTAATTCCTGGGCAAATGGATAATTGAACCCTAAACTGGCTCACTGATTGCTTTGCAGTTTCGTTACTAACTTTATCCAAGTGATTATCATCTAAAATGATTCATGCTCTTAGAGACACTATCACCAATAATGATACCACTATTGTGAGGTGTGGGGGTAGAGGAGATATGTAAGTGGAGAAAATAGAGACTCAGGGAGGGCTTCTTGCAAAACTGCTTATATGTCATTAGAATACTGACCTCCTAATGAGAGAGCACCATCTAGAATAATGTTTAAAATGTGAAAACATTCAAGGTTGATAATTTAAGTAGTGAATATAAATGGCCTGATATGATGCTTTTATTATAATGCTAAGTATTAGAACATCAGATGATTACTAATTTCTAAATTCAAGTTCAGATTGTAATCCTTTTAAATCTCTTTTCTACACTGTTTTGATTACATAAATATTTTTGGAAATATTTTTTGCATTTTGCTATTAAAATAATTTTTACTTAGCTTGCTAATTATCTTATGTTAAAGTTGATTAAAAACTTACAAATATTAGATGGTTATTTCTTAACTTCAAAATACTTGAGTGGTGAAATAGCAATTTATAAGTTATCCAGCATGAGCTTAAGTCAAATAGACACCATCAAAGTTGAACATTCTAGGTTAAAAATTTCAAAGTAGTTTGGAATGTAACCATGTAAATCCTATTTATAGTAATGGGATTTTCCAAACTTGAAATGTCATTCCATGTGCACAGTTTTGAAAATATGTCCTAAAAACTACTCTTTCTGTCCCTGTCATCAAATTGTCAGTCAGATCAAAGTTTGTTTCTTCTTGATCTTTCAATTTGGAAAATATAGCAAGGCAACAGAATATTGTGAATATAAACTTTTCACTCATGGGAAATTTATGACTGTATATTAGAAAAAAAGCTGCAAGAAATTTTGTAAATGAGATGTCTGTTTTTATTATAGCTCATTCTAAAAGAACATGCTGCATATAATTTCCCATTTAAACACATAAATGGAATATTTTATATACTTGTTGAAATCAATATGGTAGTTACCTAGTTTCAGGATGAGCTTTTGGAAATTGACTCTCTCCAATGTGAACTTTAGCCAAATAGATGCCACTAAACGCTGGACATTCTAGGTTAAAATTTTAAAGTACCTGGGTAGAGCTTGAGCCCATCCTTTGAAGTAAGGTATCACAAGAATGGAAAAACAAGCACCACATGTACTCACCATCAAATTGGTACTAACTGATCAACACTAAGATTCTCACATGATAGTAATATTCACTGGGTGCCGGTCAGGTGGGAGGGGGTGGTGGGGGTGGGTAAACTCACAACTAATGGATGCAGAGTGCACTGTATGGGGGATAGGCACACTTGTAGCCCTGGCTTGGGTGAGGCTAAGACATTATATGTAACCAAAATGTTTGAACCCCCATAATATTCTGAAATCAAAAAAATTAGGTTTGATATAATAAGTGTTAATTGTTGAGGCCCTGATTAAAAAAATATTTCAAAATAGTCTGGAAGTAGAATCACCATAGGAAATTCTGGTTTACATGGCCCTGATATCTGCATTTAAAAAAATTGGATGATTCTGATGGGCTCTAGGATTAAAAACCACTGGCTCATTGCTTTTAGAGAAGGTGCTATATTCAGAGACCATGGTCCACCATTAATTGGTTAATTTCCATTCTTCTGTTGAGGATACTGCTGGTGAGTTACTATTAGGTAATTAAGAAATGGTAATATCTGAGAGTGAAGGTTGCAGATAGGTAAGAACATTTTTTTCTACATTTTCTTCCAATAGTCTCTCTCTTTCTCCTAATCTCCCCTTGTAACATGGGCTGTCTAATTTACCTGTTTTGCTTTGCCTCTTCCCATCTGTACATTTGTAAACAAACATATAATAGTGGTTTTAAGTGGCTCTAACTGGCTCTAGAGAGCTGTTAAATTTTCAGAATTTTTGTGAACCAGTTGTTAAACACAGCCATTATTAAAAATTAAATTATATAAACTGATAATTTATTTTAAAATAAAATAAAAGTATTCAATACTCAAAACTTATTAATTCCTAATTCCTCTGTTACTTTTAGCTATTATTTCTGGTCTTGAGGTTATATATATCAATTATCTAATAAAAGAGACACTACTTTGCATCTCTTTCAAACCTGGCCCTCAGAGACTTCATGTTGAGAGCTTAAAACCAGCCAGGTGGAAGTCTTTAGACTATAGCAATCAGCAAATGGTGCAAATCAGGGCTTGATTTAATGTCTTATTGATTGTCTAAATTTTAAAGTGATGGAAAAAATGTTAAATGCTGAATAAACTTAAAGTGTGCCTTGTCTGTGACTATTACATTGTGAATAGCATAAAAAAACACAAAGAAATTTTCTACCAGTATTTGTAAGCTTTCATCCGATTTAGCAAAGAAGTCACTCGCTTTATTGATGAATAAGTGAAGTTCCAGCAAATGCGTTCCTTATTTCATTTTCATCTTACTCCTTAATGTAAACAAAATTATCAACCAGCACTTGTGTCACAATTACACTCATGTCCTAATGCTGTGAGTGACTTCTTTGCTGAACTGGGTAGTAATCAAGCATATATTCATAGTCTGATTTTGTGAGACTATTGTTGGTGATATAATTATAAAAACTGATAGTGGATTTTCAAGGCATAGCAAGTCACACTGAAGTTATAGAAACATGGACTTTACAATAAAATATTGTATATTTTATTATTTGTGAATTATAAGATGTTACATATCTTTTATATGAGCAAAATTTATCATAAACATCCGTGTATACATATATATATCTTATACATATATATGCATACATCTTTTCTTGAAGATGTGGTCGTTAAACATTTGCCAGCTCATCACGGCATATGATTCTTGAAGTGGAGTAGGAAGTCATCTAGTCCAAACTTTCTGTATTCGGATATTGGCTAGATAGAAATTTAAAACAGCTCAACCTGGGTAGATTTATGCAAAGGTGGATAGGCAGCTGCTAATGTGTGATTTCCCTTCCAAAATTTTAATTTCCATTGCCCATGCATTAAATTCTACTTTAGAGATTTACTAGTTTGGGTTCTGATTCTTTTTGATGTTCTAAGTCGTGATTTCCAAATGAGAGTGTGTTATTGAGATTGCCAGTCAAAATACAGTTTTCTGACAACACCCCCACCATCCAAACTTGCTAAATCATAATCCTAGGTAGTGGGGTCCAAAGAATCTGTCTTTTTAATGTTTCCCAAACTAGAGTTTGGTAACCGTGGCTTGAATCTTGTGTTATATATAAATAGCCTCAGAGGAGCAATAATGTAACTCAGCTGCTGCCCTGTTAGACGGGATTAACAGATAGCAGAGATCAAGGCCAGGTGGACACAACCCTTCTCCCTCGCTTCCACCCGGCACCTAAAGCTGAGTGGAATACTGAATCCCGGTAAGAGGCATGCCAAGCACAGCTAAGTATCTGTAAATGGAAATTCTCTAGACAATCACATTTAACTATCTGGAAAAATATTAGAAAGGAGTCTTTCCTATTCCCTTGGCTTCATTGCTCAGGCAGGAAATATGCTGTGTCTTCAAGTGCAGTGTTATGAAAATCAGGGATTGTTCGTCCGTTTTGTGTGGGCCAGCTATATGGCTTCCCAGCATGCATGCCCATCTGTCCTGCAATAAAAGCTTTAATTTCTGTGCCTGTAGTTTTTACAAAACTATTGGCAGAAAATGAAATGACCATGATTCCATATATCTGGTTGGTCAATTTGAGCCTATATTGGTCTTTTTGGAGACAGGTACAGGATCTTCTAAAGGGCTTACCAGGTGTCCAATCTAAATTGATGAGAACAATTATTCTTTTTCTAATCTGACACATCCAGTTTGCCTGGAAATCAGCAGGTTTTCCTTCTAACCATTCAATTAACATATAATTACTTTCTTCCAAGGAGAAGGTGAAGGTTGCTAAAACTACCAGGTAGGAAATTTATCCAACTTTTACTTTTTAGACATTGGCTTGGAGTTGTAAAGAAAGATTTTGTATCCCTAAAACTGCTAAGTAATGGGTAAATGATGTAAACATATATTTCTGAGCAAGTGTTATGAAATGATTTTAAGGATAGAAACAAAGTCAAAATTGTGTATCATGAGACTATCTCCTTTCTTACTACTCAAAGAAAAACTGGACCTATTTGCTGATAGATACATTTTACTTTCAAATTTTTAGTTATGTTTTTGATATAACAGTTATTTTGGCTAAATTGTCTTTACCATTTTTTGTGCTTTTATATGTAACAATTATTTACTTTAGTTCATAGACTCTCAAAGAGTAGGGACTATAATTGTTCAAGCTATTTTATAAAGAGAGTGGCCATAGTATTTGGAATACAGATACTACTATTTTAATGTGTATTATAATATGATATCAATAAACTATTCTGTATTTGTGTTTCCAGACTCAGGGATCACCCCTTACAACCTGGAGTAGGTCACTTGTAGGGGCAAGATATGGCCAAAAGCAAGGAAAGGGAGTCATCTCAAGGCAGTCATCATTCAGCTGGTGCAGGTAGTGGCCTTCTATAAATATTCTGGAGTCAATGATTTATGGATGTAATTTAGGCAAATTTAAGAAGGAGCAGGAGGAGAAAGTGAGAGGAGAGACAGAAATAATAGAGGTGATTCCACCATTTTACTCTGTGTCTATGACCCAGAGTAAGTGTGAGAGGGGAGGTGTGAGCTGCTGTTCTTCCTCAGGTGCTCTCCATGCCTCGCAGTTCATGCTCTCGTTTCTTCCATGCCTCTCATGACATGAGATCCTATTGTGAGATTACGATTTCCACATTCAATGATAATTGTTTATTAAAGCGAATTGGACTCCAAACACAAGCCAAGTCTTTCACTGGGTGTTAAACCAAAAACACTAATCTAGTCCAACTCTGGAAGGAAAACGGTGACTAATTTATTGAGAGACAGTATATCAGGCTTTCCTGTGGGTCTCTTAAGAGACTTTCAAACATAATTTTGACCACATTTGACTTTTTATCTTAAGAGTTGCAAAAACGTAAAGCCTAACTAAATGGCAAGTCCACCGTAATAATTTCACTTTCTACTACCTAGCTATAGCTAAGGATGCTTACAAATGAAGACAATTCTTAATTACTAGTCTCAGGAATGCTAGATTAGTAGGATTTCCTGGGGGGATTTGCCCTTTTGGTGTCACTGTCAGGAAAACATAGGATTTCTGAGAGAAATAAATGATTCTTCCTTGTTAAGCAAAAGTAGGGAAGGAGGAGTTGCAGAGAAAATAAGGAGAGGTGGGGTATTAGGAGTATACCATGCACAGGATTAAGAAATAGATTTTTTTTATTAAAAAAATAGAGAAGCATAAAAAGGAAGAGACAAAGACAAAGGAGAGCATGGAGTCTGAGTAAGCATATGAGGGGTAGTTGTCAGGAGCAGCAGAATCATGCTTACTCAATTGTAATGTCTGAGCACTGAACTTGGAGCAGTGGGAGTGTGTGGCCCCTTTAACATACAGCTGTCTACTGTGAAGATCAGTAGCCAACTCAGTAGGAGAGATCATTTGAGACATTGCATAATAGAGAATAAAGGCAGAGCAGAAAGATGAATTGACCTATTGACCTACATACTGGTAGTTAATATAATTTGGCCAGAGAACTGAATGGAAATAAACTCGGATTTGTTAGGTTACTCATAAATATAGATGTTTTTATCTTTGTAACTAGTGTGGAATGTTTTATTTTAGTATTCAATAAATTTTAGTTATATTCTCATCTATGTTTTAAAATTTCAGTGTCTTGTCTTTATTTCTTAGTGTTTGTACTCTTTAGCTAGCCCATAACTATTTTTTAATTTAAGAGCTTACCTTTTAATCCCTTGAGCTCCTCTTCCTCGGTTATAAGTTGCAAAGGCCTTGAAACCAGATTGAGGATGGCATGAGTTCATGGGACAGAAAAAAGACCAGTGTGGGGAAATAAAAAGAAATGAAGGAGAGATCATGTGCATGTATTATATTGTAGTTACAATGGGTTGCCACCAATTAAATGACCATATAATTAGTACCATTCACTCTATTTAGATATATAAAGTATAACCAGCAAAAGGAATCAAACAAAGTCATGGAAGTATTTTAAGTAGGAGAGTAACATAGTTTGGTTCACATTTTTAAAAGTTCATTTCTCCTGCTATGTGAAGAACAGACTGGGGAAAAAAAACTACAGAAGCAGGAACCAGTTGGGCCACTGAGCTTGTCCAGGCTAGTAGAGATGATGTGACATAGATCAGTGTAGTTGTAGCAGAGATGGAGTGAAATAGACAGATTGCATTCTTTAGCGGTGGAACCAGTTTCATAATATTAAAATCATATCTTTTATTTAAAAATTATTTTTAATTATAAGAAGATAGTTTTTGTATATTATTATAAAGCCAATCTCTCAAAGTCATTATGAGGATGAACTGAAGTAATATGTATGAACTCTCACAATAAATGAATGAACTTTTAACAAATTGACTGCCTCATTAGAAAAAAACATTTTTCCTTGGGGCTACAGTGTTTTATTACTACAACAGAATAAAAACTTTGCAAACAAAATGATCCTTTCTAATTTAAGGAAAAATTTGTTATTTTTTATTGTTTTCTGTGCGTGAGTTATATGCAACTTGAAAAGTAGTTCACATGGCTCCCAAAGTGATGAGACATGTGAGTTACATACACTTCACCAGGTCCTGGGCTCAAAACTAGCATGAGTTAAATACAACTCACACGACAGTTAATGTGTTAAATAAATATTGGAGAAGCAGTGTGGGTAGTAGAAAGAGCATATGCTTCAACAGTCAGAAAACCTGGTTGCTAATCCCTGTTTTACCACTTACTGACTGAGGCCTATTTCTATTTGTGATCTATTGCTATTCCAAATTAGCCCAAATATAGCAGCTTAAACAAATGTTTATTTTTTCACAGTTTCTGAGAGTAAGATATTTAGGATGAGTTTAGCTAGGCGGCTCTGCCTCAGGGTCTCTCATGAAGTTGCATTCAAGATCTTAACCAGGGCTACAGACATCTGGAGGCTTGTTTGGAACCGGAAGACCTTCTTCCAAGCTGGCTCACTCATATGGCTATTGGCAGGGGCCTCAGTTGCTTGTCACGTGAACCTTTCCATTGGGCTTTCCGTATGGGCTAATTGTGTTCTCCAACATTCATATGTTGAAGTACTAACCTCCAACGTGACTGTATTTGGAGATGACGGGGCCTGCGAGAAGGTAAAAAAGGTCAAACGAGGTCATAAGGGGGCCCTAATCTGATAGCGCTGGTACTTTCATAAGTAGAGGAAGAGACACCAGAGCTTTCTCTTTCTGCCATTTGAGAGCACAGCGAGAAGGTAGCTGTCCACAAGCCAAAAAAAAAGAGCTCTTACCAGGAACTGAATCAGCCTTGGACTCTCTAGCCTCTAGAACTGTGAGGAATCAATTTCTGTCATTTAAGCTTCTAGTCTATGGTATTTTGTTATGGCAGCCCATGCTAATACAGGCTGCTTGAATATTCTCATGACATGGCAGCCAGCATGCCCCAGAATGAGCCATCCAAGAGTGAGAGAGAGCAAGGAGGAAGCCTCAATGTCTTTGATGATCTAATTTCAGAAGTCACAAACTGA
The DNA here is from genome assembly GCA_008086735.1 of Cheirogaleus medius. Lineage (NCBI taxonomy): Eukaryota > Metazoa > Chordata > Mammalia > Primates > Cheirogaleidae > Cheirogaleus > Cheirogaleus medius. Next base: position 20,158,985 of record VBSM01002121.1, read on the forward strand.
TATTTCTGCTATATTTTAAGTCACTAACTCCACCCACACTCAAGGAGAAGAGAATTAGACTCCACCTTTGCCATGGATTTGTGACCATATTTTAAAACCATCACAAAACTTTTATGTAAGCTTCTCTTTTATTAAATGGAGCCAATAATAAAGTATATTGAAAGGTAAATTAGGTAAAGTGTGTATTATTATATGACTGGTTAGGTGGCTGCTCAATAAGTGTTAGCTTCTTTCCTTGATAACTTAGTGATAATCTGGAAACTAAGAGATAAAAACTAGGATAGTTCAGTCCTTTTGGGTGGCTTCTAAGTATGTCTTTTATTCTTCCTATGTTCATGATAACAGTTTTTGTATTGGATAAACATATCTTAAACCCTACTTATCTATAATTTAATTAGGTTCATGAATTTAATTGTGATTATATTATTTCATCTTTGAGATAAAAATATAAACCCCTCTTAGGAATTTTCTGAATATATTTCAGTGATATATTTTTTTAATTTTCTAAATATAGGAATTTTAAAGAACAAAAATTTAAATTAAAATAATGTATCTCTAATACAAGTAAGTGAATATCAGTGCTATCTAAAAATAGAAAAGAAATTCATAATTAAAATAGCATTTCCAACTGTAGCCTTATTATTGTAGCACGTTTCCAGCTGTGGGTGACTTTTCATATCTTCAGGCATAATCACATATCGGTATGCATGGAATGACTTTTTAAATGTCCGTTAATTCTTGTATAAACTCTTCGCATAAATCCGTACCAATCATGATGTGATTAGAACCTTATTGTGCAGCAAAATCTAATGATATTGAAGTGAGATTCAGGAATAAGTTTTGACTTTTACCAAATTATTTTTTTGTTTTTGCTTTTTAAAGAAATCTATTCTCTGAGCTATAGGATTTGAATGCAATGATGATGATAAGTACCTAATGAAATGAGAAGATAAAGTAGGAGGACATTGTACTGATTTGTGTTTTTTTGAGGTCAGTATTTGTTTGAAGAAAATATTTAAAATATTTAAAAAGTTGGAATGACTATAAGATTTGAATATCATCTTTTTCTTTTTTTTTTGT
>VBSM01002121.1:20160164-20179337 GCA_008086735.1 Cheirogaleus medius
GAGACGCTCTAACTGGCGGTGTTTCTCGTCCGCCATCTTGCTCCGCCCCCTCTGAATATCATCTTTTTCAATGCTTAACATATATTTCATTTTTAGCAAACAAAAACATCTGAAGTAGAACAACACACATTAAACTGAAAAGAAGTACCCTTGGTGTGGGCAAGGTCTGTCTTGCCTAGGATCTCAGGAGTAAGATCAGGGCTAAACATATAAGGCTGCTGATATTTAGGTTACATCAATTAGGAAATATATAATAAGTATAATACATAAATGAATAAAACCCAAGAGAAGAGAGAATTTGGTTTTGATAAATGGCAAGGTTAAGGGAAATAACATAGTTTGACTTGTCGAGATTATATTGATTCATCTTAGAAGACAGAGCGAACTGCCTTAGTGACTGAATGATCGTTAATGTTAATTTCTATTTGGGCAGAGGTTCTTCATTTAATGTCTAAGTCGGATATTTTTGTGTCTGGTTTTCATTCCAAATGGTGATGTAGAGAGAAGTTGTACTTAAACTACTACCTATATAATTAGCTTGATTGCAGTAATCACTTCACTATGTATATGTGTATCAAAACATCATGTTGTACACCTTGCATCTATACAATAAAAAAGTAAAACAAACAACAAAAATACTGCTACCTATATATCTTATCTGTCTAGTCCTGACCTTTCTCCTGAGATCCTGACTCATATTTAACAACCTCCTGTTTACCTACACTAGGCTATTCCACAGACTATTAAAATTCAACATTTCCACAAAAAAAAAAAAAAAAATTTATCATCTTGACCTCCAAACTTTTCCTGGACCCAATTTTTTTAACTCAGCAAAGCTAAAGTCATCATTCAGCTTTCCAGGCCGGAAACCTGAATATCGTGCTTGACTCTCTTGGTTACTTTCCCCTCTGCCCTTCCTCCTTCCCCTCCACATGCAATTAATCACATGATTCTATTTATTTTGTCATCTAAATGTCTCTCTAGTCTGTCTCCTTTGCTATCACTCTCTGGCTACTGCTAGGATTAGGCTCTTACTATTTCCATTAGCTGGTCATCTGGTTTCTCACATTACCTCTCTCTAATTTTTCCTCTATTATGGTCAGAGTGATTTTGTAAAGTGCAAATCTGATCATGTTACTGCCATGCAGTATGGACTTTATGTCCTTCAATGGTTCTCCACGTAGCACTTCAGGTTAAAGGCCAGTCTCTAGCATGGTGCACAAGTTCATTTTGGATTGCACCCTTGTATTTCTCCTTAGCCTTATTTCCTTCACTCAATTATATGCACCCTCTTCTCTAGGGTGCATTGTTATGTTGTGCTTCATGCCATGGCACATGCAGTTTCTTTATTTTCCAAGTCATAGATTCTTGACCTGGCAAACTTCTACCCATCTTTCAAGATGGGGCTCAAATTTCATACTTCATCTTAGGACTTTTCTACCCATCTTTCAAGATGTGGCTCAAATTTCATACTTCATCTGAGGACTTTTCAGATCCCACCAGGCAGAGTTAGATCTGCCCTCCTCTGAGTTCTGATTGTGCCTTGTGTTTGTTTCTACTACAGCATTTATCAAATCATATAAAAATTATTTGTATACTCATTTCCCCCATAGACTGTGGGTTCTTACTTATCTTTATATTTCCAGTGCTCATCCAGGAACTCCAAAGATAATAGAAAGTTGGCAAATGCTTATTAAATAAATGAGTAAATCAAAGTGTCTTATTAGCAACACAAATAGCAACAGTGCAAAAATGATGCTGCAGAAGCAAAACATGTTCATCAAAAACCATTTCTTATATCTACTCTTAATAAAAGCATAGACTTGCAAATTCATCACTGGTAGAACTATGATGAACAGGCTTAGGATTGCTACATTCATTTACAAGAAACTTTGGTTATCTGGTGCCCTCAAGCATCTGAGTGGCACTGAGCCCAGAAGAAAGGAAAATAAAAAATGAATGTGTCTTTGTTTGGAAAAATATTCCAAACCCATTTATGCAATGAATAAGGACAACTAAAACCTTGACACTATAATAAGTAGTCCATTATCTGTCTAAACAGAAGGCAAGGAGGGATTTATAGCTTAGTGATGTTAGTAGAAGGCAGACTTTGCTGTGTGAAATCTGAGAGTCACAGGAGGAGTGACAGGTGACAGAAGAAAAAAAAGAAGAAAAGAAAGAGATAGATCAGAAGCAAAGGTGATGATAACAACATCAGTGGCAAGGATTTTATGTCATGTAATCCATTCGTTTTAGAAATCTAGAAATGCTAAGTCAGAAGTTTGAACAGGTTTGCTGTGTGTGGGGGTGTGTGCATATCTGTGTGCATGTGTTTACATCCATTTACACTTCCAGAACTATAGTTCTGGAAGCTCTAGTCCTTGAAATGGAATCTAGAAAACTAGCTTTTCCAGAATGATGCATTTGTAAATAGTGCTGGATAATGAAGAATAACGGAGATTTTAATGTGGGAGTTCTTTATGGGCAAGAATTGTGTTTTTAAGATTGAATTTTGTACTCATTGCAATATGTAAATAAGTCCTTAATAAGTATTTTCCTGATTAAGAGATGGAATGGTGTGGTCCCTAAGGAATATCTGTGTTCAGATCTTATTTTGTCTGATGTGTCTCTTAGATTAGTGGTTCTTAGGTTAGTTTGGCCTGGCTGTAGTATAAATTATAAAGAGGTAAAGTTTATTTTCAGTATTTCTAGCCTTCCTGGTGCTTCCTATACCTGAACCTGAATCTTCCCAATATTTTCATTAAAGCCCATCTATCAAGTTGAGCCCACTGGGGGGATTTCCACTCACCACCGTTTTCCAGGATCATTTTTGAGTGAGGCTATATTTATAGCAGCAATGTTTTCAGCAAAAACTAATGAATCATGTTGATTAAATTGTGCATCAGGCTCAGGTTTTTCCTCCTCTTTTATCAGCTGGTCATAAGGAACCCCTACAAAGCCATAGGAATGAGTCGAGAAGGTTGTAATCACTCTAACAGAGCTAGGCAGCACCAGAGTTTGCACCTGTTTCTGTGACTTACTTGTGCCTTTTGGGCTTGCTCAGGACTGATCCTGAAAGTGGTGTTTCCAATATACAGTGAGTTGCTCCCATGTCATTCCGACCTTATTACTTAGTGGCTGACAGTACCCAGCTTATGATGAGTATCTCCAGTTGCACAGTGGCTTGATGTCCCCTACTCAGGCACTCAGTGTCTATTAGGGCTCAGTATCATGCTGGGAGCTGCCTCTCTAATGGAGAAATTTTCTGTTGCAAACAGCATAGCTTTGCTCTAGAGCCACTGGGATCTGCACTGTGTTTCTCCTGAAGTTGGCCAGAGAATGCATAGGACATCTTTATGTATCATGGTCACCTCTGGCACCTTTAGATCTTCTGGGTCATATAGCCCAAGTAGCAGGTCTGCTTGTATCATAATTTGAACATGCTGCAGAACCATCTATTGCTTTGTGTCCACTCAAAACTGGCAGCCTCCCTAGTTGCTCAATAAATGGTTTGGGACAATTTTGCTAACTGTGTTACATAATCTTTCAAATCTAAAGATATAAACCAGGTATGGTGTCACATGCCTGTAGTCTCTGCTACTTGGGAAGCTGATGCAGGAGGATCTCTTGATCCTAGTAGTTTGAGTCCAGATTTGGCAACATAGTGAGATCTTTGTCTTTAAAAAATTTAAAAAATATCTGAAGATATATGCTAAGTACTTTGTCTCTTTTTTACTCATAGGAAAGGAGGATGCAATAGCTTACTTATCCTTTACTTATTTTTGTGACTTATCCTTTATGATTTTATATACTTTGTATATGCTTACTTACGGTTCTTCTTTTAAAGGACGTGGTCTCCTCTTCTTATTCCTTCCAATTCACCACAAGTCAGAGCCTTAGTAAATGTGATATTACAACATGCCAAAAGTTACCACCACCCTACTCAGGCCTAAAAATGTGGTCATTGTTACCATGTGGCATGCAAGTAATTCAATTCTAGAAGCTCATCCTGAGGTTTGTTTCCTGGGGGCCATTTTCTTGGTAGGGTTCTATCAGAGGCAGATGACAAGATAGAATCCATGTGCAGGTGATTTATTTGAAAGATAAAAGAAATACTGGTAGAGATTGAGGGAACTGAGACAGGAAAGAGAAGGCAGCCAATAAAGTATACATTAGCAAGTTAGGTTACCACTGAGGGTAATTGGACCTAAGTCCCCTGGGGAAACTCTGGGGCTGGTATAAGCAAATGCCTCAGGGTTATCTCATTAGAGAAGTTGCAGCAACTACTGTCAGTCATTAGCTGAGAGTTTCTGGGGCCAGTGGATCATTAATTTCCCAGCATTTCTGGCCTGCTACATAGATGGGCAAAGTGAACTTAGATGTCCGGAGAAGACCTTCAGGTCTTCAGTTGGAAATCCAATTGATGTGTGCTTAAGTAGGGAGGAAAGAAGATATGGGCAGGGAATTGATAATGTGTGTTAGTGTCTAATTATAACTGTAGAAGAAAACTTTAGGACCTACATATTAAAATTTGGAATGTAAAATATATCATATTCATAAAATCATGACATTCTAACAGGTAAGATTCAATGGGTAGAACATTATTTGTCTTCCAGCTGATGTAAAAAATACTGACAATACTATTGAAATCTTCATTGGCTATCAGGCCTCTGTGGTTCCCTTTTGTTTTAGAATAGATAAGGAGCATTTTGCACTTGCTATAGTGAATGATCCAAACAAAGAACAGTGCAATATATTAATAGATAGTTAACCAAAGGAGCATGCTGAATAAATGAATAATATCATGCTGAATAATTGAATAGCTAAGATGGATGAAATTGATGTGATCATAGAGAACTTTGAGTTTTTCACTATTCCCATTAAAATAAAAATTCTAGGAAAAGTTTATGCTAAGCCTTTAAAACTTTCCACACTTTAGGCCATTCCTTCATATAGTTAATTTCATTGAAATATTTCTAGATTTCCTTTTACTTTGCTGTTTGTTAATCGTTTTCCCAAGAGTGTAACTTTAAATTTAGTTTTGTAACATATAAACTTCTGTAATTACCTCTTAAGTATTTCTAAATATTGTAGTCTTTTCCTCATAAATATTGTTCTTCTATTCTACTTTCCGAGTTTCTGGGAATTTTTTGAGGATCAGAATTTGTGCTTTTCTCAAAGAAGAATGCATTAAAAAAACTTAGAAATATTTATGTAATTCTTTGGCTTAAATCCTCCATTATTTACCAAATGGACTTATAAACACTCATTGTTTCTCTCAATGGTAAATGAGATGTTTACATTGGTTCTACCTTAGAAGACAAAGAAAATGGTCAATAATTTCAGTTTGAAGTTCTCTAGAAAGATTACTTTGAATAATCAGTATGTAATAAAGAGCTTTTAAATCAGAGATAAATTCAAATTCTTGAAACAATTAGTATGTAATAAAGACATTTTGAACAAAAGATAAATTCAAACTTGGAAAACAAGGTTAGCAAGCCTCTTGATTCACCAGATATCTGTATATTTAAGTATCATTTGCTAAATCATGTATGTTTTCTTAATCTCCATTAAGCTTTAAAATCACAGCTAATAATGCACAAGGTATAGTACCAAACCTATAAATTTGACCTATGTAGCTTCCTGAATAGAGTGACTTTGCTCCTGTTTAGAAGATTTAAAAAATATGCCTGTAATTATATCATCTATATCCGAATAGGTGTCAGAATATTGCTTTGTCTCTCTCTTAATATGAGAACCACATTCAAAATGTTTAGGTTTAGAAACTGAGAATTCTCTGTTTTAGATTGTATAATAAATTAGAGGTAATTTAGTATAGGTAAGCATGACTTAGTCTTAATTTTGTCATTATTAAATTTTGTCTTCCTAAGCAAGACAAAGCACTGAGTTAATCATGATTGTTTAAATTGGTCTGAAGAGTAAACAAGCTGAAGAGGAACAAACTCTCCTGGGATGCGACAGCCTTGGAAGAGCTGGGGAGAGGCCAGGAGGGAGAGCGTTATGAAGATTCAGCTTTGGTCAGAGACGAGAACACTTCGAGTTCCTTTTTAACTCTTTCAAATGATGGTTTGAGACTGATACTGGACTTCACTCTTAGGACTTTTTTCTTCTTCTTTTAAAGAAATTTTTTGGCTCTTTTGAAATTTCACAAGCACATGTCTTTCCAAGTTCTTACTACTCAAAATATGGCTAGTGGACCAGCAGAAATGGCATTACTTGAGAATTTGTTAGAAATGCAGCATCTCACATCTATGGAATCAGAATTTGCATTTTAACATGATCCAGGTAATTTGCACATTAATATTTGAGAAGCACTGGTTTGTCTTCCCATTTTCCTTTCCCATATTTTTCAACTTTACCTTCCAGTTTTTCTGTTTTTGTTTTTGTTTTATTTTAATTTCAGCAAACACTTTTAGCATATTAAGGCAATTTTTAAAATTCTCTGATTGCTCCATTGTCATAGAATACTATTCTAATCTTATGGATACAGCACATTTTCCAGCATGAGAATCTTCATTAGGATAAAAATTAAATTCTCTATTTTTCTAAATTATCTGTTTCTTTGAGTCAGTTGTTCTGTTTGTTTGCTTTAGTTTTTTGCTTTTGTATTTCTTTCCCTGAAATATTAATGTTTTTGATTTCCTATTCATATTTATAGAGAAAGTGTTGAATCTGGAAGTATTGACTATGAGCCTTTTATATTAGGCAAAAAGGAGCAACCTGCAGGGAACCTACCAAAACCATTTCCAAAAGGAAAGAGAGAAAGCAGGAAGGGCATAATTCCATAGGCAGACTTTTGTAAGTCTTGCAGATTTTCGCTATTCTTTTTACTTCCTGGCTTGACTCTTAGGCCTCTTCTGTGCTCATTTAGATGGACCCAGACACCACCTTTACACCAGGCCTTGCTGTGAACATTACAGGCTCCTACTTTTTCTTTCCATCTTCCAGAAAAATCTTTAAGATCTCTGCTCAGTGAAAGTTTTCTTTTCCTTTTTACTGCTCTTACAATTTTTTTTATTATTTGTAATTTATTTTTTGCTACAATTTCACAGGGAATTTTGGTGATTGGGAGGTATATGAGTACATTTGGTTTTTGATTATTATCAGAAGATTAAATTTTTCCATAGTGATAATATTTTTATGCAAATTTTCTTCTTAACTCACTGAGTAATCTTACAGGAATTTTTCTAAAAATGATAAGTTCTGTATTGACAGAATTTTCAGATAATCATGTATACCAAGAAAGAAACTATTCCTGACCAGAATATCAAGTGACTGAAAAAGAGTAAAAAGATTTTGTTCATGCATCAGCATGTGCACGCATGTGTGTGCGCACACATACACATTTCTATGAACAAGTGGGCAGGCATGGTATGAAGTGAATAGTGATTACCACTTGGGTGATAACAAAATGATCATATTTTGAATTTTTATTCAAAGAAGTACAGTTCTTTTTTATCATGTTTCAGGACAGACTTATGGCTTCTATTTTACAACTTGTGGAGTTGGCTTTATATACTTTGACAGTTATTTCATACTTCTGACATTATAATTTGTTTTCCCATTGAGAAGTTGTATGTAGGTGGGCTATTTCTTCTTTCTCAGATAAATCATACCAATTTTACCTTTATGCAACACATTTTTCCCCCTCTATCTTGTGGTCAAATGCCTGAGGGTCTCTAATCTTCTCTTTACCATTCATGCCTTTAGTGCTATTCGTGTGGACTTAAAAAATTCTCCTAGGCCACATGAGATGCTTTGACTAGAACGCCATCAGTTTCTCTCTTTACCTTTCTAAGTTTCCTTTAAGTTTCCCATAGCAAAAATATTTACATCTATTTTGTTACCTACTTCACTTTTTCATTTCCATCCTCAGGTCTCAATTATTTCAATAATGCTCGGTTTTTAGGCATCTTATAAGAAAAAATATTTTAAAAAATTCAACAATTATGATTCCTTAGTTGAAGCTGATGATGTTAAAACCAATTCTGAGTCCAGGCAAAACTAGTGGACCATAAGTGGCCACAGACTTATTTTATATTTTATGTATTAAATGTATTTTTCCTTATTTCCTGCTTGTTTACTATATCAAAAATACTAGGTTAGGTGATGGGATTTAAAGGTGAATAAAACCTAGATTCTGTTCTTCTAGGAGTTTGTAATTAAATGTGTGGGAGGTAAGACTATATGTTTATTGTATATACTTTTGTTAGAAACTTAACTATGGAAGCATATCCAAAACAATGTCATCATTCCTATTATTCTTGTATTCCTTTAATTTTATATAATTTCTCCCTCCCTCTCTCCCTCTTTACTTCCTTCCTTCCCTCCTTCTGTTACAGTGAGAATGACCTGAAAAAAAAATGATAAAAATGTTTTCTGTCTCTTTGAAACCTTCTCACCATTTTTAAGAACTAAAACCTGCATCCCTGCTTCAGGCCAGTGGTTGTGAGGGGCAGGGGAATGTCCTTTGTGCTACAGGACATGGCTCAGCTGAACTGTCCTGTGGACAGAAGCCTGGGTCCAGAGGCCTGGTCTGGGGTGGGTGGAGATCTGGCCAGAGGTTACGATACTGTCTTTGCCAGAGATGGGATAGAACAGCAATTGTCTGAAGCTGAAACCCTCCTTTTAAAAGCTCGGTATTTCTGCTCATTATTAGGATGATGGTATTTTAGACAGGAGTCTCCATCCTTCTCATTTGCCAGCAAATTAATAAATCTCTCTTTCCTTCTCTTCAAACTACTTGTCCTCATTCTTCTGATGTGGCCTTGAAGATAACTGTTGAGCTTTCTGTAACAGATTTTGTGTCCCTGGGTGGGGCATTGGCACCCTGGTGGAATGGCACCCTGTAACTGCTGGAGGAAGCAGGGAAAAGCCTGGGACAAGTGATGGATCTTCTCTGGTAGGAGCAGCTTCTTTTCGAAGTGAGAGAGTATAGGATGGTCCCAGCAGCTGCTGGAGCATGTTTTAGCTCCAGGGAACTCCCGTCTCTCCTCACCTGAACTAGAGGCAACCTGAACTGAATTGAGGGGAAGGAAATTGATTTGAGAAGTGTCCAGGCTCCATGGCCATTAGTAAGTAAGTTCTCTGGGACACTGAGACCCTGATTCCATCCATTTAGGGGGTTTTCAAACCCCTCTGTTGGATTTGTTTTGAGGCACCAGTTTGGGGGTGGAAGTCAAGAAGGTGAGTGGAACTAGGGAACCTGGTTTGTATTGAACTCATTTGCGTTTCTCAGGGAACCAAAGAGGAATTGGGAGATATTGAAATTGGTTCTCATTTTGTCCCCTTTCGATGAGGAGAATTTGGTTTTCAATTTGTGGTTCACATTTCGTAAGGCCCTGGCATTTTGTGTTGAGAATTCTCTGTAGTGTCTGTTTGTTATTTGTAAGTTTTATTGCAACATAAAGAAGCTCCATCTCAAAGTCCCTTGGGAAAAATTTTGTCTGAATAGTCAACTTATAGCTGTGAATCTATGTCTAAAGGGAATGGTGTTATAGTAATTCAATGTACATGCCGGAGTGTGAGGAGAAGTGGCTGTTAAATGAAACCTTGAATTATACTGTCTTATAACTGGAATTCTTTTGTCAAAGGTCAGGTGACTGGGATGAGATCTCATATGAGTTGGATATGAAATGTCTGATTTCCTTAAGTTTGATTTGAGGTCAGACATTTCATATTTAATGACCTAATGCAATTTTAAAAGCCTGGGATAAAGTTAATGATACACTTTGTTTTAGTTAAATAGCTGGATTCGCCTGGTGGGAGGGGCTTCTGGTGAGCTCAGCCTGCTACCGTGCGGTGAGGGGAGCACCCACCTACTGCCCTTAGGCACACGCAGGACACAGTCCTGCTGGTGCCCGCTGCAGCTGGGGTATTATGGGGCCCCTGCAGGAGGTCTTCAGGACGGTGCCTTCCCTGACGCCTGTGTGGATCCTGGCCCGGGAATTGGCACCACGGCCACAGAGCTGTGGCTCCAGGCCAAGGGTAAGGAGGTAAGCCGGGAGCAGTGTGGCCAGGGGACAGCTGCAGGTCCTCATGCCCCATCCCTGATGCGCCCCACCTCCAGGGCTCTCACCGCGGCTCCTGCCCTTGGTGTGCCCACCGCCTGCCCTTCCCCAGTGCCACGTTGGGCAATCTGCAGCTAATACGATGAAGGCAGCCTCGGGGATTAGGGAGCCCCTGTGCTTCCCGTGGCCTGTGCAATTGGTAAGGGGCATGGAGGCCAAACTCGAATGAATGATCCTGAGGGAGCCGCCGGCCACCGTTGTGTGGGAGAAGTGCGGGCAGCCTGAGTTTTGTGGCGGACTGCGCCACACGGCCTGCACCCCGCACGGCCTGCTGGCAGCGCGCTGCTCACTGACTAGCGGTCTACGTGTGCCGCACCCAGAATGTGACTGGTGAGGCCTACGTGGTGGCTGCCAACACCCAGGTAACAAGAAAACCCCCAGGAGAGCAAATTTTTTTAAGTTGAGGACTCAGACGGCGAAGGAGGGGGCCTGGAGTCCCCTGCCGCCAAATACCCCCACAGGAGCCCCCGTCAAAATTGACAGTGGGGACTCGATTAGTGCCAGGCCAGTGGACAGAAGGTATGAGGGGACTCCTTCCCCCAGCCCCGCCAGCCCCGCCAGCCCCGCCCAGCGCTCTGTGAGCCAGGTGGAGGACGGTGGGGGAGGGGCCAGGCAGTGGTGAGGCAGCCATAGGCAAGCAGCACCAAGGAACTTAAATGGTACTCTTTTGCCTTTAAATGGCATCATCCTGGGACTGGGGTGGCCTTGTGGTGCTGCTGGACTGTGTTAGGAGTTTTGAAAGGACTTTCCTTTGATAGGAGCTTAGTGGGTCTTTCAGAACCTGCAATTGGACAGATTTGCAAACAGTTTACTTATCTGGGATTCCTAGGAATGGCGTCTGGCTCCCAGACTGGACTGATGTAAAGCCCGTGTATGAGCCCTTAAGGGGATAGTTTACAGCTGCCTCTGCTTTGTGTTTGCCTGACTCAGATAATACGAAAAACAAGTTGCACAGGACTAGCTTGTGAGCCAACCATAACAAATGGTGATTTGACAAGCATGGACATCATGAGGGTTAGTGTGAGCATCATCTAAGAGATGCCAGAATGTCATCTGTGGAATCGAACCATAGAGTTGATCGCAATATTGCCCTAGTATGCCATTCAGAAAAGATAAATTTTTTTTTCTTTTTCTTTCTTTACCTGAGCAAAAGGCAGTTCTTAAGCTTCCACAGTTGTTTTTCTGTGTCCAGTTGACTCACCAACAGAAGCAGCATGATGTTTTTTCTCTGGTTGTGGATGCCACATCTTGTCATACATCCATCTTCCAGACTGGTTTCACCAAGCACTCACACTGACAGAAACAAAAAGGAGATCAGGTTCCTTTGTGTGATCTAGATGTTGGCATAATCACCAATTTTGTTGATTAGTTAACGTGGCCAGGGTTTGAAAGACTGGTGTAAAGGGATGCCAGACCTCTGCCTGACCTGCTAGAAAACAGTAAGGGTTAGGAAGAGCAAGGCATAGTTTGGAAGAAGAGTCATAGTGGAAGATTAAAAGGGAATGGGATAGGTTGAGGCAGTCTTCAATCAGCTTCCAATGTGTAATCCTCAAAAGGGGAGGCTTAAAAGAAGAAATCTTTAAAAAGGACCATTTTGGGGGGTAAAAAAAAATAGGAAAAAAGAGTTTTTAGATAAAAAATGAAGTTTCTTGACTTGTGATCTTTGGAGAAATCTGTCTACTTTGTGAAGACATTCTGCTTCAGGGGCCTGGGAACTGGCCCTGGAAATCCTTACTTTCAGTTCACCTGCATTTGAACTGAAATGGTGCAGGGGTGGTCCTGCATTTGCCTTGCTGTAGTTTGGCATGGCTCATGTGAATCCAGGAGGATTTTTCTTTTATTTTGGTGGCAGTGTAGGTGGTTAGCAGTACTGCATAAGGTCCTTCCCAGTGATGTGACAGCATGTGTCTTCTAAAAACTTTGATGTACACATGATCTCTTGGTCAAAAAAGATGGCAAGTCTTGTCAGTTGCTGGAGGCCATGATCCTTTCACTTGTTGACGATGTGCTCTAAGCACATTAGTTAGTGCCTGAATGTAGCTAGTCATGGTGTTAAATTGTTCACTTAAATCCCCATAGTGTTCAGTCAGCCCAGGAATAGACGGTTTAGAGGTGTCAGTACTCATGGGGTGAATGAATACTATTTCAAAAGAGATTAATCCATGTCTCTTATTTGGAGCATTTTGGATTTTTATAAGAACCAAAGGTAATGCTTCTGTTCATTTAAGTCCAGTGTCTTGATAGACTTCCCAAAGTCCTTTTTAGGTCTTGATTTTTACGTTCCACTTGCCCTGAGGATTGAGGATGATATGGGGTATGAAATTTTAATAAGTACCCCAGAGTCTTTGTAAGCAAGTGGCTTATTTCTGCCATAAAATTAGTTCCTTGATATGACTCAATCCATAAAGGAATACTAAAATGAGGAATAATCTCAGTCACTAATTTCTTTACCTCTTTTGTAGTGTCAGCACACCGAGTTGGATAGCATTCAGTCCATCCACTAAACATGCAAAAAATAACCAAACACTGAGAAAAAACCAAAGCTGGAGGTAAATTTATAAAATCAATTTGGAGTGCTGCAAGGGGCAGTCTGGGCTTTTGGGGGCTTTCTGGAGTGTTGCTTTCTACCAGAGATTTGGTGAGATTTACAAAATAGTGCACTGGGAAATAATTTGGTCAGAGATTTTGTAGATCCCAGGGCAGTACCAAGTATGTATGTATCTACTTTTTCCCCTTAATTATTCCCTGTTTGCACATATGTCCCATCTGATGGGAGATAAGTGCAAGTCAAAAAGTTAAATGAAAAGGGACCACAGGGAGTCTGTTTGGCTCAATATATAAGCTGTCTGGTAATTGTTTGGCACGCTTTTGTATCTGCTTATCTTTTTCGGACTGTGGGGCATTACCCTGATGATTAATAATATCAGACAGGGATAAAAGTAGGGTAATAAATTGAGTGGAAAAAGTATAGGAGGGCCATTTTTTTTTGCTGCATATTTAGTAGCCCTGTCTGTTCTGTCATTTCCTAGGGATAAAGAATCCATTTCCTTAGTGTGGGCTGGGCAATGAATAATAGAAATTTTAGAAGGAAGGTGAATAGCTTGTAATAAGGCAGCAGTTATAGGCCCATTGGCAATAGGAGTGTCAGCAGAAGTTAAGAAACCACAAAATTTCCAAATTGTGCCAACTACATGGCAGACTCCAAAGGCATATTTGGAGTCTATGAAAATAGTGGCAGCTTTTCCTTTTGCCAATGTGCACGCTCTAGTAAGGGCTATGAGAAAATTTACTCAAGGCATTTTGGGATGAGCTTTTGATTGCCCTGAGATATGTTATGTCCTATGCAAGTAACAGTTGTCTGTACCCACTGGAGTTTAGATCTAGAGGTTTTATGGCCTCATTCAGCTAGTCTTTAAAAGAGTGAGGGAGTCTAAGAGGGCACCCTGTCTACAGAGCAAAAGGTCATCACTGTACTGCACAAGAGTGGATCCTTGGGTAAAAGTTATAGAGTCTAAATCTGCTTTGAGGATTTGAGAGAATATTGAAGGAGACTCATGGCATCTCTGAGGTATTCAGGTCCATGTTAATTATTTCTCTCTGAAGGTGAATGTAAAGAGAAATTGTGAATCAAAGTGCAATAGAATAACAAAAAAGTCGAGCAGTAGTCAATTACTGTATTATTAAAGTCACGTGAACTAAAAGGCATTTGAATTAATTTCTATCTTGATAAAATATTTAAGTGCTTATTTTTAAAGCTAATTAATTAGAGCTCCTTTATATACTTTGGTAGTAAAATATCATATACACATGACATATATAGATGCATAGAAGCAGATTTTATAGCTCTTATAAAGAATTTCTGTTTGTTGGCTTTTAAAGATTATTATTATTTTTATTCAGACTTAATCTTCTATTAATAATTACCAATTTTATTGTTTTAAGCAATTATTTGCAGTCAACAATTTTCCTTTAGTAAGATTTGTCATTTCTGTAAGCACTTGCCGCTTCTAGTGCCTAATACTTACACATTTATAGGTAGGTGTAGTCAGAAAGTAGAGTACTCAGTTCTTCACAAATCAAGCGTCCAACTTTTACCTTGAATTTTGGCTTTGGCTCTCAGATCTCCATGATCAACTTAGGCAATGATTTTTCCTTATGCAAATACACAACTAAAAGGAACAAAGGGATAGAACACAAAAATCTCTGCGCACTCCTGACAGCTGGAGTTCACACCCCTTGTATTATTGCTGTTTAGTTTCTGCCTGACCTGTTCAGACATTTGAGGCCTAAACTGAATTGAAGCTAATTAATTATAAGATACAATCGGACCCTGGACCTAGTTTAGTTTCTGTCATGACTTCTGAACCCAGTTAGGATAAAAAATTTGCTCAGACAATGTCAGAGAGTTCAAAACACAAATCTGTGGAGCTTTGGAATCTGAGAGAGAATTTACCCATGAGCCTCAGCTGTGGTGAGAGAGCAATGAACAGAATGGGTCTGGTGAGTACCTTGCTTGGACTCTCAGTGTTCCTTGGGGATCACTGAGAACTCTATTTCAAAACTCACTTCTGACAAATTAAATTCAACAGAATTTAACTGAGCAAAGAGCAATTCATGAATTGGGCAACTGAACCACAGCAGGTTCAGAGAGACTCCAATGCTGCCACCTGGTTGAAGAAGGTTCATGGACAGAAAAGAGAAAGTGACATACAGAAAATGGAGGTGAGGTATAGAAACAGCTGGATTGGTTATAGCTCAGCATTTGCCTTATTTGAACACAGTTTGAACAGTTGGCCACCTTTGCCCAAAACTCCATGATCAGCAAAGAGGAAGGACTGGGAGGAATGAAGATGAATGGAGCAGACTTTACCTGGAGGAAACTGCTGACATTTTTGCTTTTGAATTTTTTTTAACTTAAACCTTTTTAAGTAAATCCAACAAGCTTTAACGAAGGTTATAACTTAATCAAGGAGGCAAGAGGTGTCTCCATGGAGGTGGAGAAAAGTTTTTGAGATCCAGAAAAGCTATAAAAACAGCTCAAAGAAAGAAAAGTCTTGCTAATTATAAACCAGGTATAACTCATAAATATATTTTTTGGTCCAGCCATATTTTCTAGGGTCCCAGCTTCTCAGTTGACCATTTATACATAAATGTCTAAAAGCCCCATATGTCCTGACAGAATATAGGAAATCAAAAGCTGTGCACACAAGGGGAAAGAATCAATAAATGGTAGACATTATATAAATATCAAAATATAACAGGTATTCCCTGCTTAGGAATCAATCCTAGGCACTGGAGGTGCAAGCATAGAACTCTATCCAGTATGACACAAAGTGAACTGGCTTTTATTGTTGTTCCTGCTGGCGCGGTGTACAATGTTTTTTTTTTCTTCTTGGGTCAGATTTTGCTCTTTAATTTTGTCAGGAGAATTTTTAAAGCTAGTCACGACATTATCTTTCTTTTAATCTAATCCTTCAATGAATGCAAATAAGGCAATTGTTTAGAATAAGAGATCTCTAAAATTTATTTTTTAAAACATTAGAAGTCTTTTAAAGGATCCATATTTTGGCCATTAATAATTGGAATTTTCAATAATATATTTATTCCAAAAGCAACTCAATCCAATAAGTCTCTTCATGGAAAGCCCAGGAGGCAATTTTTCAGGTTTCACCTGGAGAGGACATAGAGGAAGGAGTTCTTATGACTTCCAAAAATTCATTCTCAGAATTAGAGTTAACAATAGACAAAGAAGATA
This sequence comes from Cheirogaleus medius, assembly GCA_008086735.1. Taxonomy (NCBI): domain Eukaryota; kingdom Metazoa; phylum Chordata; class Mammalia; order Primates; family Cheirogaleidae; genus Cheirogaleus; species Cheirogaleus medius. Next base: position 20,176,011 of record VBSM01002121.1, read on the forward strand.
GGAATTTTTAAGATAAAGACTCCCCTAGAGCTTGACATATTTGGTGTAAAGAGTGTGCTGAATTCCCACTTGGTCCCAAGGCAAGCTCAGGGGCATATAACAGGACAAGAGGGGAAACTCATATGGGCTTTTTTATTCAGGGACCTGCAGTAAAGACTGTCTTTAACAGTCCAGCCAGAACCACGTAACTGGCTAGCCTGCAGGGCCAGCTCGAGCAGGGGGCTTATAGGGGTTCTAGGCCCATGTTTTACCATATGGTAACACTTTTTATGACAGAACGACACAGAAATACAATGACAAAGGAAAGCAATAGCAACAAAAAGGCTATATCTGAGAGGAGAGGGGTCAGACAATATGAGTATTCATACCACAAAATACCAAAAAAAAAAAACCCCAAACAAACAAAAAAATCCCCCAGAGTTGCTGTACTAAGACTAGTCACTTACAAAAAGCTATTCTCTCATTAATCTTAAATTTGGAAAGGCAAATGAGACAATGATCTTTACTGTCTGCTCAGCCAGAGCCCACAGAGAGACAGAGGAAAACTGGGAGTCTGGTAAAGTAAGGTATCTTACCATGTTGCTGGCTGATCAGAGTTCAGATTCTCCTCACTGTGGCTTTCAGAAGAGCAGAGTGGCTTTGAAGATCCTGCTGGCTACACCAAACTGTGGGGGTGAGGGGAAACCCTGGAAGGGTTACTGAAAGATCAACTCACAATACATGGTTATATTGAGGGCTATAATAGACTTTGGAGATGTCTTCGAAGGGGGGTTGTTGGGAAGGGGGCGAGGGATCAAAAATTACCTATTGGGTACACTATATACTATTTGGGTGATGGATACATTAAAAAGCCCTGACATCACCACTGTGCAATTATCCATATATCAAAAAGCCACTTGTATACCCTAAATCTATTGAAATAAAAAAATACTTATAATGGGCCTTAGAGATCATTTACTCCAGCCCCTTGCCTCTATTGTAAATTCTCTGAATAACAGTTGACAATCTGACAGTGAAGGAGATGTCAGAAAAATAAATAACATCAAGTATCATCACTAGGAAAGCATGGACTTCTGGGGTCATTTAGAGTAGAGGCAAATATCCACATCTAGCTCAATGGGCCCAGAGGGCATCTTGTTTACAAAAAAATTCTGTCGGTAAAGGACAGATTATTTTCTGTATGCTTGTGTTAAGAAGGCAAGGAATAGTGCTAAAAAATTTCCATTCCAGATGACAAAAATAAAAATAATTTGCTTTATGAAATCATAAACCTAACTCTTCAGAATGACTATTTTTCTGAGGGTTTTAAATATATCAAAATTAACTGTATTACATACTTTTCTGAATAGAATTAAAATATAAATGTTGGTATAGGAAATTCCTACTTTTGAAAGTTTGTGTTCACAGAGTGAAAGTAGTTTTTGGTATTTGGAATGCACATGCCTATAGACTTCAGGATATCAATAATAGGTAGTTTCCAGGTTATCTTACGATATGTATTTTCCCCAAGGGAAATGCATACTTTTGTATTTATGTATGCATATGTGCATATATTCACAATAAAAACAATGCAGGAATATCTCATTTTATTGCACTCCCCTTGATTGTGTTTTACAGATACCATGTTTTTCACAAATTGAAGGTTTGTGGCAACTCTGCATTGAGCAAGTCTTTTGGTGCCATTTTTCAAACAGTATGTGCTCACTTCATGTCTCTGTGTCACATTTTGGTAATTCTTGCAATATTTCAAAGTTTTTATTATTATTGTATCTGTTATGGTGAGAGTGATCAGTGGTTTTTGATGTTACTGTTGTAATTGTTTCTGGGCTGCCACGAACAATTCCCATGTTAGATGGCAAAGTTGATAAATGTGTGTGTTCTGAATCCTCCACTGACCAGCTTATCCTCCATCTCTTTCCCTCTCCTTAGGCTTCCTTATTCCTTGACACACAACAACATTGAAATAGGCCAATTAATAACCCAAATAACCTCTTTGTGTTCAAGTGAAAGGAAGAGTCACATGTCTCTTACTTGAAATCAAAAGTTAGAAATGATTCAGCTTAGTGTGGAAGGCATGTCAAAAGCAGAGATAGGTCAAAACTAGCCCTTTTGTGCAAGGAGTTAGCCAAGTTGTGAATGCAAAGGAAAAGTTATTGAAGCAACTTGAAGTGCTACTCCAGTGAACACATTATTAATATTAATAAGAAAGCAAAACAGCCTTATTGCTGATATGGAGAAAGTTTTAGCAGTCTAGATAGAAGACTAGAGCAGCCGCAACATTTCCTTAAGCCAAAACCTAATCCAGAGCAAGGCCCTAACTCTCTTCAATTCTGTGAAAGCTCAGAGAGCTAAGGAAGCTGGAGAAGAAAAGCTGGAAGCTAGCAGAAGTTGATTCGTGAGGTTTAAGGAAAGCAGCCATCTTTATAACATAAAAGTACAAGGTGTAGCAGCAAGTTATCCAAAAGATCTAGCTAAGATCATTGATGAAGGTGGCTACACTAAACAGATTTTCAGTGTAGACAAAACAACCTTCTACTGGAAGAAGATGACAGCTAGGACCTTAACAGCTAGCCAATTTTTGGCTTCAAAGCTTCAAAAGACAGGTTGACTTTCTTGTTAGGGATTTCAAGTTGAAGCCAATGTTCATTTACCATTCCAAAAGTCCTAAGGCCCTTAAGAATTATGCTAAATTTACTCTGCCTGTGCTCTATAAATTGAACAACAAAGCCTGGATGACAACACATCTGTTTCCAGCATGCTTTACTGAATATTTTAAGCCCATTGTGGAGACTTACTGCTCAGAAAACAAGATATTCAAAGTACTACTCCTCTTTGACAATGCATCTGGTCACTCAGTAATGGATGGAGATGTACAAGAAGATTAATTTTTTCATGCCTGCTAATACAACATTCATTCTGTAGCACATGAACAAGGAGTAATTTTGACTTTTAAGTCTTATCATTTAAGAAATACATTTTGGAAGTCTATAGCTGCCATAGATAGTGATTCCTCTGATGGATCTGGGCAAAGTCAATTGAAAACCTTCTGGAAAGGATTCTCCATCCTAGATGCCATTAAGAACATTCATGATTCACGGGAGGAGGTCAAAATATCAACATTAATGGGAGTTTGGAGGAAATTGATTTCAACCCTCATGGATGACTTTGAAAGGTTCAAAACTTCAGTGGAAGAAGTAACTGCAGATGTGGTAGGGAACTAGAAGGGAACTAGATTTAGAAGTGGAGCCTGAAGATGTGACTGCATTGGTGCAATATCATGACAAAACTTGAATGGATGAGGAATTGCTTTTTTTTTTTTTTTTTTTT
>VBSM01002121.1:20179555-20193578 GCA_008086735.1 Cheirogaleus medius
ACGGGGTCTCGCTCTTGCTCAGGCTGGTTTCAAACTCCTGAACTTGAGTGATCCACCCGCCTTGGCCTCCCAGAATGCTAGAATTACAGGCAAGAGCCACGGTGCCTGGTCTGAGGAATTGCTTCTTATGATGTGCAAAGAAATTGATTTCTTGAGATGGAATCTACTTCTGGTGAAGATGCTGTGAACATTGTTGAAATGACAACAAAAGATTTAAAATATGACATAAACTTAGTTGATAAAGCAGTGGCAGAGTTTGAGAGGATGGACTCCAATTTTGAAAGACTTTCTACTGTGGGTAAAATGCTATATTGAACAGCATCTCTTGCTACAGAGAAATTTTTTGTAAAAAGAAGAGTCAATTGATGTGGCAGACATCGCTGTTGTCTTATTTTATGAAATTGCCACAGCCACCATAACCTTCAGCAACCACCACACTCATCAGTCAGCAGCCATTAACATGCAAAAGAGTTACAACTCACTGAATGGTCAGATGATTGTTAGCAATTTTTGGCAATAAAGTATTTTAAAATTAAGATGTGATAGCTTTTTTTAGACATAATGCTATTGTACACTTTATAGACTACTTAAGTGTAAACACAACTTTTATATGCACTGGGAAGCCAAGGAATTCATGTGACTTGCTTATTGTGATAGTCATTTTACTGTGGTGGTCTGGAACAGAACCTGCAATATCGTTGAGGCATCCCAATATTGTTAATTCTTGCTGTCTTACATTATGGAGGTGATTATTTCTTTTGTCCCTTTTACTTCCTGATTTTCTTTCTTTTGTTTTTGTTTTGCCTCTGTCACTTTATAACTTAAATTTTGAGATTCAATTCATTTTGGTCTTATTCTCTCTTTACTGTTACACATTTCTTCCTGCAGGAGAGTAGCAGAAGGGAGATGTGATACAAGCAGAATGACTCCTTAACCCATTTGGTTTTCCTTTAATTAGTGAAGTCCCATAGATATTGTTGTAGCCTTTTAAAAGCATAATAAATATTATTTAATTAGGAAAAAACAATTATGTAAAATAAGTGATTTAAAAATATTTGTGGCAGTCATAAGTTTTGTTTTCTTTTAGCTACACCCAGTTACAAAGCAACACTTTGGAAGAAGCATTTCATTAAGGAGGCATGGAAACTGGGGTCTACTATTATTTCCTCTACTACTAACTCTGTGACATTGGGAGAGTCACTTAATTTCTTCAGTCCTCAGTTGCTTATCTCTAAATTGGGATGATATCTTATTTGCTAAAGTCAGGAAATTGTATAAATTGATTTCTTTCTTTATAGTTGCAAGAGCTATTATTACCTCAATGTTTTATGGCTTTGAATTTTTATAAATAAAGCCAGTAAGCTTAGTAGATGTCTATATTTCCTAGATATATTTTTCAGAAATGCAAATGTTCTGTAAGATGTAGTACATCTGTACTTTTAATGAAAAGTTCTTTCTGATAAAATATGCATTTTCAGATTTTTATTGCATTTCAAAAGGAAGGGATTTTTAAAAGCTGGTTCATATTTCAAAGAGAATGTGATCATCAGACTTAACTGTTTTTTAAGATGTTTAAAACTTGAAAAAAGAGCTATGTAATTTCATAAATACTGTTATTTTTTTTTTAAAGAAACAACTAATTATTTTGTTATTTACCCACTTGGGGCTACAGGGAAAGAGTTGGTTCCATCTAATAGGGTAGATAGTCATTTTTGCTTGAATCTATAGGAAAATCACAAAGAATGAATTATACACTGTCTGGGTGGCTTTCAATTATGGAAATGTGATTAGCTTAATTCATGGAGGATCTTTGAACCCTGGTAGCAAGATTCACCTCTTGGTCAGAGGACGTTGTCTTTACTACTTACCTATAAGTGGTTATGGTTTGTGGATGAATAAAGAGTTACTTTTAACCATTTGCCTGCAAAATTCAGAAAAGGAGTAAGGACTAGCATGGAGATTTTCAGTATAGTACTCATCTCCCATGGAATGGCCTTTCAAACTCTTACTTTATTGCCTTCAAATTCCTCTTTCACTGGCTTGTGTGCTTACAGCACCGTGAGCTGAGCAGGAGCATGTGCTCACATGGCATATGTGATGGCTCTGGGCTGTCCTGACTACCTACGTGAATCTTGGGACAAAAACAAAAGTTGAGAGAGAGGGCCGAGGAAGTTGCTGGAACCCTAATTCCTACCTGCAAATTCAGAAATAGATGCTTTAAGTGTGAATCTCATAGAAAACTTAGATCGGTCACTGTCATCCCTGAGAGAGAAAGGTGCTTTTCGTGATCTCGTAAGGAAGCTTCAGTTCACTTTTTTTCCCTTTAGGACTTTGGACAAATATATTATGAATACAAAAATAAAAATTTGTGCTTCAGAAAAAATTATAGACCATTTTGAGAAGGACATTCAACTCTTTCAGTGAAAACAAAATTGCCTTAGGCATGGATTCAGAAGATTGAAAAATTTCAAAGTACAGATTAAGTATCCCTAACCTGAAAATCCGAAATCCAAAATGCTTTAACATCCAAGACTTTTCTGAGTATTGACATCATGCTCAAAGGAAATGCTCACTGGAACATTTCAGATTTCATATTTTTGGATTAGGGCTGCTGAACCAGTAAGTATAATGCAAATATTCCAAAATCTGAAATCTGAAACACTTCTGGTCCCAAGCATTTTGGATAATAGATACTCAACCTGTCATTTGAGTAGAGACTTCTGTGAGCTTCTCATGTATTTCTGATGCAGCTTGGCACCTTTAATAGACCCTCCCCACTCACTGCCAGAAGTCATAGGTGCTCTTAAAAGTGCATCTTGGTATTGCAGAGAGGCTTAGGGGAACAATCCATTGCAAACTCTCTCCATCTGTGCCTGCTATTCTGTCTAACATTTCCAGCTCACACTTGCCCTCTGACTCTATGCCTAGACCCCATGTTCTGATGCCTCCACTAGGCTGCCTGGGCATAGTCCTTTGATGAACCTTGGGTTTACACTCTGGTCCTCTAGCCAATATACTTCACTTTGAGGCTGGCCTAGGCCTCCAGACTTTAACTCAGATCAGCAATCAGGTTACTTGAAATATCAGCTATTATTTATGGTAATTGGAAAACATCTTTGCTTCTCAAGGCAGATGTTTACCAAGGTGCTAATAGTAATAAAAATGTTAATAAAAAGGAGCCATAGTTGCCTCAATGTTTTATGCTATCAGTTGCCTATCATAACTAGAAAACAAACTATGACTTTTCTTTGTACTATTCAGCAAAATTCATTATTGGGAAGCATGTTTTCACTTAAAGCTTAGATTCTTTTTGTAGGAAAAGAGGTTTGCCTATAGAGAGAATATACTAAAATTTCCAAGCTGTGGCCTCTTTTCTGTAAGACTTTTCTTTGTCCTTTACAAGGAACAATACAGGGAAACACATATTTTGAGTGTGAATACAATTTCTTTTTAAAAGACAACATACATATTAGTAAAAATTGTAAATGAAAATGAAAATATCCAAGACTGCATAATTCTACCCAGTAATAATGGCTATTTTGCAACGTGTAATATAGAACCAGGATTCTTAAATTACCCTGTGATTTTTATTGTGTGATAAATAAGGAAAAAGCAAAGAGACCAGCATTCAAGTGTTTCAGCATGTTAGTAAATTCTTTTACTGGATCAATAGTAGAGGTAATCAAGGTAGCATTTAAATTAATTAAGCTTTCTTTGAGTTTAAATTAGACAATGTATTTTGGTTACTAGACAAACAAACCATGTTTAAATGAGATTTAAAAAGCTTTACTTTTCTGACTGATGAATTTTATGAAACTTGGATATCGATATCATTTCTAATTCAGGGGTCAGAATACAGAAGTCGGTTTGAAAGTGATAATAAGAGTTGCTGCATAAAAAAAGATAAAAGGAAATTTAGTTGAATGTCTGTCATGGTTCCTGTGTAAGATGACTGCTTATCTTGATGATGATTTTCTCTTTTCAAAATGGATTGCTCAAACGAAACCATATTCTGCTCTTACATAGACATTTGCTTTGTTTTCTTCCTTTATGAGACTTTTGTTTCCAGGGTAGGATTTTTATGCAATTTGTTTTAGCTGGCAAAATGCATTTTAGATACCTAGAATCTAAAATATAAACTATTAATTTGTCCTCTTCTGGGAAAAAAAATCCCCTTGAGGGATTGAACCAAAGCATTTAGTTGTATTAATTTATGTGAAAATCGTTCGAGTCACAGTTCTCCACTAAGCACATTGCCTGGGCAAGTTGTAAGTTGGTGGTACCACACAGAGGAATGTTACTACCAGTTTACGAAAAAGATAGAATTATGCCCTAATGCCCAGGTACCTGCCATTGAGGAAAGTATGAGTCTATGAGAATCTTTATAAGTTAAATGGATTTCTTGGAGACAGTGTGTATTTGGTTTGTGTATTTTTTAATCCATTCAGCCAATCTATATTTTTTAAGTGGGGCATTTATACTATTTATATTTAATGTTAATATTGATATGTGAGATACTATTCCAGTAATCATGTTGATTATTTCCTAGGTGCTTTGTATTCTCCCTTGTGTTACTGTTTTATAAGAGCTCTGAGTTTTTACTTTTGGGTATTTTTATACTGATGAGTATCGACCATTATTTTTGATGTTTAGAGCATTTTAAAGCATTTTTTTGTAGGGCAGGTCTAGTCATAATAAATTCCTTTAGTGTTTGATTCTCTGGGAAAGATTTTATTTCTCCCTCATTTATAAAATTTAGTTTTGCAGGATACCAAATTCATGTCTGACAGTTATTCTATTTAAGAAGACTTAAGATAGGAGCCAAATTTCTTCTGGTTTATAAGGTTTCTGCTGTTACTGTGAGGGTTTTCCTTTGTACATTACTTGATGCTTTCATTTTACCGCTTGTAAAATTTTCTACTTCACTTTGATTTTGGTCAATCTGATGATTATGTGCCTTGGTAATGTCCTATTTGCAATGAATCTTCCAGGAGTTCATTGACCTCCTTGTATGTGGATGTCTAAATCTCTAGCAAGATCAGAGAAATTTTCCTCTGTTATTCCCTCAAAAATTTCCATGCTTTTTGTTTTTTCTTCTTCTCCTTCAGAGGTATCCATAATTCTCATATTCAGGTGTTTTACATAATCCCATATTTCTCAAATACTTTTTTATTTTATTTTTTTTACTTTTGACTCACTTGGATAATTCAAAAGCCTTGACCTCAATATCTGAAATTCTTTTTTCTGCTTAGTCTAGTCTTTGTTAAAACTTTCCACTGTATTTTGTACTTTCCTAAATGAGTCTTTCCATTCTAGAAGTTCTGTTATGTTGTTTTTAAAAATATTTCTTTAGTGAAGTTTTCATTTATGTCCTAATTATGTTTTTGGATTTTTTCCATTGGTTTTCAACTTTCTCTTGGATTTCATTGAGCTTACATGCAATCCATATTTCAATTTCATTATTTGACATTTCAATAATTTCCTTTTGGTTAGAGTTCCTTGCTGGAGAGCTAGTTTGAAACTTTGGGGGTGGTGGTGTGCTCTGTTCTTCCATACTGCCAGAATTCTTGTCCTGATTCTTTCTCATCTGGAGATATTGTCATTTCTTGTTTTGGGTTTTACTTTTGTTTCAGTTGAATCTCCCCCTGCCCCTTTTAGGGGTTTGACTGTTAGGTAAGAACCTTTGGCTTTTCTTGTGGATACTTTCAGATGACCAAAGCTCTGAATAAATTCCTTAGATGGCTCTAGTGTGATGGTTTTCTCAAATACTAATTATTTTTTGGCTATAGTGGAGATGTGCTATATGTGTAGGCTGAGAGTAATGGGGGTCTCTGGAGTCTTGCCTCTTTCCCAAGCCCTGTGTACTTCTAACAGCAAGTATTATGTTGGGGTGTCTATTTTTGTCTCCAGACCAGTAGGTGGCACTTGTGGTTAAGAGTTGGCTGAGCTCCATACAGTTGAATCAGGAAATGATGAAATGGATTGTGCATGTTGACTTCCCTACTAGTAGGTGGTGCTGTCAGGAGAGAGCTAGCTGTAGTGTTGTTTGTGGGACCTATGCCTGACTCTGGTCTATCAGAAGAAGCACTGAGACATCTCAGGCACTAAGTGCAGCCCTTGAACTCCCAGGGGGCCACTTCTTGTGATTCACCACCACCAAGACTGATGTGGCAAAGCCAGGTGGGTCTGGCTTAGGCAAGTCTGCATCCAGGCTTCTCCAACTGGTACATGTACTGTCCCAACAGGGGTGAAAGGTCAGTTTCCAGGGTGCTGGTGGAAGCCTGGTGGTGGTGGGGGGTGGAGATGCCCTACTATGCCAAAGAACCTGCTAGTGGGAGTGGAGAAGTCCAGAATCCACAGTCTACCAAGTGAAAGTGGGGTTCATTCAGGTTGTTCCTTTTCCCCTGACCCAGATCTCCCACTGGCTTCTGGCCACTGGCAGCTGGCCAAACCAGCCAGGCCAGTCAAAAGATGACTGTGCTCAGGAAGCATAGCTGGACTAGCCTGCAAGCCTCTCTGGCCAGGACAGAAAGTACAGCTGCTGTTTGGAGGGAGGAGTGTCCTGCCCATGTACTGCCGCACAAATGCAGTCCACACTATCCTCTCAGTTCTGTCCATGTGGGCTCCTTCTCCATTCAAGAGCAATTCACAGATCTCCTCTCCATGCCCCTGATTGACACAGTCAAGCCTGAGAGTATGAGAACAGACCCACAGACCTGTTTCAAGACCCCCTGAATTCAATTCCTGATGCTGACCAGGAAAAGCAGGCTGGTTCCCAGGCTGCCTGGGAAAAACTCAAGCCAGCTGCATGGAATTTGGCTGCAGTTTGGTGAGGGGTAGGGGAGAGGAAGGATTTTGCTATCCATGGAAGAAGCCAAGTGGGCAACTCTGGGAAAAGGTGGGCAGGAGTGGGGCTTCTGGTCCAAACACCCCTCAGTTCTGCCCCTGTCCACAGCCACAGAGGGGAAACGGGAGCCTGGGGCATAGGAGATTGCCCAGGTTCCCATGTTTCTCCCTAGCCCAGCAGCCAAGCAGTAGTGGCTTCAGGGTGGGGCTCAGAGCACTGGGGGAAGGGCCCCCAATTAGTTCTGGGCACCAGTTTTGGGATTTGGAAGCCTGTAAAAAGCTCCACCTGAGCTCCCCACAACACTCTGGGGACTAGTAGGTGTCCAGGAGCTCTTCTTTAGTCAAAACCGTCAGGGTTCCAGGTGGGAGCGTGGGGCCCCCAGGTCTCCTGCTTACCCCTTTCTTGGGTCCTGGTCAGGGGAAGGGTACTCAAGGCACTCAGAAAACTCACACAGACAGTCCCTCTATAGCTTCACCCTCAATGCCTCCTGTCACCTCTGTTGTCTTCACTCTCCCTCCCTCCAATTATCTATTTGAAATAAGGGTTTTTGATGGGTATTTTGGTTATTCTCTGGAGAAGAGTTGTGTACCTGCTTCCTTGATTTAGCCATCTTGTTGCTTCAACCTGATTTATCTTTACAAATACGGCAACTACTGCAAACTCTTTTAGAGTAGCCTTAACTTCCTGGAAGGGAGATGGTGGAAGATGGACACAAACAGGGAAAAATGCCTTAAAAGAAACTTTTTTTGGGAAGTGAGTTGAAGTCTCTTAGAGGAACAAATACATTTTCAAGGTTTGTAGTGGTGCTGTATAAATCTGAATTTCTGAAGATTTTTGGAAGATTATTAATCGTTTTTAAATCATTTTATGTGTCTTAGCAACAACTACTTTTTGGCGACAATTGTTTTTCTGCAGATATTTATCTTGTGAAGAACTAAAAGGGGAAAACAAAACTCAAATCACTTGAGGACAGAACTACAACAAAGGGAGAGAAAAAGGGTTTATTACCCTCAAACAATGTTTTCAGATGACTGTAAACAAACTGCTGCTCAACCAGCAGCATATAGAAAATATAAAGATAATATTTCTACACTAGGCCTTTACATTCTGAGAAGTAGAAGCCACTGAAATAATTTCTCAAGAAGTAATTGTAGCAATGCTAAAAATAGCACCCTGGTATAGTTCAATTCTTGATATGAATCACTGAGTATGCAAGTTTTTACAAAAAGGGCATTTTACCATTCTGTGTCTTCAGTAATATTGAATATGTGGTCAGTGCTGATCACATGAAGCCACTCTTGCAGAGTTATTTAAAGCTGATTGAGAAGCAGGTAAGTTGTAAGTATTTAACAACGAGTATGATGGGAAAAAAGAAGTAGCTTTAATTTGGTTTAAATAATGTGAATACAAAAATTTATTAATTTTATTGAAGACTTTCTCTACTGAGTAGTCAAAGTATATCTTAATTAGTTAAGTACTTAATATTAATTTATTTAACAATTTGAGAACACAAATAGACATTGAGCTTATAGACTTGGGGTTTGGGAGAAGAGAATACACAAAACAGTGGAAATCAGTGAGAAAAATTTCAGAAATAACTATGAATTCAACAGTAGTTCATTGACAGGAGATAGCATTATAGACAAGAGATATCAGAGAAGGTTTCCGTGAAGAGATGGGTCTTGTATTGATCAATGGTTAATAGAATTGTTAATAGAGAAAGTGAAGATCGCTGGAGGGAAGAAGGATAGAATGTGCAAAGGCCCTGGAGGTAGAAATTAGCACCATAGTTGAAGTAAACAAGGGCAGCACTCTTTCAGCCACATTAATCTTTCCTTAGTTTAAATTTTTATTTACTACTTAATTGCTTTTACTAATTTGACACTAATTATGTATCATTATACTACTTTGCTATTGCTGTGTAAGAAATGACCACAAATTTAGCAGCTTAAAACAACACTTATTTCTTATTTAACAGCTCTGTAGATCAGCTGTCCACAGGGTGTTCTCTGCTTAGGGCCTCACAAGCTAAAATCAAGGTGTCTGCTGGGCTGGGCTTTTATGCATAGACTGTGGCAAAGAATCTACTTCCAAACTTATCCCAGATGTTGGAAAAATTCAGTCCCTTATAGCTGTAGGACTGAGGTTCCTGTTTTCTTGTTGGCTATCAGCCAGAGGCCTCTTTGGACTTCTAGAGGCTGCTTACATTCCTCATTCTATTGCCCTCTTGGTCTCTAAGCCGTCAGTGGCATGTCAAATCCTTCTTACTCTTGGAATCTTTCAGACTTCTTTTTCTGGTACCAGCCAGAAAAAACTCTCTTCTGCTTTTAAAGGGCTTATGTGATTACATTAGGTCCATCTAAATAATCTCTCTATCTTAAGATCAGCTGATTAGTAACCTTAATTACATCTACAAAATCCCCTTTGCTGTGTAATGCAACTCCTGGGGGAATGCCAGGAGTAGGAAGTCATGGAGGCCATCTTGGAATCCTGCCTATTGTTAGGTAGACAGTGTGGGACTTCTGGCCCTCCTTGGGACAAAGGTGGTGCCCCAAGCAATTGCCACACCTTGGGGAGGAGGGAATGCCCTACTAATCTGCCAATCAGAAATTAGCAGGCCAACTGCAAAAGAATGCAAAGGATTCCCTAGCCCAGGGGCCAAGCAGCACAGGCACAGTAGGGTCTGGAAGGTGACCTAGAACAACCTAAGGCTATTTATGTCATTAGCTTAAATATACATTGTAGTTCACCCCCCCCCCCCCCCCCCCCACCATGGGCTTTCAGAGAGGCTCTTGAGAAATCCACATGCACAGTAAGACTCAGGTTATGTAACTCCTAACTGTCCATCAAAGTGGCCCGGTGGTGACGTCTGAACCAGGAGTAGGGTCTAGCCTAGGCAATACAAAACAGGACCTCAGACCATAATTGGGGCTCTCTTGTTATGGTAGGGGGTCTGTTCGTTATCTGTGGCAACCATATTTTACTTTACTTAATGAACTTTACCTCGTGTTTCCTTACTTTGATGTGTCTGGTCATTCTTTGGCCAAGAGCACACCAGGAACTGAGAACAGACAACTACAACTCAACCCCAACTATGAACCGACACTATGATAGTTACATTTTTGTTATTTAGCAATTTCATGAATAAGCATTTCTTCTTGAATTAGATAGCTTTTTGCTAGAAGGAAAAGAATAAAAGGTGCCTGTTGTCTTGAAGGCTTTTTATTTATTAAATTTGGGTCCTCAGATCTAAAGCTAAGTGGACTGTCACTCAGCTGTCTAGAAGCATTCAGACTAATCTGCCTAACCTGTCCAGTTATTTCAGGCAATCTGCTTTTGCGCTTGGATGGTGATTGCTGTGGGACATTGGGCTTTAGAATGCAAATTTCTGAAATGCAGGAAGAAAGTCGTGCATATTCTGTAGAATGTCTTCTATTAAGTCTCAATAAATAAAGCTGGATTAGGGGTGAAATAACATGTTTATGAGTTTTATTGATTGGTGTCTCTATTCTTTATCTTACTAGTTTAGGCTATATGATTCAAAAAGTCAGGCCTATCTTTCCAATTTTTAGAATGATGTAAATGTTTAGAAAAATTTTAAAATTCTACTACTAATAAAGATGCATTAAATGTATTTTAAAGAAATGTAGTCTATTACATTTTCTTTCTAGTGGAAGGAACATGTGCATATTGACCTCTGGTATCATCAGAAAGGTTAGCTCTATGATAAAAGTTTTGAATTCCAAGAAAGAAAAGAGAAATATTCTTTAAGAAACATATTATTCAAGAAGAGAAAGAAAAAAATTACAGTATATAGACAGAAGCATCAGAAGGGTTAAGAAGTTAGTTCAGTTAGTATGAACAGCATTGAGAACTGACTCAGAACGAACATAAAGATAATAACCTTCTGCTCCATCACTGGTATGGATTATCCAGAAGAGATTTCAATTTTTTTTAGTACCTCTGAGTGGGTCATCATTATTTTATATGGTCTTTATTTGCAAGTCAGAAAATATCCTGCCAAAAAGAATTTATGTTGTCACATAACTGTATGTTTTCGATCTCTGCCCCAACTGTAGGACTATCACTATTGTAACTCTCCATAACCAACTCCACATGAAGGCAGCATAATTTGTTTCAGACTTCTCAAAGGACTGTGCAAATAGTATGGTGTTCTTTTTTTTTTTTCCCAGTAGAGAAAATTGATATTCAGACATATCTGAAATCCCTTAGCAAATTTATGCTGGAGTTGGCAGGTTTTGTAGAGTCCCTCTCACCTGGCTGCCATTCCTCTAATAATTAACTTCCTTTATGATTAGCTCTAATAATTAGCTTTCTCTAAGGAACAAAGAATGGAATAATCATCTTTCATATTTGAAGGCGATGTTGCCAACATTTATTGTCTGCACTATATTTATCATCACAGAAAGACTTGTGCTTGACTTTTTATAGAGATGAGTTTGAATCATGTCTTCCTCAGTTGCCTTTTTTGGCCAGTGACAAGAAAGAAAGACAGCATAGGAGAAAGGTTATAGCCATGACTGTGGAGACATAGCAGTTCTCTGGTGCCTTCAAGGAGAAAACATTAAGAAATGAATCTTATGATTACAAAGGCTATATTATGTACAAATGCAATATTTTGCAACATTGTCTCCAAATAGCACTTAAGTCTCTTTAAAGATCCCTTCACTGTAGAACACAACAATAACATTGACTTGTTCACTTGTTATATTTTTATATCTACCTTTCTCACAGTTTTAAGGAAACCTTTCAATAAATCTATCTTTCTGAAAAGGAGTGTATTTAAACTTAGAAGTAGCACTTAATGACACAAAACCAGTTCTTTTTCTTTCCTCTGGTGCCACTATCTACAACAGAATAACAGCAAATTGTAATAAAAAGAAGTTAAGTTCTTAGAGGAGTTTTCATTAGAATTATAGAAATGGACAAGTTGATGTTTTTGCTAAACTGAATTTCAAATAGCTGACTAGGGATAACATGGTTAGACTGCTGTTTTCCTGCAAGTTTACTATAGAAAATGTTATAGAAATGTCACTGATTACTTGTGGCATCATTAATATTTTAAAGTGTGACATTATAAAATATTTAAATGTAAATATTTTGATGTGTGTCTTAATACAGTTGCAGCACAGTGAGATTCGAAAGGTCTCATATGCAGCATTTTAATTAAATCCATAAAGAATACTCCTTTAACTTCTATGCAAGTTCTTATTTAAATCCAATATAACGTTTGCATTTCATTGATTGCTTCTTCAAATTATGTGTCTCATAGTCATAATTTTTTTTTCTTTTTTAGAGATAAATGATAATTCGTCTGTTGGAGTTTTCCCTAAGCAATTTGTTTAGGGTGTTAAGTTTGTGAGGCCTAATTACATGAATCTTAATGATCATATACCTCTATGGGTTCAGAAGGACAAGGTTCCCATTTGTGTTCCATTTAATGGACAAGGCTTTGTGTTTTGATGAAGCCAGTGAAAAGAATCGACCTAATTTTAATGTATTTATTATATTTTGGTGTCAGCACTGTGACTTTCTACAGAGAATCTTGTAGAGACTTTCACCCTTATCAACACCAGCAGCATTACTGAATGCCTAAGAGGGAATAGAGTAGACTAGAATATTCTCTATTTCAGAATGCAGGTGTGTTCAAAGTATGCAAAAATATTGATCTTATATCCTTATACAAGTCTGAACTATAAGGTTAGACAGCTGAGAAGTTAATATTTCATTTATTTCTTTGTTCATTCCTTCCTTCTTTCCTTCATTACTCATTGAGCACTTGCTATGAGCAAGGCACTGTGCTAGGTTCTGGGGAATAAAATAGTAAAACAAATATAATCTCTATTCTCAAGAAGCTTACATCTAATTCAGGAAATAGATGAACATAAGTCTTTTATTAATAGTTCCAAAGCCATTATCTGTTTTACATTTCTTCCTTGCCCTGTAGCGTGTCCAGTCCCAGATGGTGCATCATGTTTAGTGTAAGATTTAGGCTTTTGGCTATTCATGGTCATGCCATTCTCTACATTCCCAGTCTTTGCTGCAGCTAGGGCTGGGCACATGACTCAATTCTGACCAATCAGACAAAAGATGAAATAAATTTTCTGGGAGTGTTTCTGGAAATATTTTGTTGTTTTGGTAAATGAAATAGGCACTGATGGTAGCACTCATTCTCTTCTCTTTTACCTCTTTTTTTTTTTTCTGTCTTAAATGTGAATGTAAAGCACTGGCAGGCACTTAGTGACCATGAAGGAAATGCCAAGAGAATTGGAGGCACCATTGAGTAACTGAACTAATGCCTACAGTCTTTTATCTTCAGCCTTACTTTTACATGAGAAAAATAAACTAATGTTTGAATCACTATTGGTTAGACTTTCTGTTACTTCAAGTTGAATGCATCCTAACTGATAGAAGGAATAAGTGGGCAATGATGTACGATGGTAAATGCTATGATAGGATACTTACAGGTGCTGTTTGAATGCCTAAGGATGGTCCTGTCATTTGAGTTCAGAGCAGGCTTATTAGAGGACTGACACCTAAGATGATCCCCAATATAATTAGGAAACTTCATTGTAGTGAGGCATAAATATTGTAATCCTGATGTTCTCTAAGAATTTTTATATGAAATGTGTCAGTTTCTTGGTTTTTATAAACAGCAGTGTTCTCTTTTATTTATGTGTCTATATTTCCAGATGATTTTGCTTGAAGATGGTATTTTAATTTAGAGTAGGGAAAGGAACTTTTTTATATACTGTTGGTGGGACTGAAAATTAGTACAACCTCTATGGAAAACAGTATGGAGATTCCTCAAAGAACTAAAAGTAGACCTACCATTTGATCTAGCAATTCCACTAGTGGGTATTTACCCAAAGGAAAATAAGTCATTTTATCAAAAAGACGCCTGCAGGTGAATATTTATTGCTGTACAATTAAAACAATTTCGAAGATGTGGATTCAACCCAAGGGCCCATCAATTCATGAGTGGATTAACAAAACGTGGTACATATCTACTATGGAATATTACACAGCCACGAAGAAGGATGAATTAAGGCCTTTTGTAACAAATTTGGATGGAACTGGAGACCGTTATCCTAAGTGAATTATCTAAAGAAAGGAAAAACAAACACCACATGTACTCGCTATTAAATTGGAACT
>VBSM01002121.1:20200501-20222654 GCA_008086735.1 Cheirogaleus medius
AATTGAGTAATATTCCATTGTGAGCATATACCAAATTTTGATTATCCACTCCTGGATTGACGGGCACTTGGTTGTTTCCATGACCTTGCAATAGTGAATTGTGCTGCGATAAAACATTCGGGTGCAGATGTCTTTATAATAGAATGTCTTATGCTCTTTTGGGTAGATGCCCAACAATGCTATTGCAGGGTCAAATGGTATTTCTATTTTTAGCTGTTTGAGGTATCTCCAAATTCTTTTCCACAAAGGTTGCACTAATTTGCAGTCCCACCAGCAGTGTAAGAGTGTTCCTGTCTCTCCACATCCTCGCCAGCATTTGAGTTTTCGGATTTTTTGATACAGGCCATCTGAGAAGAAGTCTTTAGTGCTTTGGGCTAAAGAAACTTGGAAGTAGAGTCTTTTATTAAGAATAATACAGCCCTTTATCGGATGTATAACATGCAAATATTTTCCCCTATTCTGTAGGTTGTCTATTTGCTCTAGTGATAATAATTTCTTTGGGTGTGCAGAAGCTTTTTCATTTGATCAGGTCTCATTTATTTATTTTTGTTGTTGCTGTGATTGTTTTTGGGGTCTTCATCATAAATTCTTTGCTTAGGCCTGTGTCTATAAGAGTTTTTCCAACATCTTTTTATGAATTCTTATGGTTTCACGTCTTTGGTTTAAGTATATTATATATCGTGGGTTGATTTTTGTGAGAGGTGAGACATGTGGATCCTGTTTTGGTCTTCTGCATGTGGCTATCCAATTTTCCCAGCACCATTTATTGAATAGAGATTCTTTTCCCCAGTGTATGTTTTTGTCTGCCTTGTCAAGGATCAGATGGCTATATAAGGATGGTTTTATATCAGGGTTCTCAGTCCTGTTCCATTGGTCCATGTCTCTCAGGAAAATCAGCAAGAAAAAAAAAAATCAAACAACCCCATTAAAAAGGGGACAAAGGATATGAATGGAAGCTTTTTCAAAAGAACATAGACTAATGGCCAAGAAACATATGAAAAAATGCTCAACACCTCTAATCATCAGAGAAATGCAAATCAAAACCACAGTGAGATATCACTTAACTCCAGTGCCACAAATTCACAATTGCAAAGATGTGGAAACAACCCAAGTGCCCATCAGTACATGAGTGGATTAATAAAATGTGGTACATGTATACCATGGAGTATTGCTCAGCCACAAAACACAGTGGTGATCTAGCACCTCTTATATTATCCTGGATAAAGCTGGAACCCATTCTACTAAGTGAAATATCCCAAGAATGGAAAAACAAGCACCACATGTGCTCACCATCACATTGGTATTAACTGATCAACATTTAAGTGCATATATAGTAATAACATTCATCAGGTGTCAGGCAGATGGGAGGGGGAGAAGAGGATGAATAAATCCACACCTAATGGTTGTGGTGCACACTGTCTGGGGGATGGGCACTCTTGTAGGGTGGTCCAAAGGCAATTTATGTAACCAAAGTGTTTGTACTCCCATAACACTCTGAAATAATACTAAAAAAAGTTTAATACAGAGTAACACAGGTTGAAAACCACCCTCCCCTTCACAGAAGATTGCCACAGTTGGGATACCATAGGGACTGGGGTGAATTATGATGGATCTGTGCCTGGTGGAATAAAGTCTATGAGGAATGAGAGCTCTGAATTTTACCAGCCATAGTTGGTAATAGTTGTTGATTGAAAGAATGGTGTGAAAGATATTATCAAATACTTCTCAGAAAATTAGCTTTGTCAAGACTTGAAACCATTACTATAAAAGACAATGTGAAAACCTGCAAATAAACCTTAGCAATTATAATTAATTAAGTCTTTGAAAGCTTTATTTAGGCTTTTGAAAAAAAGCTTATTCTTAAAAATTTTCTAGGATCATATTTTCAAAATAATAGCATCTGTTTTATTGGCTTCATAATAACAGATTTTTTTTTATCCTGCCTTTTGTTATTCTCAGTTATATGACCTTACCAGATAGGAATAATAAAGAATGTATTGAATATTGAGGAAAAGAAATTTCCATGATGATAATAACCTTTTTGATATTTATTTTTGGTTCTAAATTAATCATACCACAAGGAAAATGAGAAAGCTAAATATAGCAAGTGAATTATAATAATTATTCTATTGCCTGCCATTTAAATGTGACTGAATTTTTAAAAATGATCTTTTCATTAGATTTTATGGATGTCTTGATAGGAATTATGTTGGTCAGAATTTTGTATGACTTAAACTTATAAAATTCTTGAATTTAATAAATGAAAAAAGCCAGTGACCAGGATATTCTACAAGTTGTGAGGAAAATATAAATGTGTCACTACCCTCCAAGATGGCTTCCAATAATGCCTGCACCCTAATAATCACAGTTTGTATAGTCTACTCCCCCACTGAATGGGGCTAATCTGTGTAATTAATAAGATAATGTGGAAATAACAGTGTAAAAGCTTAGAGGCAAAGTTATAAAAAACATGGCCTGATCTCTTTTGTATTACTTGCTTTTGGAGAAAGCCAGCTACTCCACCCTGCTTGAATAAAAACACTCAAACATCCCTATTGAAGAGGCCCATGTGGAAAAGATCTAACAGCCAGCACTAACTTGTCAGGCAGGTGAGTGACCCAGCTGGTGGATTCTCCAGCCCCAGTCAATCTTTTACCTGACTAATCCAAGCTGACACCTTGACTGCAACCTCATGAAAGATCTTGAACAAGAATGACCTAGCTAAAATGAATTCTTGACCCACTGAGACTGTGTGAGATAATATATATTTATCATTTTAAGCTGTTAAGTTTTGGGGTAATTTGTTATATAACAATAGATAACTAATGCAATGCTATCAGGGAAACTTTCTATTCCTCTTTGCTTTTCCAATTCAATTGTCATTGCTTGCTGACACTGCCAGAATCCTTGAAACCAAAGAAGTTGATACTCCCATGATCAAGTAAGGGTTTGTATAGAGGGAGTGCCTACTCTTGTTCTAGGGCCAAAGCACAAATAGAGGAGGAAAATATAAAACAAAACCAACACACATATAAACAAACATCAAAGGAAACTGCTTTTCTAGTTACTGACCCTGTGATATTTGGGAGGTGTGTGTTTGGTGTTCTGGCTTTTAAGTTATATTTAATAATTTCTAGTTAATCTTCTCAAAATAATGTGAAAAATTGTGGTGATTAATTTTTGTGGGTCAACTTGACTGGGCCAGGGTGGTGCCCAGATATTTGGTTAAACATGATCTCTGAGTTGTCTATGAATGTGTTTCTGAATGAGATTTACATTTGAATTGGCAGACTGAGTAAAGCAGATAGCCCTCTCCAATGTGGATGGGTCTCATCCATTCTTTTGAAGGTGTGAATGGAATAAAAGTCTCAGTAAGAAAGAATTCTTTCTTTCTGCCTGAATGTCTTTGAGCTGGCGCATAGGTCTTCTCCTCCCTTTTAATCTTGAACTCAGTCTTAGATTGGAACTTAGGTCATTGGCTCTCTTGAGTTTCCAACTTGCTGATTCTGGGCCTTGGACTTAGCCTACATAATTACGTGAGCCAATTCCTTATAGTACACCTCTTTATATAAATATATAAAAATGTGTATGTGTGTGTATTTATGTAAATACACACACATACACATTTATATAAAGAGGTGTACTATAAACTATAAACAGAACTAATAGGAGATATATAGATATATATAGGATATATATATATAGGTATATATAGGATATATATCTATATATCTCCTATTAGTTCTGTTTCTCTGGAGAACCCAGACTAATCCACAAATTATACACCTTCTATCTTTACAACACATAAGGCAACTAGAATAATATTAACTTTTGGGGACTAAATATTAAAGGGCTAGTGTAGGATTCTAACTTCCATTTATAACATTGCTCCTTTGTGAGAGGCATTCTGACCTAAAATTATCTTTTGGAGCACAAGTTGTTTTCAAGTTGAGGATTACCTTAAATTTAAATGGATATCAGCTTTAGTTTTAGGAATCATAGCTGTTTAAGAAACAAAGTGTATATTTTCTATTGTTAATTATTACATTTCCTGATGGTGCTGCTACCTGTATGGCAGTAGAGTATTACAAAACTATAAACCAAGAAATCTTCCTTTTGGCCTGCCACATTGCAGTCTGGGAAATGACATGTCTATTAGTCAGGATGAAGTAGGTTATGCAGTAGTAACAAGCAACCCTCCAAGTCTTAGCATCTTAAAGAAAAAAAATCTGTATTTTATATTTTGTGTTTTTTTTTACTGGTTTACCCAATGAACAGAGGAAGAAAAAAAATCTTATCTCTTATTCATGCTGCATGTCCATTGTGGGTTAGCCTCAGCTCTGTTCCATGTCATCTTTACCCCAGGATCTAGGCTAATGGAGAAGTTTTTTGCTTGAAAATTACCAATTGTGGAAGCCAGAAAGATAGAATAGCAAAGCATGCATTGCTCTTAAAGCTTCTGCTTGAAGTAATATAGGTTCTTTACCACACTTCATTGCCCAAAGCAAGTCATATGCTGCCCCTGCATTTAACAAGGTGAGAATGTCTAATTCCCCTGCAGGAAGGGAAGTACATTTTGTGAATAGTTACACAGTCTACTACAGCATCAAAACTATTACATTTTTCATAAGCATTCTTGGGAGGAATATTTAAAGCTGAGAGTCAGGAATTTTGCTCATATAAAGTTATATCAAAACAATGGTGGAAAAGAAACTCATGTTCTGAGAAATATTTCTGAACTCTATTGAAAAGCAATTTCCCTCAAGTATGGTTATGGGAACAGTGTAATTCCATACTGCATGTCTGAGTCTACTCCCCTCAATAACTCCTCCTTTGCCCTGGTGGCAGAGTTAACTTCTCAGCCTCCCTCCATGAGCACTGTGGGACAGCAGTGTCAATATATCTCTGCCAGTGAGGCCACTGGGTCTTGTTGGTCTCAGTCTCTTTGTCCTGACCTACCTCTCACCATGAGCAACGAAGATAAATAATACTGGTTTAAAGTTAAATAGTCTATTTTTCATGCAGTGTTTTTTTTTTCCTATAAGAAATCTCTTCTTATAAATGGAAGCAACACACACACACACACACACACACACGCCCCTTCAGTAAGAGCAGTGAAAGAGTACCTGACACACTACTTAGCTGTGGTTCTCCCAGGACTTGATGACTTTCTTAATTTTTCTTTTGGTGTGTCATAGGCTCTATACCAGCTCTGAGCTATTCACACTACATATGGGAAGCAATAGCATGGAAAATCCAAAACATAATTTATAACTTTCAAATGATTTTTGTTTGTAGCACATTTACTCTCTTAACAAAATTTCATGTTACTAGTGTTAAAATTAGTTTGTCTTTCCAGAGGAAGTTCTGTGCTGTTGTAGGTGCAGGTCTGGTCCATGGCAGATTGTTGACTGAACAGTTTTTCCTTAGCATTCTCCTCTTGTCATTTCTGCTTTTACAACCAGTCAGTTATAACCTATGTAGACTTACCCACTACGATTGTCCCACTGATTTTTTTCTCTCTTCCTTAGCAGTGGATGCGTTTGATTCTTTCTGTGGCAACATATGTCCCATAAAAATATCTGTTCCAAACTCTTAGCATCCTGACCTAAGATTCACTGGTTGGTTAAACAAATTCATATAAATACAACAGTGGATAAATATATTTTCTCTTCAGTGTAATGCATTTGCCTTTGAATGAAGGTTTTCTAGAGAATGTGCCTTGATCCATGTCAGCACAAAAGTGGAAAATTTGTTGGGCAGTACCTTCTGTGTATGGATGTGTTCATCACCTACAGGTTTATTTGTTCGTGTTTCCAACAGAATCCAATACTTTCATTCATATTTCATTTGTTAAATGCTAAATGTGTCAAGTAGTAGGGAAACAAAGAAATTGATAGCTTTTTGCCCACCAGTGGGTCACAAGTGAGTGTGTGAGCAGTCACTTAATGAAATAAGGCGACTAACTAGATAGACTCTATACTAGTGGTATGAATTAAGTGGTGTGGAAGCGCTGGTATCTGCAGTGGTTCCAGGAGGCTTTCTAAGGTAGGGTTGTGGAGCTGAGGCTTAAGGGATGGGGAAGATTTGTTCAGCTGGAAAAGAGAGAGGGCTGAGAAGGCAGGCTGGTCAGGGTGACACTGTGTCAGAGTAGGGAGGAGAGAAAGATGAGGCCTTTTCAGGGAACTGCATGTTGGTCTCAGTCCCAGCCTGGCTCAGTTGGAGGCTATCTGTGATAGTGGGAGCTAGGAAATAAGGTTATAAAGGCAGGGACCAGAAGGAGATAGAAAGCAACTAAAGGATTGTGAATGTGGAAATGATTTGTACTTTAGAAAGACCACCCTTGCAATTGTATAAAATTTGAACTCTAGAGAAAACTTGGCCTGAGATTAAGAAAAAAAAACTTATAAAATCCTAAAATACACCAAAGATAGGCAATAATTAATGGTCAATGAAGGTGATTTAACTTTTGATTAATAACTAACATTAATTTAATATTTATGTTATAGGAAAATAAAAAATTTGATATTTATAATGAACAAGGTTCATGACTTGCATTTTCTAATTCTCACAAGAACCATGTAGGATAAGTAAAATTATTATTTCTATTTTACAGTTGAGAAATATTCCTAGAGGAATTAAGTAATTTGCTATATAAACTAGAAATTGATAGGGCCAAGAATTTGAATCAACTTCAGATAGACTACAAATCCAATGTCCTTGTCACATTCTTGCTTTTTTTAATTGTAAAATACATACAGCATAAAATTTACCATTTAACCAGTTTTAAGTGTACAGTTCAGTGGTATTATTAACAAATGCATTCATAATGCTGTGCAATCATTACCACATCCATCTCCTGTTGTAATCTCTTTTTATATTTCTGATTTCAGAATTCATACTCAGAATACAAGTACGGAAATGTATCTGCAGGTTTATTCCTCTAAAGAAGGATTTTGCTGGTTCAGTGTTTTGTGGTGAGTCTTAGTTTAAGGATCAAATGTTGGGACTTACATTGGGTAGAATAAATAATTTAAAAAGATGGAAAAGGATGGGTTGGAGGAGTAAGCTCAAATCTCATGATTATAATAGTGTCTGCTGAAAATAACTCATTTATAAGTAGAAGAATGATGGCAATAAAGATGACAGAAGAATGTAATCTGTGGGAAGCACATAGTTGGGTGTAGAGTAAGTAATGGCACAAATTGCACCAAGAAGTTTAAAAATTCCCTGTAGTGTTTAATTAACATGTACTGCTCTTAATTAACATGTACTGAGTAAGCTAACAAAGGAAGAAAGGAGGAGAAAGAATGTGATTAGAAAAAGGGGGCTCAGAACCCCAGAGTGTTGTGGGTAGATTGTAGTAATTCCCCAATATCCTCTTTGATGCCTACCTGCTTACATATTGCTGGTTTTCAAGCATGGATATTTCATTAAATTTTCTACAGCCAACAAAATATTTTTATGCCTGCTCAAACACATTCTTGATAGTGATATTTATCTAACATATTGAAAAATTATTTTAATTTCAGAAAATCTTTCAGTTTTCCTTATCAAACTGTCATTGCTTAAGATAGCAAAGCAATGAATATTTATCATTTATTTCTTGCATTTCTAAACATTTTTCAGGCCACTGTGTGAAAATATATTAATATTTCTTTTGTAATGCATCTTTGTGGTATATTTCAAGATGCAGTGAGGCCCAGGTTCCTAGAATATATCTCTAGCTTTTAAGGTGTATTAAAAAAAAGATGATATAATGTTTTAAAATTACTTGATTTTAAAAGTATTAAAAAACCCAACAAAAATATTAACCCTGTGATAAACATGAATCTAAAAGAAGTGTGTATTTGCTATTTAGTTTACATCTTAAAAGCAGACATGAGATGTTACAATATAACTTGTATGCTCTCTATTGTCTCTAATTATAATTCTACTAATTTCCACTGGGTCATCAAGCTGTAGACGTTGCATATTGCAATTGGGGTTTTTCTCCTGTATAGGAATTCATTCCAAGGATCACTGCAAGTGAAATTCCAGTTCAAATAATTTTTAGGCATCCATTTTTTGGTAAGATCTGCTATACTTCATGGTGAATGATATAAGGTGTAGCCTATTAGTTATTGACTATTTAAGTAAAGTAGTACTCTTTTTATAATATGATGAACCATGCATATAAGAATGTTATATTATTTAGTTATAGCTTCATACTCTGTTAATGTGACATGTGACTGTAATGTTCCATATAATTTATTTACATGTTCCAAACACTATGAAAATAAAATCTTTTGGAAAACTCAAGAACAGAAAAAGGGCATCTTCCTTTGAAAGATGAAAAGAACATTTAAATTATCCTCATTTACCACCAAAAGAATATAATGGAACCACTTCTCTGTTTTAGGAATCAACTCTAAGGAAAAAAGTAGGCAGGAAACCTCTTGAAAAAAAAAATCAAAGCATTGTATGTTAGTGATTACCTAAATATTGCAAGAAGATCATGTTTGATGGGTAATTTCTCAAAATGAAAACCTCCATTTACTAAAGTGAAACTCAGTAACGATTCTAAATGTCTTGTCCACGTAACATTGAGAACAATTATAGAAAACTTTCTTAATTTCTTTCAGTCCACTCGTTTAGCTCAAACTATGCCCTAAAGCATATACTTACATCTACCAAGAATCACTTTTCATGCCTTGTATGGTAGAAGTGCAATTTCTACCTCAAAGGAGATATTGGCAATTCAACTGATTTCATCTGCTTTGGGTAAAAGTCATCTGATACTTAATAAAAGGAGAATTTTTTTTAAAAGGACAGAAAGAAACTTTTGAAAGTGATGGCTTTGCTCATTAACTTGATCATGCTCCTGGTTTTATGGATATATACATATGTGGAATCATAGCAAAATCTTCACCCTTCTCCCTATGTGGAGTTTATCGTATGTCAATTACAGCTCAATAGATGTGCTATTTTTTATATATAACAATAACACGCTCATACAGGGATCTACCACTTTAAATCACTTCGCTAATTGTTAACATGATTAGAAGACAATTCATGGGTCTTTCATATTTCCATAGGTCTTATAAGCAGAGGCCCTGGCTTCCTTTGTTCCAGGCTACCTTTTCAATGATGGTTATATAGTGAACAGCCTTGGAAGATAGAGATTATGTCTCTTTCTAAAACAAAGAGAAGGTTTATTTACTGTCTATTATGGAAAAGATAAGGTCTCCACCTGGGTCAAGAGGCAGGAATGCTTACTGTCCATTATACAAGATCTGGGTTTCCTAAGCTTGGGGTTTCTCTCCTGTAGTGCAACCCATAGCATGTGCCTTCTTCACATTACCCTTAGGGACTGAGGTTTAGAAATGTGATGCAAATCCTGATACTCTATCAGGGGTCCTCAAACTACGGCCTGCGGGCCACATGCATCCCCCGAGGACATTTATCTGGCCTGCTGGGTGTTTTTGCCCGTTTTGTTTTTTTACTTCAAAATAAGATATGTGCAGTGTGCATAGGAATTTGTTCATAGGTTTTTTTTTTTTAAACTATAGTCCGGCTCTCCAACGATCTGAGGGACGGTGAACTGGCCCCCTGTTTAAAAAGTTTGAGGACCCCTGCTTCCAGTATCTGCAATAGCCAAGCGAAATAAACTGCCCTTTGTCTCTGAGGCTGTCTTTTGCCAGCCTTCATGAAACCATCACTGTCTAACTTGTTAACTTTCATGTATGTTAAAATCTCAGACCCTTCAAAGTTCTTGATAGTTTTGGTGATGAGGATGGGCTGCTGAAAGAGACATGACTTTATGGAAGAGGAAGAATGAAGGCCTCAAGGCTGATAAATAGGATGAAATCAAACTCCATGAACACGCAATAGCAGACATGTTGACCAAATTGTATCGTCAGACAGACAATTAATGACCTTCCACTTTACTCTGTGTTAATGAGGAGGAATTTGAGAGGGTGTTACAGGCTGAGGATTCAGAACCCTGGTCGTTTCTAACTCTCCTCTGGGTAGAAAGACTGTTTTGTCAATCTGGTGGTCAGCCTCAGGTCCATCCTATTGTAACAACTGTTATTAAGATTCACTCTGGGAGGACCAGAAGGTTCTGCTCCCTGCTAGAAAACAGTTATAGAGAAATACTTACTGCTCACTGTCAAGGAGAGAAATTTGCAGCCCCCATGAACATAAATCAGGCAAATGGCTAGTACTTTTCTTGGTTTATTCCAGAGATGAGGAGGCAGGGTGTATCGTACTTGTTAAGGAAGATTGGCAACAGCAGGGCCATCATTGACTTAGTGCCTCCTTCAGTCTGTCATGCCAATCTCAGACCCACTCAGAGATGAAAACAAAAATCCTCTGACCTTTTTTCCTATTGCTCAAAATTGTTTAAGAGATTCTTGGGCTTTGGGAGATTGCCCTGACACAAATTCCTGTGGGAAATTATAGATAAAGCATTAAATATTTGAACTTTTACTGATGCAAATTTGGTTTAAATGCTGTTGAAGGTGACCCATTGGAGAATAAGAAATTGAGCCAAACTCTTAGATAAATCCTATTGTTAATCCTGCAGCCCTGGAAAACTCTCCTCCTCCTTATGTTGAAACTGAGAAAGAACTTAAGATATATTATCTTGGTAATGGAGCTGCAGGTGCCCTGAGTTAAGATGGATTTTTTTAAAAAGTCACTGTTGTGCGTCTGTTGGCTTGAGTCAGGCAAAAGGAATAATCCCCATTGCCCCAGGTGGAATGCAGTGTGACTGTGGCTGCTAAATCCAGGGGTCCTCAATACTGAAATAGATGGTGGCAGCCATGAAGATCTTGCCAACTGATATAGAATGTTGGGCAGATGAAAAACACCAGAAATTCATTTTGTTGAGTCATGAGCTATGCCACTCAAAATCGAAAGTAGATGCGTATTGCTTACTTGTGCAGAGCCACTTTTTCCCTTTGAACCTCCTTATAACCACCCCACCCCCAACTTTCTCCCCCAACCCCCGCCTCAGTTCTTTATGGAGAGGGATGAATAGGGGTAAGGCTGAGGTCTCCCTGTCCTCAAGATGGACCAAAGGACATACTCACCCATCTGAGTATGCTAGGGAACTTCAGAGACAAAGACTCCAACTTTTATGACTGTATTGGATGCGAGTGTCCAAGTCATTATTCTACTGTTTTGAGGGGCAGAGGATGCCCAGGTTCAACTGATCTGATACAAGAAATGTTTGTAGTGAGGAAGAGAAACTAATATAACCTTGCAGGTGGCAAGGCCCTTTGGGCCAATTCCATACATTGTTTTTGTTGTTTCTATATCTGAAATGTATAGTAGAAATTGATGTGAATATGCTTGTACCTCCCATCCCATAAGTACCAAAGGGAATTATGATCAAGAAGAGCTACACGTAGAGAAGTCATGATACTTTTGGGGTTCTGCAAACCCTGATGACCTCTTTGAACTGTAAGTCTCAGTCAGTAATGAGTTTTTTCATCTGGATCCTCTGGCAAAGGGAGGCAACTTCTACCTGGAGGCACCTTATGGCTTTAGATACACCTCCCTTGTATTGATACTAGGCACACCCTTTTTGAAAATCACCTGTTTGGTGAGCTAACTTGTTAGCTTGCAACCAGAGGAAAATCTTAGACACTTCATTGTTCTTGACCATTTACCATAAACAAACTTAAGACCACATCCAAACCTACATGAATTTTATGCTATAGTTTCTAACTTTTTTGATTGATATAGCATTTTTTTAAACCAGCTTTTAAAGAAATTAACAAATGTGTTCTGATCAGCATCAAAGACTTCCAAATCAAAGTAGTTGCTTGTAATGGTGACAAGTGGTAGAAATGGGATATCTGCAATGTGACTGTATGGAAAGAGCATAAGAAGTAGGAGGCACCTGGCCTGGGGCTGAGATTGGGTTCTGTTACAAACTGGTTGTGTAATGTTGAAGAGTTCAGACCACCTGACTAAGCTGCCAGGAATCTCATCTTTAAAATAAGAGGGTTAGGTGAGATTGTTTCTGTGGCCTTTCTGTTGGGAGATTGAATTATTCTTTGTGAGAAAGCTTTTTCCTAGGGTAGGTTTTCTTATGGCTTAGACTTGAGAAGCTAGAATCTTTACATATAGAAGGAGATTACTTTTGTCCACATTGTTTCCTGGATCTTTTTTTTCTTCCCAAATATGTGTCATCCCAAAAGTTTTTCTGTCAATCTGCAAAACATGGAAAGTATAAACTCTTTGTATTTTTTTGTGTCATAAATTAGGATTTGTTAAAGTGCTCAGTTACCATGGTGATACCAACTAAATAAATGTAAAGGAACAGAATTCTCCCTTTTACATATAAATTGTACATTTATAACACATCAAATATGCACTGGATTCACTGGCTTCTTTAGCATCAGAAGTACCTGACAATAATACTAAATTTATCATAGTTTTTTCCTTAAAGAGGGCGGGAACTAGCGATAAAAAATGGTTTGAGATATGTAGTAGAATATGTGCAGATTTTTAAAAAATGTGTTTGTGAATTTAAGTGATCTAAACTATGTCATGGTGGGAAAATGTATGGTGTATACTATCTAAAGTGTATTATTTCAATTCTAATCTTATGTTTCTGGCTGCAAACACATCTAAAAGTATTTCTTTTAGTTCTTCCTTTATATATATGCCTTATGAGAATAGATTCTATTTCCTCTTTGAAAAGACAACTGAATAGGAATCAAGATAGTTCTAAAAGTGTAAATAAATTTAGGATGCATTCAACATTTTCTATACAATGTGCTGTTATCTGATATAGCCTAAAATAGCATTATAAGTGACCAATTATAGACCTGACAATAGCCTAAATTATTCTTCATTTAATTTTATGGGAATGAATTAAATGACTTAGTAAGCTAGTAGAGGACTAGTAACAGAACCCTGAACTGGTGTTTTACATTTTAGTAAAGAATAGAAAAAATTTAATAATAATAAACTATAATATGTGTGTCAGGTTTGGCGATCTGCCCTTGGTTCTTGGTGTGCTCTTGTTGAAGAATGACAAGCAAGCAAGAGGCAAGGTCTATTGAGCAAAAGCAAGATACATTCACCACAGACAGCAAATGGGCCCCTGTTATTACAGGAGACCCTGACTATTAACTAAAGTTTAATTTTATATTGCCTGGGTTGGACTTTCCCCAGGAGATGTGGCTCATGCATCACCTTGATGGACAGCTGTTAGTTATATAACCTGAACCTTAATGCGCATGCGGATTTCCTGTGAGCCTCTTTGAAAACCCACTTGGGTGGGACAGAACGGGGCAAAACTGCAATGCAGATTATGCTAATGACATGATAATTGGCCTGAGGTTATGTTTGGTCACCTTCTATACCTACTGTGCCTGCTTTGCTTGGCTTTCTGGGAATTCCTTCTTCCAGGAATCCCTAGCCACTCTTGCAGTTAGTGTGCTGCTTTTTGATTGGCAGTGCACTCCTCCTCCCTCCTGCCGTGGCAGTTAGCTGAAGCTGGGCACTCACCCTCCATCTCCAGGAGAGCCAGAGGCCCCTCACTATCTACCTAATATTTGTAGAATACAAAGAATGATTTAGAAGTAAGAATATCTAAAGTTTGTTCAAATAAAGTTAGTTACAATCATGCACCACATAACAATGTTTTGGTTAACAATGCACTGCATATATGACAGTCGTCCCATAAGATTATAATGGAGTTGAAAATTTTCTATTGCCTAGGACATCATAGCTGTCATGACATTGTAGTGCAATACATTATTCATGTGTTTGTGGTGATGTTGATGTAAACAAGCCTACTGCGCTGCCAGGCATATAAATGTATAGCACATACAATTATATATAGCACATAATACTTGATAATGATGATGAATGACAATGTTACTGGTTTATGTATTTACTATACTCTGCTTTTTATTATTATTTTAGAGTGTACTCCTTCTACTTATACATAAGGAAAGTTAACTGTAAAACAGCCTCGGGTAGGTCCTTTAGGAGGTATTCCGTAAGAAGGCATTGTTACATAGGAGATGACAGCTCTATGTATATTATTGATCCTGAAGACATTCCAGCGGGACAACATGTGGAGGGGAAGACAGGGATACTGACAATCCTGACGCTGTGTTGGCCTAGGCTAATTGTGTGTTTGTGTCTTAGTTTTCAACAAAAGAGTTTAAAAAGTGAAAACAAAATTTAAAAATAGAAAAAAGCTTATAGAATAAAGATGTAAAGGAAAAAATGTTTTTGTACATCTTTATGTGTTTGTGTTTTAAACTGTTATGGCAAAAGAGTCAAAGTTCAAAAATTTAAAAAGTTTATAAGGTAAAAAAGTTACAGTAAGCTAAGGTTAATAGGTTAATTTATTATTAAATAAAGAAAACATTTAAATAAAGTTAGTACAGCCTAAGTGTTTATAAAGTCTACAGTAGTGTACAGTAACGTCCTAGGCCTTTACATTCACCCGTCAGTCACTCACTGACTCACCCAGAGCAACTTCTAGGCTTGCAAGCCCTAGTCACGATAAGTTCCGTATATGGGTGTACCATTTTTTATGTTTTATGCTAAATTTTACTATACTTTTTTTCTGTTTAGATATGTTTAGTACAGATAAATACTTACCATTGTGCTATAACTGCCTACAGTATTCAGTACATAACATGCCGTACAGGTCTGTAGTCTAGGAGCCATGGGCTATACCACACAGCCTAGGTGTATAGTGGGCTATACCATCTAGGTTTGTGTAAATACACTCTACGATGTTCCCACAACAATGAAATCACTTAATGACACATTTCTCATACTGTATCCCTGTCATTAAGTGATAAATGGCTATACTTTAAGGGTAATAACTCAAAAGTGGTAGTATGATTTATAAAGCTGGCAGAAAGGATGTGGCAAAAAGATTTATTCAAACTTTCATTGTGGCTTAGTCAGTGTTGGAGGTAGGATGGGAAACTTCTCCACTCATGATGCTTCCTTCCATGTGGAGAGTTCCACCAGGTTAACGTTCTTGTCCTCTCCCCACTCCCTTCCTCCTCTTCCACAAAGGGAGAGAAGTGAGAAGTGAGTTAATCTGATTGGTGAATTTGGAAGGGCTAACTGAACATATGGAGATTAAACCCTCCTTCTCTTTCTGTCCTATTTGGGAGCTGGCTGCCCACAGAAAGGAGGCTCACATTCTGTTCTACTCCTCTGTATTGTTTTATAGTTGTCGTTTCCCATGTTAGAAAGTCTGATGAATTCACTGTTATCAATGACTAAGTCTGTCTAATTCTGTGATTTGGTCTTAAAGAGTCCAAAACCTTCCAGATTTAAATAATATCCTATAATATCAGTTTTATAATAATGATAAAGTAATATTTTCATCTTCAGAGTTTGTTATTGCAGCAGAGCTTAGCCTGACATTAGTAATATAATACATTTGCTTGAATTATCTTTCTTCAATTCCAGTAGTCAAAACAGTCTTACTTAATGGCATTTAACATAATTCATTTGTGTAAGTCCATGCTTTTGTTTTATTTTTTTCTTTTTATTTTTGATTCATGTTTCCAATTCCCTCTTCCCTGCAGGCACTCATTCTAATGTGCTTTATGTATGCCCTTGAATATGTATGTACCCTTACAAAATATGATTTATTGTGCATATTTTTAAATTAACTTAAATGTTATATGTGAAGAACTAGTACCTTTTTTCTAATTTTTATACTTTCATTCAAAATAATGTTGCTACACACATATAGAGAATTGCTTCTTTTCAGAAAATTTGAACCTTTGATATACTTGCTGAAGGAGAACAGGGAAATGTCTAAGACTAGATATGTGAGAAAACAGCAAATGCTGTGTAGTGTTTCATGTAAGGGTGTGTCTCTATAAGAGGGTATATTATTTTGCTTATTATATATCTTTCATGTGGTGGTTATAAGACAATTAACCTGCAGGTGAGCTGGTGAGGTGAGTTTAAACTCAGTTCCAGATGCTAGTATTTTATTTTGAGGGGGATAGTTTCTTTTTTGGTGAATTAAATGGGGAAAAGGAAAGGAAAATAGAAACACTTAAGTGAGAGACAGGAAATAGACACAGTAGATAGGTTGTTGTGGCATTGGGAAAGAGCCAGGAACTGAGCTTGAAAACATTAATTTTTTCTCACTTAAAACCAGTGACTGACACATGAAGGGAACCACATACAAAATGCATACATTCTACAGTACCGATGAAACATAGAGTTTGGGCTGTTAGACTGGAATTGGGTATAAAATCCTAGGATCTTGAGAGAGAATGTTTATATTTCAGAAATAGTCTGCGTTTATTGAATGCCTACTATGTTCTATGTATTTTACATGTATTATCACATTTAATCCTCATTAAATGTGGAGGGCACAATTACTCCTTATTAAATGTGGAAAGCACAAATTTTATTCTCATTTTACACCTGAATAGTTGAGGACACACCGTTATTGAGTCAAATATGGGATTTAAAATCACTTAATTTTTTGTCTAAAATCTATCTTCTTTCCAGTAGGCCATGGTACCTGAAAGGAGAGAATGTTCAGGAGTTTCTCTTTGTAGTTTGGTATATTAGAGCACTACTGGTGTACAACTCAGAAGAGAACAACAAGAGACAAAGACAGTAAAAAATGAAGAGGTGGATCAGCACCAAATTGGAAATATGAACTTTGTAACACCTGAAACAGAGTGGAAATTTAATAACTGTTTAATGAATGTTTGTAAATGAACCACGGCCAGAACCACACCTGTATGCAATTTGTAATTTGGTGTGTATTTACATGGACTACCTGCTGTTTAACCAAAGGCAGTTCTTCCCATTCTATGCATTTAGTTTTTCCCAATTAACAGTTTTGTTGACCATTTAAAGTACCAAGGTAAATAAATAGACAATCACACAATCTCCTTAGGTGTTCTTAAGAAGCAATACCTAAACCAGGTAGGTGTACTTAGCCGACAATTATAGCCACTAAGCTATGGCTTCAGATGAGCAGGTAGGTAAGCAACCATCCATGAAATGGAACCAAAAAATGGCTTTATTCCTTTTGATAGTCAGGCTTTCTATTTTCTATGTGAACAGATATAGGAGTGTTTCCAAAATATCTAATAGCCACATTATTTCTTTTGTTTGTTTCTTGTCTGTTTCTTCTTCCCATATTCCTATCAAATAATCTAATCACTGTTTTGCCCTTTTATATTTTCTCCCATATTATTTCAGCAATTAGTAGTAAGTTAATGATAAATTTTACTAAATGCATTACTCAGACTCTATGAGGGGGGGTTTCAAAGTTATTCCCATTCTACAAAAGGAGTATAATCATTATGCAGTGGCAATATTAGACATTTAAATAGAGTATTTGATCAAATTGCATGATGAATAGTAATACAGCATATACATATAATATCTGAGGAGCAGAGAAAATTTAGGTTAGAATATTTTGGATTTTTCCCTTCTGGTAAAAATGTAATGGTCTTTCTTTTTCTAAATAGTTTTTCTTCTCTGGAAGGTTTTTAGCAGACCATTTCCTTCTATCAAGAGAAGCAAAGATCTGTCTGAAAGTGAATTGTTGTCCTTTCCAAATGGAGTATGAAGTCTAGTGAGACTGACTGAAAAATTAAGCTTGATGCAAGTCAGAATAATGAATGGCTCATATTAGCCAAAACAGAATGTTCCAGACCTATGTGTTGCCAACATTTACACACTCCAGTGCCAAATATTAGATGTTTAACTTTCAATTAATCATGAAATACGGGTTATGTGTGAGATGGATAATTAAGATCCTACATAATTTAAAAATACCATTTGGGGTCATGTTTTATATCAAAATATGAACATATGGTACAATTTATTAATTAATTTATCATTCATTTTCTTTTTCTACTTAGGTAGAATAGGGAATAATTTATGTATAACTTATTGGGAAGACAAAAAAGACAAATGTTGCAGCAAAGTTTTGCATCAAGAGTGAGGAACCTGTATATATTGGTTAACCTTCTCTAATTTTATTTTTATCCCACTGTTTTTGATATTTATATGGAGTGGAAGAGAGTATATGGTTAAAAATTCAGAAAGCACACCAAGAACTTTGAAATCAAATGATCTTGAAAACATTATTAATGATTTATTTTTCATTTAATGGGACAAAAATTACTAACAGAGGAATTTACAATACATCCGCCTGTATGGCAATGTAT
Organism: Cheirogaleus medius; assembly: GCA_008086735.1. NCBI lineage: Eukaryota > Metazoa > Chordata > Mammalia > Primates > Cheirogaleidae > Cheirogaleus > Cheirogaleus medius. The sequence goes on from VBSM01002121.1 coordinate 20,218,702, forward strand.
CAAAACAATGATTTTTAAAGGAAAAATATCACATGCATAGGTACTCAGTAGGGATTCAATAGATGTCTGTTAAGTAATTAAAGAAAATGAGTGATATAACTGCATCAATCACATAGTTACATAAAATTATAAGCTCTACTAGTAAAATTAAGGTGTCCACCTGAGCAATTGGTATTATATATGAATGATGCCTGGTTGGTTGAAGTTCATGGCCTTTTTCCACTTAACATTGGTGAAATAAAATTTCATTCAATTCACAATTCTTTCATAGTGGTTGTACTGGGATAAGAGTGCTAGCCAGAATGCTAATTCAATCTTCCTGGCAAAAAACCCCAATATGTGCCCAAATTAAGAAGTGGCAGTAGGGTTAGAGAGAAAGTTATAGATGTAAGAGATTTTACAGCTGGATTGGATAGAACTTGATGATAGATTGTTGATTATGGGTGCATCAGGAAGACTTCAGGTTTCTGGTTTAGGCAACTGGATGGATAGATTAGAAACAGAGTACACAGCAGAGACAATGTTTGGGGTCAGGGAAGAGGAGTTCAGTGTTGAAAAAGATGACCAAGTCAGGTGACCCACCTACAATTTTCTTATTTTCCCTCACATTTATTTGGAAATAATTCTGGCTGAACTTTAATAATTTGTATTCACATAATGTTGCTTTGTCAGTTGCTATTAAGAAATTGTCATTATTACATTTTCTTTCCAACTAGACCGTAAACCACTTGAGGGCAAGCTCCTTTTATTTTTTTCCCATTGATATACTTCTTAGGCCTCTTGGTATAGTAGAAATCAGTATTTATGGCCAAATTAACATTAATTTTCCTACAAATTATGTAATACTTTAATGACAGACATTGTTTACTAACCATCCATTCCCTCTCCCATTGAAGAAAAAGTGAAATTAAAAAATAATGGAAAAATGGAGATGATTTTAGAGGGGTTATTAGAAGATACAATGTGATGTAGGAATGTTGATACATTTTAATATTATGCTCTATTATTTATTATAATAAAATATTGATATTCATAAAACATTTACTTTTTAAAAATTCAGTTGATACAAGGAAAATAAAGATTATAGATTAATCAATCCCTGAAAAATATATTTTGATTTTATATTTCTTTCTTTTTTTTTTTTTAATTTTTTTTTTATTCCATCTTGTAATGGGGGTACAAACATTGTTTGGGTTACATACATTGCCCCTCCCCCCCTCCCCCCTACGTGCCATCACTTTTGATTTTATATTTCAATGTCTGTTTTCTAAGAATTAAGTCTTTCATTTTGTCTATCAAACAGGCAACAATGAAAAGTGATGCTATGCAGTGCTGGTAAATGTGGTGGGAATTCTTATATACTTTTTGTTTGGTTATATATACTCTTAACAGAAAGCAATCAATTTGGCTATATGTATTAAGACTTCTAAAATGTTTAACTTTGACCCAGGAACTCCATTTAGGAGTCTATCTAAATGAAACGATCAAAGTCTTTATTAGGGAATTATTTTCAAAGACATTCATAACTTTTCTATAAAAATAATTACAATTTTTAAGTAACTTAAATGTTCAAACACATAGGTTCGTTAGATTATGAGATTGACTCTACCTTCTCTCTCTGTTCTCATTGTATTCAGCTGAGAGTCCACTTGTCATTATAATCATTCTCCTGTAAACTCTTCAATAACTTTGCTTTTCTCTTCTTTCTTCACTTTCAGGTAAAAGTCCAGTTCTAGAAAAACTCAACTATCAGCTTTCCCCATGCTTGTATCACTGCAACTAAGAATTATTGGAGAAAATCACACATCTTTTAAGTTAGCTTTCACTTCCTCTGGAAATTCTCTTATGCTCAACAAAAATTATTTCATACTTGCACACCTTTTGCAGTCTTTTCAAATCTCTATCTTTATTTTTCATTCTTGTTTCTCTCTCCTGGGGTTTCAGATGATGACATTGCCATATACTGTGTAGAGAAAAGTGAAAGCTGCTACATCAAACTCCAAATCTACTGTTTACAATTGCACTGGCTACTCTTTTTATTCTTCTGAGATTATAGATGAAGGGTCCCGCCCCCTCTGAAATATGAAATCCTTCATGTGTGCTCTAGATCCCATCCTCACTTATCTTCTTTAAGACTCTGCTCAGGTAGTTATTTTGTTTCTCTTCCTTTTAATCTTTGCTAGGTACTGGACCATTTTTAGCATTCAAACATACTTTTGAGTCTCTCATTTTCTAAAACAAATAACAAATAAGCAATTGAACAAACACGTTTTTCCTTCAACTCACCTCTATTTTTCTGTAATGCTCTTTACAGGCAAGATTCTTAAAAAAGTTGCGTACATATGCTATCTTCATTACTTCATTCCTTATCCACTCTTATACTAATCTCATTAGACTTCTGCCCCTACTTCTCACCTAAACTTCTCTTACTGATGTCACTGTGGATTCTGTGTTGTTAAATTCAGTAGATCATTTTCAGCCATCATTATACTTAACTCTCATTGACACATTCGATCATTTTCTGTCTGTAGAATATTCTCTTTTCTTGGTTTCCCTGATGCTATGCTACCCTAGATTTGCTTTTACCAATCTTTCCATTCCTTTCTATGATATTTTTGTGTAGACTTTGTCTCTTTTTGGTATCTGTTTCAGTCCCCACTGCACTTCTTTGCTTACTTTACATGCTCTTCCTAAAATATATCACTGATTATGAAGAAATTATAATAGATACCATCTATTTGGTAATGACTTCAAAACTTAGTCTCTTATCCAGGTCCTTTTCTGAGTACCAAATCCCTCTGCATATCCAACTGTTAATTTGACGTCTTTCACTTTGGGGTCTCATGGGCAGCTCAAATTTGTTGTTTTCCCAGTTGGGTGGTTGATTATTCCTTTCACATTTTTTCCTCTACCATTCTTTCTCAATTTAGTAAATGGGGCCTTAATTGTTCAGTTTTTCAAGCTAAAAACATATGAATTATCCCAACATCAGCCTCTTAACTTACCTCCCACATGGAATCCATCACCAAGTCCTGCTGATTCTCCTTCCAAAGTATATTTTGAATATGTTGGTTTCACTCTCTTTCCACTTGTCTGTTTTGGTCCTAACCAATAACTCTAGCCTGAATTATTGCAATTGTTCTCTTATTATCTCTTAGCTTCTACTTTGTTTTCCTATAATTCATTATCTGCCTAGCAGCCAAAGAAGTCTTTTTAAAATGCAAATCTGATCATATTACTCGCCAGCATAAATCCCTTCATTTGGTTTCTCATTACTTTTAGGATAAAATTCATGGTCCTTAATATGTCCTAAAAGACCTTGGGCAACCACCCCTGACTCCTCCGCCAGCCTAATCTGCTACACTCCCACACCCTGCCAGCATTATACTTTTCCATCACTCTGACCTTTCTGTGTCTCAAACACTCTGGAGCTTCTTCTCAGTTCAGGGACTCCACACATCTTGTTTCGTTTGCTTACTTTCTGCTCTTCTCTTCACCTAACGTAACTCCTACTCCACCATCAATCACCATTTCTAATTGGGCTTTTGTAGGGAAGCCTTTCCTGATTTTGCAGATTAATCTGAGTACCTACATTATTTGTTCTTATAGGACCTTGTGTGTCTCTTTAAAAAATAGCTATTAGAGTATTCATGTATGTAATTAATTGTTTGGTGTCTGTCTCTCCATGAGGGTCCATTCAGGACTGCATACAGAGAGAGTTTAGCATAGTGCCTGGCAGATATTAAGTCCTTCATAAAAAACATTTTAAACTGAAGAAGTCAGTATATTATATTGTTAGTGATCATATTTTTTTTATTTCAGCATATTATGGGGGTACAAATATTAAGGTTACATATATTGCCCATGGCCCCCTACCCCCTCGAGTCAGAGCTTCAGGTGTGACCATCCCCCAAACACTGCACATCTCACTCATGTTTGTATATACCCATCCC
>VBSM01002121.1:20222754-20241556 GCA_008086735.1 Cheirogaleus medius
AAAAAGCTTCTGCACAGCCAAAGAAACTGTCAAGAGAACAAACAGACAACCCATGGAATGGGAGAAAATTTTTGCAAGCAACACATCCGATAAAGGGCTGATAACTAGAATTTGTTTAGAACTCAGGGAAATCAGCAAGGAAAAATCAACCCTATCAAAATAGTGATCATATTTTATAATCAATGATGTAAGGAAATGTTCATTATACATATAAAAAAGGGTTGGGTTGGGTGATGATTGGGTTTTCACACTCATGTGTGAGATGTGCCTGCCTCAAACCTGTTACCATGTTGGTACATTACCTGTCTGACATGAAAACAAACAAACAAACAAAAAGATAAAAAACCCCAAAGAATATAAAATAGTATTTAGCACATAATCTCATTTTTGAAAAAAGTTATCTATTTCCATATTTAAAAGCCTGGAAGGATTCCCCACCCTAAATTTTAACATTTTTGAAAGAATCCTGTTTTCAGAATTTTAATATCTTTAGATGTAGAGATTACAAGTGATTTTTATTTTGTATACTTTTCTGTATTTTGTACATTCTCCTACTAAAACTTTATTACCTTTATCATCAGAAAGAGTAAAAGTTATTTAAAAAGAAAAATAATCAGTTATTGGTACTGTCTGTATTCAAATACATGCTTATTTCAGATCTTTTATATTATTGCCTTCAGCTTCCTTAAGCCCTTGCAAATCTCAGTTTTAAAAAATAAGATGCATGTTATTCTAATACAAAACATCTTTGTGCTCAATGATCAGCTGCATGAAGAGGATATACCAGCTCAAAAATATGATGCTTATGAATCATAGGTACCAAGGTTTGTAACACTGATACAACTAGCAGGAGAATTAGTCAGGGTCATTGAACAAAGACAATTTGTTCAAATATATTCAGTAAACTGCTCACTGGAATATGAACAAAAATCCCTTATCTTTGAGAAGTGTATGGCTTATTTATTAGTGCAGGTTCTTTGCGAAAAAGATACAGGTAACAAGCTGTGAAAGTCTTCAGCTGTTTCATTCTTTACAGTGCAGTGCTTAAACATTTAAAAAGAAAACCTTAATTTGCAAAGTTATATTGACATTGTAATTTTTGCATATTTAATAAACCTTAGCTACTTTAACTGAATAGTGGAATTTTTCATGGAATGCTACCCTTTTCATTACTGCATACATCTTAGATTTAATTTGGCATGGGACGCATCAACCTTGGCTCTTGGAGACAAGGTTAGAATCTGTAGTGCATAAAAACGAGCTCTTCTAAACATTTTTTTTTCATTTGTTACACATTCTGTGCCAGCTTTGGAGAGCACACAAAGAATGAGAACGATCGTTTTTCTTAACTTGACAGAAAATTATTAGCGTAGTTGCAAATATTTTCCTTTTTAGAATGGAAAGGATTGTATTTCTCCACATTCTCGTTCCTTTTAGAATGTCAACAAGGTAGGACTTGTCATACTATAGAGCAAAACAACAATTGTGGAGGTCTTACATGTTTTGGATAAAGCTATTACTGCTTAATGTATAGTCTTCTGATTTTTTTTTCTTTCTGGTAGAAATTCAGACAGGCCTTATTATTATCAGAAAGATTTTTTTTGGCTTGGATATCCCAAAATTTTAATGGTATTTTAAAGATTTTCAGATGTGTTTCAAAGCAACCTTTTCTTTTTGGTTGAATGTAAGAAATAAAAGAGTCTAATTCTCTAACTGATATTAATATTATTACTCCATTTTTTTTGCGGGGGGAAGAAAGATAAATTAGCTGTGCTTGTGATGATACGTGTACTGTGTACCCATTTGCGGGATATTCATTAATAAAATTAGCCTTTTTTTTAAAAGCTTGCACTGTGATTCACCTGAAAAGTATGACTTGAATAAAGATAAAAAAGTTTAATAAAATTATGTAGTGAGGACTCTGTTGCATGTGATATAATCTGGCTTAAAGGGAAAAAGGAGTTTATTGACTCATTTAACTGAAAATTCCAGGTGTAGGTCAGCCTTCTTGCACAGCTATATTTGAGGGCTAAAACAAGGCCCTCAAGATTTAGTTTCTCTTTACTAACTTTTTTTTTTCTTTCCTCTGCATCAGTTTCATTTCAGGCAAGCCAACCAGCCACACTCTCCTCCACTACCACCCTTTTCCTTTTTCTCTTTCCTAAAATTATAATTAAATGTAACTTGGGATTGAGTTTCTTTGGCTTTGTAGCTTGGATCGTACGCTCATTCCTAAATTAAATCACTCTGTGATGCTCTGATGAGCAGGGCCTGAGGCCCATGTAAGCTTAGAGCCAGGGGCGAGATCCACTTACATGAACTAAGAATAGGGAGAGGCAAGATATTCCCAGTTACTGTTATGTGAATAAGAGGTATTTGATGTAGGGCAGGGAAATATGATAAATATGTAATAAACTTATTACATTTTTCTACATATGTAAGTTATATTGAATATATATGTACATATATATTTATACACACACACACAGAGTTATTCTCAGATTAGGAGATGAAGGCCTTGGAAGATATCTGCATTTTGGCACCATTGAGGGCTAGGAGGCCATTTTGCTTGGTGCCCTGCAAATCTTGCAAAATGATTTCTATTATGTCCCCTGGGTGATTGCTACTGGCTGGGCTATTGAGGAACCCTTGTGAAGGGTATCTTTTGATCAGATGGGATTTCTGCGGAATTTAAGTTTGCTCCTTTCCGGCTGGTTCCTTTTGATTGAACACATTAATTGGAGTACTGCTTAATGAGCAAAACAGTCTTGGGAACTCAAAAAGTAGTCATAATGAAAAAGCAGACATCTTGGTGTCCCAAAGATGTGGGGTTCATGTCATTTATTGCTAGAGTAGGGAGCTTGTAGCACAGAAAATGGTGTTATATTGGAGGAACATGGGACTTGGAATATATGTGGCAGGTTGTTCTAGCCTTGGAATTGGCTTGGGAAATCTAGAAGCTTTCAGACTCAATTAGGATCCTTTTTGAATGGAATGTATTCATAATATTATTTAGATATAGTTCTTAAATTAGGTATTATGTGGGAAAGGTGGGGAGGGAGATATTTGTGAGCTAATTAAAGGATGATGTATGAAGTAAATGATCCCTTATAAATTTATTTCTGTAAGTTAGACTGGCAGTTATATATTGTTCTGCTTCTTCATTCATATGTCTGTTTAGATTGGCCTAAACATTATATGTGAAGATGAAGAGAACAGTTTATTGGAGCTTTTGTTGAAGCTCCAAGAATCCTGTGAGGAGTCCAGAATAAGACCCAGAAGTCATCTGAATCTAGATTGAGACTTCTCAAGTGAGTCTCATCAAAGGTGTTTTCTTGTGTTCTCCTTTATCCAAATTTTTCCCTTTCCTTGATTCCCCTTTTCTTTAAGTTTCTAGTAAATGAGAAGAGACAGGTTTTTTGTTTGGCCTGGAATTTAGAGTCTTTTGATTAGTGTGTACCTTCATTTTTGAGTCATGACATGAAACCCAGTTGAGGATGCCCTAATATAAGGAAGATGATGCTATGGCAACCATATCTGATGGTTAGCAGGTACTGCAATATTAGCATTATAAACATGACTATTTGTGGGAATTCGGTTCTCACTTTTGCCCATGTTAATTTAACAATGAAAAGAAAATGCATTATCTCTGTTAGAAAAAAATTAGTATTGCATGATTCTAAACTGTATATTTTAAAAACAAAACATTATATTTACAGTTTTATTTCTTTTCTTATAGCATGGATAAAATGCAATTTATATAGGTATTTATTCTGAAAAGCAGTCATAATGAAATGTTTAAGGTTGGTTGTTTCGAAGACGACATTTAGAAAGATGTTTACTTTAGTAGGGTTTTTAATTTTGCCCTCACCAGGAAATTATGTTTCTCAAATAAGAAAATGAACTTTTTCCCTTAGCAAATTGGAATGAGAAAAATAGTAAGGGCTTAGAATCTGGAAAAGAAAATAAAGTGTCAACTATAGATATGAGAGGTCCTCCCCTCCATCTGGTGGTAACATTGGTGTAAATAAGAAATTGTCGAGCTGGATAGTTTAATTGAAAAGCAGATGATGGTGTCTTTCCTACTGACTAGGGTCTATTTCAAGTTCTCATTACCATAGGCACAAAATGTTTGAAGAAAGTAAATAGGTCAACGAACCTCGAGTGCAATTAAGTTCTCATGTGTAGGACAATAACTTTAGCCCTTGTCTTCCAAACTTTTAAAATTACCCCAGTGAACCAACAGCAACTTTTAATGAGGCAGGAGCAAGGAACACACAGATTCTGTAAGATGGAAAATCAGATAGCTATGGCGAAATTGTTGCTCTGCTACACATAGGTTTACTCCATTTGCTCTTAATGAAGCATGGCCACTTTCTGTGTTCCTGCATTTAATTCCACTCTCTGTATGTGCTAGTTTCACCTTCCAGGGATAAACAGACACGTACATTCCAAAGAGATGAATCAATAAAAGAGGAGAAACGTCTTTCTGATACAAGATTAAAAAAGAGACAGAGAGAAGAGAAACAAGCAACATATATAGGTGAAAGACCAGTAAATTAGAAATTAGAAATCTGGGCTAATTTAACTTTAGTTTTGCTATTTATTTGTCTTGTGACTCTGGGTAAATTATTCAATCCCTCTTGTTTTTAATTACATTATCTATAAAATGAAAGAGGTGATTTAGATAATCTAACTTAATTTTATACTGTTATCCAAATAATTTTTTTAAATGACTGAATAATTTTAAAAAGCTCATTTTAAGAATCAGAACTCTTTGTACTAGAATTGCCAATTGGGATGCACAATTGCTTTTTTTTTTTTTGATACATAGTGATGAGCAGGCAATTTTAAATATTGGAACAGGAGAAGAGGTTGGATTTACATAGAAGCGATGGGGGAAGAGGCTGAGGTTTTGGAAATGGTGGCACTGTGTTTTGTTAATTGCTACCTGTCCCATTCTCTCCCACCCTAGCTTGCTTTCTTGGTGTAACTCCCTAGTTTAAACTATTGCAAAGTTAGAAACTGCATGGGTTTCATCAGTTTTTACATTTTTATTTATTTGTTTTGGTTTAGCCCTTCTTTCCCTTACACCTTGGGAGAGCTTCTAGTGCTAATAACAGCTAGCAGTTTTTGAGGAGTATACATCTATTGTTATTTTTTAATTTAATCCTAATAAAATCTTATAAGGTAGATGTCATCATTATGATCATGTAACTTGTCCAAGCCCACACAATTAGTGAGAAGCAGAGTCAGGATGCAAAGCCTCGTCTGTTTTTCCAGACCCCAACTTCTCTACTTTAGGAGGTAGTATAACACGCGTTGTCGGCAACAACAATGAAAGCTAACACTTGTATCATGCTCACTGCGTATCAGGCATTGTTTTAAACACTTTAAATATGCTAAGACCCATGATCCTTGTAAAAAACCCAGGGTGCAGGTCCTATTAATATTCCCATGTGGCAGATGAAGAAACAGCCACTGGGAAGTTAGGTAATTCTCCCGAGGTCACACAGCTAGTAAGTACTAGGGCTGGAATTTGAATTCATGAGTGTGGCTTTACAGTCCTTGTTGTATACCATAAAAGTTACAATGCCTCTCTATCAAGCTGCCACTCTTTCTGGAGGAGAACTTTGAAGATAATTCTTGCTTTTTATGATGATTGTGTCCTTGGAATATTTCCTGAATTATTTTTGTATTCTGACTTCCTTAAAAAATGAAGAAAGGGTTCTGTTAATGCAAGAGCTAAAGTGAATGAAGTGGGACAAAGGGGATCTGGGAGGTGGTAATGAAGACAATAGTTACGGTGAGTGTGTTGCAGGGAGGGCCAGCTCATCTTGTAGTGTTGGCATGACAAGAATAAAGACAAGCTAACTCTACTTGCCTGAATGTAGCTGAGATTTTAACCTGTGTGTGTGTGTGTGTGTGTGTGTGTGTGTATGTGTGTGTGTGTATGAAAGGGGGGTAGGGAGAGAGAGAGGGAGGGAGAAAAGGAGAGAGGGGGAGAGAAACAATAGATAGGGATTTAGTAGAATGAGATATATTAATAAGCTGTAGCCAAAGTTTTGGGTATGGGCCAAGCTTGTTTTGTAGACTGGCAGGTGCTGACCCAAGTATGGTGACCAATGGTGTTGTCTGAGGGCTCTGACATGTTTACATGCTCCTTGCTCCAGGTTGTCTCTAGTGTCTGGTCCCAGCTTGGGTTGGGGAATGCCCTCACTGACTTGAGGATGTGCTTTGGACCCAGCTTCCTTCTTGCTAGTGAGGTACTGGAGCCATCTCTAGTGATACAGGATATGCATGGTACGATGTTCACGCTCTGTCATTCACTGGTCAAGAAGGTGGGCATATCATAGGGTGCCGTTGTAATGTTTGGCAGGGAAAAATCAATGGAAGAGAAAAAAGAATGGAATATGGAAAAGTTTGCATTTTATAGGTCTCCAGATTTAATGGATGTTTGCATTGAGGCCTAGGAATTAGTCATTCTTTTGAGGATTGAATGGAATGGAGATATTTGTTTAATAACAAGATTTTTCCTTCTTTATATTGAAAACTCCTCAAAGGCCCTTGTTTTTGGATCATATATTGTGGTCCTTTGTTCTACGAAAGGAATGCTTCTTAAAGTTTCCTCAAAGTATTTGTCACTGAGGGAAATGAGGGAAAAGAGAACTCAGAACTCCTTGATTGGAAACCTTCATTTGGATAGAAGGAGGTGTCACATTAAATTGAATATGGTAAACTTAGTGGGGAGGAGTTTTGTGTGACATAGGACCATGGGTAGTGTTCCATGGTACAATGGGTGTGTTTGACATTGGGAAAAACATAGTAATATATGTACTTTTACTGGGAGGAAAAAAATCTTTCCAAAGTGGAAAACAAACTAGAGCCCATGTCATGAAGCCATCTGGGTATGGAGCTTGTGGAGGCAGTGGATGCTCAACGTGAACACACAGACAGCAGAAGTTATCAGAGAGGTCCAGGATGTGAGCCATTTTTGAGGCTGTGCCAATGACCATGGAGATGAAATTATTTCTCTGAATTGTAGAAAATTCCCAGATACCATTTTATCATGACAGAAGCCTGTAGTGGCTCCAAATTCAGCAGGCAATAGAGAAGATTTTTATGTTTCCATTTCTGAGTTTAGGTTTATTCCCACACCCCCAAAGATTTCTATGTGATGCTTTATGTCCTCCATGATTTGAGGTATCCAAAAGTTTTAGGTTCTAGCATTCAGAATTTTAAACAAATCAAAAGAGATTTGACTTCCTGGCAGGAATAGAAGTTATTGGAGTGACTTACCTTGGCCACTCCCAAGAGAAAAAAGCCCTAAACTAGATAACTTTTTGCTAAGGAAACTATTTATTTGGCTTAGTGGAAGTCTGTGCTCTGTATCTTAGGACAGCTATGCTGCTATTGCTGATTTCTGATGAAGGAAGCTAGATCCTGCTATTGGCATGTTCACAAGGCAAGCCTTCACGGTGGACTCTAGGTGGCAGTGTTGCTGCTGCTGATTTTTAAGCAGGGCCTTCAGGGTCTCCAGCTCCTTTTCCTGATGTGTAATGGCACTAATAATACTTAAACAGCCCTCACTGCATAACTGACAGTGTTCTGTTTTATGTTGTATTAGGTCATTAAATATGAAATGTCCACTTTTGAATCGAAAGTGTAGTTTATTATATCCCAAACAAGAAGCAGTACAATTAATCAAAGTATGCACCTAAACTATCGACACCGTTTTGCCATCTTAACAGTAGCTTATTTATGCCAGCAGCGAAGAAGCCTGAAGAGCAAGTGGTGATAAAATTGTGAAAGGTGGTTTCCATGGCTTGTTGAGAATTGAATATTTTTTCTTGCAAGAAATGGTCCAAAGCCTGGAAAAGGCAGTAGTCAGTTAGTACAAGGTCTGGTAAATACAGTGGATGACAGAGAGTTTCCAAGTCCAGCCTCTGTAGTTTGAGCATCATTGTTTGTGTAACATGTGGTCGAGTGTTGTTTTGCAAGAGGATTGGCCTGCCCCTATGACCAATCTCAGCTGCTTGATCGCAAGCATCCTCATAATTTCATCCAATTGGTTGCAGTAGACATCTGCTGATAATCGATTGACCAGGTTTCATGAAGCTGTAGTGGATAATACCAGTGCTGGACCACCAAACAGACACCATTAGCTTTTTTTGATGAATATTCAGTTTTGGACTGTGTTTGGGCACTTCATCTTTTTCCAACCATTGGGTCGAATACTTGCGATTGTCAAAAATAATTCATTTTTCATCACATCTCACAGTATAGTGTAGAAATGGTTCACCTTTATGTCATGACAACAAAGAAAGGCAAGCTTCAAGATTATGTCTCTGCTGACGCTCATTTAATTCATGTGGACCCATCTATCCAGCTTATTTACCTTGCTGATTTGTTTCAAATGGTCCAATATTGTTGGAATAGTAACATAAACCTTGCTGCTAATTCACGCATAGGTTAAGATGGATTTGCTTCCACTACAGCTTTCAGTTCATCATTATCCACCTTGGTCTCAGGTCACCCACATGGCTCTTTCAAGATTAAAACCACCAGAAGGGAACTTTGCAAACTGTCAACATACTTTGCATTCATTAGCCACATCCGTCCTAAACACTTTGTTGATATTTCTGAGCTGTTTGCATTGCATTGGTTCCATGATGGAATTCATATTAGAAAATAACATGAATTTTTGACTTATTCATGGTTTCACAAAAATTGCTCTGAAAAAAATTTGAAAGGTAATCATAAGCCAAAACATGCGTTTGAAAGACTGAGGATGTACCTTCATAATAAAAATAAAACAAAAAGTGTCAAAGTGAAATGTCAGAGATGACAACTCTCAAACTTAGTACTTAAGGAAATCAGACATTTCATACTTAATAATTCATTTATTAAGCTTTAAGGGTGGTGGACTATTATATCTTCATTTTTAAATGTTAGAAAACTGAGGCACAAAGAACTTATGGAATTTGCCCAAGTTGAATACCAGAAGTGAAATCTGAACCCAGGTTGTCTGGCTCCAGATTTAGCATTCCTTGTTAATATACTTTGTAGCTTCCTAGGGGATAACTTTAGGGCTCTGGCAAACTCAGACACTCAGGGGAAAATGTGATGAAATTTTTTTCACCCACCAAGCTTGGAACTGTACTTGTATTTTTTGTGGTTGTATTTTGTTTTGTGTTTATGAAAGTTGCAGGCAACTTTCTCATAGAGGTATGTTTTGTCAGGTACTGCATTCTACCTAATATTTTCTCCTTATGTCTCCTTCAAACATGGGAAGGGTGTTTTCTACTTCCAAGTGGGACTCAGACTAATAGTTGTCTCCAAATATAAAAGAAATGCACTGCTGGGCTATGGTAATGTCATTGTCCAGACACTGGTCAAGCCGGCCCAGCTGCTCCTCAGACTCAAGCTTCTCCACCCAACTCCATGTCCTGAACAACACCCACAGGTGATTTCTATTAAGGATGTCACCATATTTTTAAGTAAAATGGCAGTAATTACATTTACAACACAAATTTCTTGCAAAAAACAATGAAAATACAGAAGAGTTTTGAAGATAATATTGTGACGATCAGCACTCTTTCCTAATAGCAAATGGGAGGAACTACTGAGTGACTGTTTATCATCTCATATAGTGGTCTATACTTTCTGTTGTTCTTTATCCACTAGAGGATCCTTGGCATGAAATTTTCATGCTTCCTTTTATGTCTGAATTCTGTTGCATGCCCTTTTGGGTTCTACTCCTCCCGTCACCCTGGACTTGGAGTCCCCACATGGGGAGGTATTTTCAGATGCAGAAGCAGAGTCCCCTATGATGACAGTGACTGTACAATTGATCTGCTTCCTGGTGCTTGGTGTCTGGTGCCTCTAATCCTGCTGTTAATTGATAGCCCGTTTATTTTAAGCCTAAAATCCTTCAGCCTGTGGAAGGGGTGCAGCAAGTCTTTTTTCTGTATTTTGAGGGCATTGGTACTCTTTGCAAAGAAGAAAAAAATGTAGCTCTATCGTTTTGCCAGATGCATCAACTTCAGTGTGGTAACTAACCAAGATTTCTACTGAATCCCTTAAATATGCTTCTCTATTGTACTCTTTATCTCAATGAATGGCACTACCATTCAGTCAGCTATACATGCCAGGGCATCTTGGCTAATACTTATCCCTTGAGCTGTATTCACTAAATCTTACAGAGTCTGTCTTTTTATTATCTCTTAAATCTGATCTCTTTCCCCTATTTCCACTGACCTGTTTAGTTTCAGGAATGACTGTGTCTCATCCAAGACAAGTCATTCCTAACTCATTTTCCTTTCTTCATTATGAATCTCATTGCTGCCATTCTATTTTTAATTTTACTTTAGGCATAGTGATGTCAATCTCCTACTTAAAATCCTAAACATTCCCCATAATGTTCAGGAGGAAGTTAAAATGTTATGGCAGAGTCCACAATAACTTTTAATATCTGTTCCTACTTACCTGTTCTGTTCTGTACCCTTCTGTGCTTGCATGTGAACAATGGTTCAACCATTTCAAACATATATAGTATCCTGAACTCGTTCTGTTTTGTGATTTTACACATGCTCCCTTTGTCTCTGGAATGACTTTATCTACTTTCTTCACTTGTCTCACCCCTGATCTTCCTTCTAGACTCAGCTCAGATGTCATCACCCCTGAAAAAGCTGCCTTGATATTTTGGTCTGATTTTTTTGCCCTTATGCTTTACTGTATTCCGAAATCACATTTGCAAGCAAACATAGCAGCCACTATTGCACTAATCTACAACAGTATGTACTTTTTGTTTTTTAACTTGGCTGTCTTCCTAACCATGCTGTGAGCTTTGCTAGAGGAGGATGGTCTACCATTCATTCTTCCCAGTACTGAGCACTATGGCTGGTATATAGTGGATATCTATAAATATTTGTTGGATGGAGGAGTAAAAAAAGTATAGATCCACATAGCTCCTGAATGATACAGAGACTGATCTACAGGTATTGTTCAGTTTACCTGAAAGATTTGGAACTGAACCATCACTGTTGCATCAGAGAGGAAATGATCGAGGGTCCATGGGCTCTGAAAAATGGTGGTATAGCTTGGCTGAGGTTGCAACTGTCTTGGTGGCAGCTGAGGATTTGACCCTCTAAGGATCTGTAGGCATTAAAAGAAAAGTTAGGAAAAGTCTTGGTGCTCCTCATGTGAGAAAACTTATTCTGGACCTGGGAGCTGAGACCCTCCTGGAATTGATTGTCAAAGTTACCTTTGTTCCCATCTCACTCATTTTGGGACTAAGAAGCAGTATATCTGTGGTTATGTTGGAAATAATGCCCAGGATTATTTTCAAGGTGATGAAGAATTTCTCAAATCTGTCTCAGTAGGTTGTGGAAATAATTGGAATGGATACAGAGTCCTACTGGGGACTAGATGAAAGCAGGATTGTCAAAAGTCTCTTTGATTTATTGACCGGAGTTGGGCCAACAATTTTGATTTGGGCTCTGTATTAATTAGCATATTGGCTAAGTTGCTAGAATAAAGAAACCTCAAAATATGGCTTCTCTGTAACAGTCCAGAAAGAGGTGGGCAAACATGGTGGACAGGGGCCCTGCTCCCTGAGATCATCCATGGATCTTGGTTCCCTTTGTCTTATTGCTCTTCTATTCATTAGACCGGTGGTTGGCAAACTTTATTATATGTTAGAATTACCTGGCGGAGTTGCTGGATTCCATCACCAGAGTTTCTCACTCAGGTCTAGGTGTGAGTACTGAGAATTTATATTTCTAAGAGTTTTCCAAGAGATGCTGATGCTGCTGATCTGGGAACCATATTTAGGGAGCCACTGTCCTAGGGTATGGTCCCTGTCTGCTTGGTTGAAGCTGGCTTGCCTAAATGCTGCCCATGTTCCAACCCTGGGGGAAGGGGAAAGAAAAAGAACAAGTAGAATGCTCCAACCTCTCTTAAGGGCAAGTCCCAGAAGTTACTCATATCGCTTTGCTCACATTCCATTGGTATGAACTTTGTAACACAACTATCTGCAACGGAGCCTAGGAAATGCAGCTTCTACCTGGCAGGTCATGTTCCTAGCTAAAACATGAGGACTCCATTGCCATAGGGGAAAAAGGAAGAAAGAGTGGTCTTTGCCCAGCCTTGCCACATATGAGGATGTGCATTCACATGTCCTCCTATGTCCTGGAACATGGAGCTAAGACACCTTCTGCAGGTTTAGAAGTATTCTCCCAGGACTCAGGACTCTAGAAATGCCCTGAGCCCAGCAAGGTTCCTGGGTAGTCTTCAGACCCATGGACTTGGCTTGTGTGCCATGGCAGTAGTAGGCCAAGAACACTAGTTTTCGCCATCTTCCTTCTTCCCCTTCTTTTCCTCTGTCTGTGCAAACCTCCCCACCAGGTGGCCCATTTTCTTCACAACTGATACTACAGCAACTGTATTCTCATTCTCTCTTTCAGTTTTGCTAGTGGTCAGCTCTTCAGTAGGAGTAAAATTCTTCCTGTTCTTCTTGTAGGTTGTTGAACTCTTAAGCCTATTGCTTCAACCTCAAATGTGACCTTCAAAAACATGAAATTGTTTTAACCTGCCAGAATGTCTAGCACAGAGAGTAAAATGACTGCAGTGTATCTAATAAAAGGATTTCTGATATGTAACAAAAGTGATCCCTGATGTGGGTTTCACTGATCTATGGGTAAAATGTAATGTATTTTCTCTCATTAAAATTCTCAGCAGCAGAGTCTACATTTTGTCAACAAGAAAACCAGTGAACTTGAAGGTTTTCCTGTCTCTGGATATTGTTAACACAGCATTTCCCCACTTTATTTTCACTTGCTAAGTTTTCATGACACTAAATTCTATTTCCATTGAAGTTCATGTAGCATCATTTTCTTTAAAAGAGGTTGTCTGAGAAAGATGAACTTAAGTCTGTTTCTCTCCTGCTAACCTACACCTTCATAAGCCATAAAATCCTAGTTGAACATCACCCCAATTGAACTCTTTCTGTGGCTACAACATAATTTGAAGGTGAATAGTGTTTTCCTGTAGAAGACAGTGGCTAAGAGCTCAGCCTCTGAAGTTAAAGTACCTGGCTTAAAGCACTGGCTCATACTGTGTGTACTTAAATGTTTTATTTCAATTTTGTAAGTCTCAATTTTCTCTTGGTAGAATGGAATACAAACATTGTATACCTCACAGAGTTGTTGTGGTAAAGAAAACTTGTTCTGATACTTGCTAAAACTGTAAGGAAGACTTCACTCAAGCCTATTGCAAAAGGGGGAGCAACTGAACTCACTCTGAACACAACAAAGGCAGTGGGGGGTTATAGCCTAAGAACAGAGCGAAGGGGGTAGTGAATGGAAAATTACTACGAGGAAACATCAAGGGTAGGGCATTCTTGTTACACTGGTCTGACCGGGATTCTTGCTAAAGACAGGCCAAAGATTTATACATCGAAGGTGGGGAATGATAAACTTGATCTGATATCAAGGGTGATCAGGTATTAAGGGTAGGGAGATTGTCACTAACCTCACCTAGCAGTATGCTTGCTACAACTGGGCTAGGTAAAGACAGGATAAACGCCAGGGTCTAGGCACAGTCAAGAAGAGAACTCAGTTCAACATAGAGAATTTGAGAGAAAAATTAAAAAAATAAAAAAAGAAGAGCACTCAGAGGAGCCTGACCACAGTTTATTGAGGAGAGAATCTTTGTCAGTTATCAGGCTTAAATTAGATAGTTCATATAGCAACATTAAGTCAGTCCTAAGCACATAGTAAAGGCTGATTAAATGTTACCTAATATTAGTATTCTTAAAATTAATAATGATTACTTCTCTCTGCCATCTTATAAGTATATATAAATTGGGGAATTATTTCATATCAAAATTCAGAGCAAATGCTATTCAAGTGTCCTTCTGAATTTGTCAGGACACATATTACCTTTAAGTTTTTTCCAGTCTGGTTCCTTTGATAGGATGGCATGGTAGAAGATGGGCTCTGTGACCACTTAGTGTTTGGGAGTTACATCTGAAGATGAGGGTGTGAATGGAACCCTCATCTGTCGATGGAAGGTCTGAAAAATTAAGTCTTGAAAGAGAGTATTGAAGTCAAGCCAAAAACCTGTCCAAACCCAGTCACATAAGATGAAGCCCAGGTGAAATAACAGGAGCTGGTGTATGGGATTGAATTGGGATTAGAAAACTACCAGACCAGAGAAAGTGAGGTGTCAAATATCTAAATCCTGCAGCCAGCAGAACCTGGCTGGTGAAACCACCTGGGAGGTGGTTTCTACATATTCAGAGAGAGCAAATGTGGTGCAGACTAGATTTCTTTAAATGAGCTATGGAAAATAGATACTACAAAATTACCTGGGAGCTAAAAATAGAAATAAATTTTGAGGCAGGGGTACCTGAAACCCAAAGGGCATGATGGGTTACCTTTTTTGATATCACATTTCTTGTGTTTCTAGCTCATGTCACAATAAACCTGGGAAGTATGCCTTCCAGAAAAGCCAGTTTTTCCTCAACTGCAAGCATTCCTTAACTATCAGAAAGCAAAGTTTAATAACAGGCAGAGAGCATTACCTAATTCAATCAGTGACAACTGCACATTGCTTCCCTTCCGGTTCACTTGCTGTTTTTCTGCTCTGAGGGCTGCCTTTAGACGGCACAGGTCTCTCTGTTGCTCCTGCTCTCAGCTTGTGTGTCCTCTTCCTGTACTATCTGTTGTCCTCTGCTGTGTCCCAGTCCTTCTTCAGCCAGATTCTCTGGCTGTCCACAGGAAGGGACCTATATATTTCATTCTGCATCCTTGTATGATTATTATTAACATTTTATTGGGGTATAACATACGTATAGAAAGCAGCACATACCATGAGTGTACAATTCACTGAATTTTCACAAAGTCAACATATCTATGCAAGGAGCACCCAGCTCACAAACCAGATCGTCAGCAGTAGCCCCCAAACCTCTCATATTATGTTCCTGTCTAGTCGCTAATCATCCCCCATCACTGATGCCTTCGTTAAAGGTGACCACATCCCGACTTCTAACAGCACAGTGTAGTTTTGCTGTTTTTTGTACTTTGTGTAAGTGCACTCAAACAGTATATGCTCTTTGAGGTCTTGCTTCTTTTGCTTAACATGTTTGTGAGATTAACCTGTATTGCTGAGTTGCAGTGTTCATTCTCACTGCTCTATGTATTCCATTATTTGACTATACCAGTTTATTATTCAGCTGTCATAGGAACTTTGGCATTTTCATGGTGTCACTATTTTGAATAGTGCTGCTATTTTTTAAATGAGAATTTGAAACTGTTTCTATTAAAGTTGGGAAGTATCTTGGGAGGTGGCAGAATTAATATTATAAGTTATCTTACTGGTAACCTCAGAGAAAAAAACACCTTTAAATTATAATCAATCTACCCCTTGGTATTTCAATACTGGGGAAAATGAGCCTTTGAACACACTCTGTACAAGATTTCCTTTGGATTTCCTTCCATTCAATATTATTAAGGAGTGTTTAGCAACATTCATCAGGAGATTATTGACTGGACATCAATCATTTGTTACAAGATCTTATCAGAACAGGGTGAACTATGGTTTCAAAAGGGAGTCAGAGCTTTAACTTGTCACACAGATGATTTGCCAAGTTTCATTTGACAAATCCTAAGAGAAAAAGGGGGGTAGGAAGAATGTTTGAAATTTTTCAAATCTGTTTTATAAAAACAAATAAAACTTTAGTATTTAATCTCCATTTTAAGATCTTCCTGTGGGCTCTGCCAAGGGCACTGTGATAAATCACACAGAAAACTTGCATCTACTATGATTTTTATGAACAGGATCCTACATTATTTAGCCACATTAGCAGTCGTGCATGTCTGCACACTAAACGCTGGTTATCAATGATTAATGGACAACATGCTTGAACAGTGCTCTCCTACTTGAGCTAATGAACTAAATAGTTTATTTCATGCTCCATTTCCACAAATAAATAGCTGTAATACATAATGTGATAATTCCTGATTTCTTTGGAGTACATTTTCCTGTCTATAATGAACACAAAAATTTTTGAAAATCAGATTTAGTCAGGCATTGCATTAATGTGATTTTACATGTTGGATAGATTATGAAATGTTGTTGAAATCAAAATGTTTACACTGAATGGAATAGAGTTGTTAAAATTAAACAACTTAAAAGGACACCATGAAGAGCTTTAAAAAAGACTCATAATAAGGTTTTCTCTTATTCTCATTTCAATTACCCTTGAGTAAAACTGTAGTTATTTTACATGCTTATATAAGTTTCTAAATAAACATTATTCTTTCCTTAATCATCATATTATGTTTCTATATAGAAACATATTTACAATTTAGCTTCCTAGATCTAATATTTACCTCTGCACTTGTGGTTTTGTTTATCCTTCATAGGTTCTTGTATAACTTTTATATTGAATAAGAACAATCTGTGGGATGTAATCACCAGGTGATCCTATTTTTGACTCCTCTCATCTTTGACTGTCCTTTAAATCTAAACTATGAAGTTAGTTCTTCTCCTTCCTCTGGGTAAAAACTTGGGCAGACCTCATGACATCTTCAGTCTCTTTTAGGTAATATAAAAGTTTCAACAGTCACTAGAAGTCACAAATAGAGTCTCAATATAGCAATCAAAATGTTCTGTTCTTCATAATGATAAAATATCCTAGCTTGCTTTAAAGTTGAAGGTTCTCCTAATTAGCATTTTGTCTTTTCATTTCTCATCTTACAAACCTTGTCTGTGGCCTTCCAGGAATGGAGGAGGTAGGAAAGGATTCTCTTTTGATTGGCATTGTCATCCTGGATTGGCATCTGTGCTCTCTTGTAGGCTCTACAGTTGTTAAAAAGTGAGTCTATTTCTTATAAATGCTAGGGATATTTCACTTAAGACAAGTTTCCTTACAGGGGATAATGCATCTAATTTAAATAGTTATTTTTCAGCTCCACATAACCCATCAGTACCTTCGGATTCTTTCTGCTGAGAACTATTTTGACCCTTTAGGTGCTTTTTCGGTCAGGGCCTATGGTCACTGAAAGCCAGTTCTTTTTCCCTTGTTCTTGAAGGGAAATCCATGCATTCTCTGGGAATGCAATCCATGTGCAGCTCAGGAATTGCTTCCCTGCTCTGCCATTGGAACAGCTAGCACAATAAATCACAATGTAGATTGCACAGGTATTAATCGACACCAGACCACTAATTGCAGAGGACACATATTAAGTACTCTGATACTTCACTGAAATCCTTTTCCCTAAGATGAAAACCCATTTCCTCCTTGCAGCAGGTAGAATTCACAACAGAGCTTCAACTCTTTTTAGAGAAATGCTTTTTCCCATATCTTTCAACTCTAAATCCTTTTATAACCTCAATATGAGTGAGGAGTTTGAAAGCTGTGAAATTCTTTGTAAATCATGCATATGTTCTAGCATCTTCTTTGGAATGTATCTGTGATCTCTTGTTGACTCAGCCAAAAATTGTTTTCTTAACATCTTGTTACACTTATTTTTATAACATCTTTGATAAAGCATAGAAGCTACTAACTACAAAGATGAAAACAATTAACATTTTCCATGATATAGGTTTCACTGAAAGCTGGTGGGACTACAACAAACAAAAGCTTCTGTACAGCAAATGATGCAATCAATAAAATTTAAAGGAAGCCAGCAGAATGGAGTGAAATATGTGCAAAACTATATATCCAATAAAGGGTTAATATACAAATATATAAGGAACCCATATAATTCAATAGCAAAAAACCAAATAAGCTAATTTAAATGTGGGCAAAAAACCCGAATAAACATTTTTCAAAGAAGATTTGTAAATAGCCATGAAGTATATGAAAAAATGTTCAATCTCACTTAATCATCGGGGAAATGTAAATCAAACCCACAATAAGATCTCACCTCACACCTATTAGGATGACTATTATAAAAAAAGACAAGAGATAACAAGTGTTGGTGACGATGT
This sequence comes from Cheirogaleus medius, assembly GCA_008086735.1. Classification (NCBI taxonomy): domain Eukaryota; kingdom Metazoa; phylum Chordata; class Mammalia; order Primates; family Cheirogaleidae; genus Cheirogaleus; species Cheirogaleus medius. The sequence continues at coordinate 20,240,755 of VBSM01002121.1, forward strand.
GAAGACATGGGAACTCTTACACACTGGTAGGAATGTAAATGAGTACAGCAATTATGAAAAAAATATGGAGGTTCCTCAAAAACTTAAAAACAGAACTACCATATGATTCAGCGATCCCACTACTGGGTATATATACAAAGGAAATAAAATCAGTATGTCAAAGTCATATCTGCACCCCATGTTCACTGTGATATTATTCACAATAGCCAAGATATGGTACCAACCTATTTACCTGTCAATGGATGAATGGATAAAGAAACTGATGTGTGTGTATTAATATAGATACATAATGGAATATTATTCATTCATAAAAAGGAAAAAATTCCTGCCATTTGTGACAACAAAGATGAACCCAGAGGCCATTATGCTAAATGAAGGAAGCCAGACACAGAAAGATAAAGAAATACCATATGTTCTCACTTATACGTGGAATCTAAAAAAGCTGGACTCGTAGAAGCAGACAGTAGAATGCTGCTTGCCAGTAGCTGAGGGATGGGGAAATGGGGGTATATTAGTCAAGGGGCACAAACTTTCAGTTATAACGTGAGTAAGTTCTGAGGATATAATGTAAAGCATGGTGGCTGTAGTTAATATTACTGTATTGTTTACTTGAAATTTGCTAAGAGAGTAAATCTTGCGTCCTCACCCACCTACACACAAAATGGTAACTCTACAGTAATGGATGTGTTACTTATTTAATTTTAGTCATCATTTCACAATGTGTACATATATAAAAACATCACATTGTACATTTTTTTTTATTTCAGCAAATTATGGGGGTACAAATTTTAGGGTTTCAAAT
>VBSM01002121.1:20247679-20257798 GCA_008086735.1 Cheirogaleus medius
AAAATCAATATACACAAATCAGAAGCATTCATATATGCCAAGAACCATCAAGCTTTCACACTTTTAATCTAACTTAAACTTGGCTCTCCCTTGAAGACTGGGCCTCCCTTGTGGATCTCTCATGGGTGGCTATTTCTCTTCTATATCCCTCATACCACTGGTCTGAAGGTGAGGTAAGTGTCTTTGTTGTTTCTTACTCTTTCCATGACCTTTTCTCTCTTCCTTTACCATAACTACACTCTCCTCCCTGCAACCTAGGCTCTTTGTAGCCACTGCCATTAAACTCTACTACTCTTTAACAATATGGCACCTGCTATGTGCCATGTATTGCTTTAAGTACTTTATAGATATCCACTTATTTAATCTTTACAGCAATTCCATGAAGTCGATATTTTTATTGTCATCATTATCTCTATCTGACACATAATGAAATCAACTAAGGTACAGAGAGTTTAAGTAACTTGCCTAAGATCATAGCGTTAGTAAGGAGCAGTACAGCTAAGATTCAGCTAAGATTCTGGTAGTCCAACTCCACTGCCCATGCTTCATCTACACTGCCTCTATCTATACTTCTTCTGGTCTTATTTCTCTCTACCGCCTTATGCGGATTTCTTCAAAGCATTCTTTTACCACTGAAATGTCAAATATTTATTTATCTATTTGCTTATTATCTATCTCCTCCTACCAAAATGTCAGCTTCATGAAAGCAGGGACTCTGTTCTTTTGTTCAGAGCTTACAAATGCCTAGAATATAGTAGACATTTAAAAATATTTTGTGAATGAAAGGTATGAACAAACATTATACCACGTGCTAGTTATGTAGCAGTTGCCTCCTAGGGCCTGCCAAGAGGAGCCACTGGTAGGAGCCTGCAAGGCGAGAGGGATTGGGGGTACTCACTCCTGCTGTTGCCTGCTCCCTTCAGCATTTCCCCAGCAAAACTTCTTCAGCTCAGCAGCAGAGGCAGTTCCTTTCTGTTGCTGTGGGTGATGCCAGATTGCGGTTTTCCTAATACTTGCAGAACCAGCCTTATTATGACCACTCAAAGGCACCAGCACCAGCTGAGCAGTGCCTTCTTCTCAGATATATGAGTTACAGGTCCATGGGTCCCTCCTCCAAGCATCTAAGTTTTGTCATTATAAACTATTCCCCTTTTTCCCCCAGCAGATGGAGGTGGTAGCTGCTTTTTGTATTACAATCTCCATGATTCCTTAAAATTCTTTTTTGTATTTTTAGCTTTTTAATACATCATTAATCATTTTTTGCATTAGATGTTCTCTGTGTTGATAAGTCTTGTTTCTATATCCTGACTGTTTCCCAACCAATGCAAAACTGGTACTAGGAGTAATCTCAGGAAATAGACTTTCAAAGATGAGATTTGGGGATTGGCTTGGTTGTGTACTTGAGCTTTAATGCAGTGCTGCGTTCTGTGTGAATATGTAATGGAATATTAGTGATCCATGGTGTGTAGTGTTATCAGGATTAAAGTTAAAATTTCACCTGCTGTTAATTGTGTTGAAGTACCTAATAATCAAGTGCATTGGTACCTGCTGATTGTTAGGGCAGTAATGACGGCTAAAAGCACGGTGGCCTGGGGTGGCTTCCTTTGAATGCACTGGGAGCACTCACAGAAGAAATTCAAATCGAGGTTTTGAAGCTCTCAGCCAAAGTCATAATCAGAGAACCAGAGAGCTTCTTAAAAGAATCTCTTATTTCTTGGAGCTTACTGAAAATCAGGGACAATATTTAATAGTGCGAATTGCAGAATTACAATGTTAAATTCTAATCTTGCCAGGTCTCTTATGTGATAAAGAATTGATTGGGAAGGAGTGAAACCTTGAGACTTGTAGTGGGGACATCTGAGTGAACTGAGTATGAGGTTTTAGTTGATGGCTATTTCCGTGAAAACCAATAAAAATCAGAAGGAAAAACAATCATACTTTAAATGATTAATAGCAAAAATGCAGTATATATTAACGTTCTTTAGTAGAACGATCTCTATCCAGACATGGGGGTCAGTCCATATGTCAAATTGTCTCTGCCCAACGAGTCATTAGAAATGGGAATGTTTATTTGAGTCTGTCAACACTGAAACATGGTGTCAGTGGGCTGTACTGGTAAGAACCATTACTGAAAGCTCTGTTGGCATTTATGGAGTCTGATGTCCTACAGCAGCCAATCTGCTTGTCACCAGCAGCTGTCAGAATGCCTCCCTGCCTCATTGCTCACAACTGTATGTGTAAATCTCCTAGTCTTCCTCTGCTTTTAGTCTATGCTTTACTGTTTTATACCATGTGCTCATTCATTCTGAGTTGGAAAGGCTGCAGTCTGTCTGCACCAGCTGCCTCATGTGTAGATACAAAAGAAAATCCTAGTGACAGAACCTTTTATTGGAATAAATACATGGTGGGGAATTGGAATATTGAGTTCGTGGTAATATCAACCCATGAGAGAAGATTTATAGTATAATAATTAAGTGGGTAGACTTTGAAATTAGAATAGTTTTGAAATTTGGTTCGGGTACCCACTAGCTGGGTAAATTTGGGCAAGTTAACTAAATGCTCAATAGCTCAGTTCCTTCATCAGTGAAATAACAATAATGTTATAATAAATTCATAGAATTCTGTAAGGATTAAATGAAACAGTAGAACTCTCAATGTAGTAGTTTTTCTATTGTTGCTCTAGCAAATTGCCACAAACTTAGTGATTTAAAACAACCCAACTGTGTTTTCTTACAGTTACAAAGGCCAGAAGTCTGAAAGGGGTCTTACTGGACTAAAATCGAGGTGTTGGCAGGCTGCATTGCTTCTGGAGGCTCCATGGAAGGGTCCATTCACTTGCCTTTTCTGGCTTCTGGAGGCCACCAACATTCCTTGGCTCATAGATCTTTCCTACACTTTCAAAGTCAGCAGCACAGCATCTTCAAATCTCTCAGTTTTGTGCCTCCCTTTCCAACTTTTAAGGACCCTCGTGATTAAATTTGGCCCACCCTGATGATCCAGGATAATCCCCCCATCTCAAGGTTTATAACATATGCACCTCTAATTTTCCTTTGCCACGTAAGCTAACATAGTCACAGGTTATGAGTATTAGGACATGGACATATCATTTATGTTTGTTAAATAAATCATATGAAGTACTTAGCACTATGTCTAACACATAGTAGGACAGCAATAGAGATGTTATTTTTTAGTATGGCCCAAAGTTCTCAAAAATATTCCTTTAGATCATTGAAAAAAAGAGCACAAGCAATCTGAGGGATTTAGGCAAATGGTGACTAGTGTATGCTTTTGTTGCTGCAGGAGGAGATCACTGGTCACTTTCTGACACTCCCTAGGGCCCATATTGCCCTCTCTCCTTCTCTGAGCTTTAACTGAGTTATCTTTCATGGGAAAGCCCCCTATCCTTTGAGCCTTGTTTTATTATATTTTATTGTATTATTATCTTAGCATTCTTCATCAGGTGTTCTGTTATCACTGATATAACTGGCATCACTAGTTGAATATAAAAATTAAGCATTTGTTTCATGACCATTCATGACCACTCAGACAAATTGGCAGTATTGTTGACTCTGCAGCTTAATATTCTTGAGGATATCTTATCTTCTTAAACTGGGTAATTTCTTTCTGTGAAAAGCCTAAATTGGTCTGGCAAAATTACGTTTTCCCTATTATCTATGTTTTTTTATTGTTATATATTAGAAACTAATATTTTGGTTTAATGATATGCATAAACACTGAGAAGATTGGAGGCCTCAATGTGTTAGTGTATTTTTAGTACATGTTTAGTGTATTTTTGAATAATTTTTATGGTGAGATTAAACCTTGACAAATTGTGAAATAGACTATGTTTATTTTCAGCATTCTCCACCCCATTTTACCTTGCGTCATCTATTTCCGCCTTTTAAATATCTTTAGGGTCTACATATTTTCTTTCTTCTCTTCATGATCAAAGTCTGCTCTAGAAAAAAGGAAAAACCACAAAAATGCCATTTACAAGCTTATTATGAAATTAAATTAATATGTTTTTCTCTGAAGGATATTTGCATTAGATTATATCTCTTATGGAATGGCTTTGCTTCTTATTAAAGAAACTTTCAGCATCAGAGTTAGGGGAAGCCTTTTATGTTTACAATCACATAAATATATGTGTGGAACTAACCCATCGTATAGATCTGTGTACAATCTCTGATTTACATAATATGAGTCTAGTCCTATTTTTTAGAAATTTAGGAATTTCTGTATCTTATTTGGTGCAACATCAATATTCTTTGCATCAATATACTTGATTTCAAGTAATGCCTACTTGAAATTTCTGCTGCAGCTTAAGACTGTTTTGATTTGGTCTCTATTAATCAATTTGGTATTCACTATGAAGCTGGCATTGAAAAAATTGTTTTACATAGCTCTTTTAAAACAAGAGAACACAAAATGGAAGAAGGGTGGTGGTATAGCTGTTTGTTTGTATGATTAAAGCAGAAAACGATTTAGAGTTGAGATGAGGATGTTTTCCAGTTTTTCTAAATGCATCATCAAAATTTTCTCTCAAGGCCTGTGGGCTTCACACTTAGTTAAAAAGATCTAGCCATGGACTGAATGCAATATAGTATAATGTCATGTCAAAATTTGGGAGAATGAGGATCCCATTTGCTCAGTCTGCCTTTTATTGCTGTCAGTGGTTTCCAGTGTGACTCCTGGTGCCAAGTAGTTAGGAACAATGTTATCATCAGAGAACAGTGCTTGGGTTTTAATGCTTTGCAGTGCTAGAGCCGATGACTCATACTTTTAGAATGAATCTCCAGAGTCATGTGCTATGCTCCATTTGCTTGTGCAGTAGCCTCTATTGTCCATGGAGAGCTTTGACCTCTCAGCAAGAGCTGAGTATGTCCAATATGTTGTTCAGCTGAGCTAGAACTTTAGTCCTTTGTACATTCAATCCCTTAAGCAAAGAATTATTCCAAATGTCCTCATTTGATAAGGATATATTTTTTTCTCAATTGCTGTAATTTTTATGTGTATGTTAGTCCATAAACTTTCAGGAACAATAGATATGGATATTTTTTTAACCTATTTGACACCATGGGGCTGTTTAGAGTAAACAAGTGCTGGAAGTTAATTGAGAGGTGTTGTTCCTGTGGGGGTAAATAGTCAAAGAGCACTCAAGTTTGTAGAGGGCACATGTAATTTGGATAAAACAGATATACCCCAGATCCTACCATCCTGCTGCAAAACCTCTAGTTCAAGATGGGCCTCTTTCACCTTCTCTTCAAGGGAAGACTTATGGAGGGGTAGAGGAGTCAAAAGGTGGGTTTATTCTGGATAGGGCAGCAGATTTTTCACAAGTAGAATCTAACTCTGAAACTCTTTTTATAGAAACTTCTGGTGGTTATATTTATGGAAATGATCTGCAGTCATCCATGATCTAAAGTCAGAATGGATATACGGCATACTTATATCCTTTCAAAGTTCTTCTTCAGCAAGTTCATAATTTGTCCCTGGAGGATTTTTCTAAGCATTTTTTTTTCTTGTCATGTGTAAAAACTTTGGTTTTCTTTTTCTAATAAAGAATTTTTAATAGCCTTTCAAATTGCTGAATTTGCATTTTCAATAGTTTCTTTTCTGCTTGAGAATTTCTTCATATAATTAGAAAAATTCAGAGTAGACCTTATACTTTTTCATATTTCTTCAAAACAATGCTCTATGTTAACTTATATAATGTTAAATAAAAACTTTTAAAAGGTAGGGATGGACTAAATAGAAATTGTCATTCCAAGGGTTCATTCAAATTGCTATACATTCATTCTTCTACAATTAATTCTTTGAGAGGCTCATATATCATTTACCTAAGGAGAAACTGAAGTTAAGAGCAGCCCAATAAGTTACTCAAACAAGTATGAAAATTTTTATTAACAGGATTTGATTAACTACTATATTCTCTGTACTGGGGGAGGTGATATTTTAGATTTAAAGATAATTTGGAGAGTAATTTAATGTTTTATTATATATCCATTTTGTCATATGGTTTTATATATGTTCAGTTTTAAATCTATTAGGGGATCTTGTTAAATTCTTGTTACAGTTAATTTTCTTAGGAGAAGAGGAAAAGAGAACAAATGTGAGGTCTGTATAGGGGTTGCAAATCCTTAGATAAGAATAGGAATGTTAAGACCTTTTATTGATCAGTAACTGCTGCTCACAAGAATGTTTTAGTCCTTCGTGTTAGATTTTTTAAAAATAAATAAGATAAACCAGTTAAGGTGATGAGAATTAGGTTCCTATTGTGATGTAGTAACTTTTGGGGTTGAACTAAGAAGGAGCAGAACCCAATTCAGGTAAAGAAATTACTCTGTAAGAAGTTGAGTCCTAATTACAAGCCAGGATTACTAGGGTGCACATCTCTTTTCACATCACTCATATCCTTTGGAAAAGAGACTGGCCTGGGGGCCCAGTAGACACTATTCCATGGCCCAAACAAAATTATTCCTTTCATCTTCATTGCTAAACTGTATCCATCCTGAAGGAGAATTCCTTAATCCTTATAGCAGGACTAGGGGAGGGGAGAAGGGAGATGGTTGATTGTCATCACTAACCTCCCTCCCCCTGACCCCTGTAATGTGGCCTATTTATTAAGAGCTTGATGTAATATAACCAATACTTCATTTGATTTTCCCATGTGCATGGATTTTAAAAAAATTGGTATAAACCACTTTCTCAACTCCTTTATTTCTTTAGATAAATTTTGATTTAATCTGAAACAAACAGTACCATTTATCTAAAACATTGGTAATAGTACATTTTTATCATCTGAGAGTTATAATTTAAATCATATGTCACATAATGATTTCAAAGTTTATGATGTAATAATGTTCTCAAATCTCTAAATTTATAAGATGTGTGTCATTCACTGATTTTACAGAAAAATACTCAATTTGAGTAATTTAAGAAGAGTTTAATAAGGGGACTAATTATAAAAGTCTGGGCAGAGTATAGGGAAATCACAAAGGATAGCACAGTACCATTGAATCTACTAACATTACTATCTCTAGGCTGAAAGGGGCAGGATGATATCATTTTAGTGGCACATGCTCATGACAGACAGAGAGAGAAAGACAGAGAGAGAGAGAGAGAGAGAGGGAGGGGAAGAGTATGCAACCCTACGGAGTTCTGTGTGGAAAGAGCTATGTGTAAGGGAGCTTATAGAAGCTACAGTGTTTGGCTGATAGACTCAGCCAGCCTGAAGCAACTCTTCAGTGAAAGAGCTGGGGGAACCTCACTATTCTGCCTCCATCAGATCTCCTGCCAAGTGCACTCCATTTGCTGAATCCAACCAACCAAAACGGGTCACCCATTGTTGCAGCCCTTTTGCACCATACTCCTGGGTACAATGTAGGGAAAAGAGTGAAGAGAAGATCTAGAATGGTAAATATTAATAGATGATATCAGAATAATATATAATTTAAAATTTGAAGATTTAGAAGCATTAAAATATTTCTGAATGTTTTGTGAACAATCAGCATGACTATTGGTTCTAACTGTATAGTACTTTAGGAAATTTTTTTGAGTGTGTACTAACTCACTGATGTGAAATTGCTTTATTGAATTAAAAGAGAGATATATATCCTGGAAAGACATATATAATATGTCTTTCACCATAAACATTTAATAGAGAGAAGAGTGGGAAAAAAATATTTCAATAGCCTCTGATTAAACAAAGGTTGTCAGAATAAGACATTGCAGCCTATCCCTATAATGAGACACCTTTTAATCTGAGATATATGAGAACACTAAGGCCAGAATATCTCACAATGCTTCCCATCCTTGTTACTTTTGGCCACTATCCACGTTAAATGTTCCTTGCAAAATCTGTTCTTTTACTTTGTCAAAGCAAAAAATTGCACCAGGCAAAGTTACGTAGATAAGGAAGACTTTGTTCAAGGCTATTGCAATAGGGGAGAAAACTGAAAACAGAGTCTAAATTCAACTCCACTGAAACAAAGGACAGGAGGGTTTTTGAGAGCTAGGGTGGAGGGACTCTTAGGCCATTTGTATTTTCTAATTTGCCTTACTAAAAAGAAAAGTAAATTTTCTTATATCTTCGTGACAGAAGGTATTTTTACAACTTGGAGCAAGGTGCCTGTCAAAGCTAGGCTCCTACCCTCCCATGGAGGGAGACGGGGAGATAGGGGCAGGCACTATCTTTCCATGTGATTACATTTCAAAAGAATGGCTCCTAGGACCTTGAGAAAGCAGTCCTGGCTTGTAAAACTGGCAAGGGGCTTTTTAGAAAGATTTATATCTCAGAAGGTTAGAGGAAGAACTTACAAGTTTTCTAAAGTAAATGCTCTAATAAAACACAGTTTAGAGCATGGAGTCAGGAAGAAGGCTGTCTAAAGTTTAGTCAAGCTGAGGGAAACATTGAGGCTATCTTGGCCAACACGCATACACCTTTGTTTTCTCTCCTTTTCTAATCTTCCATTGATATTATCCCGTTCAATTCTTTCACTTTATGCATTTCCCCAAGCCCCACAAAAACTTCCATACATTATCAGTATATTGATAGTTTAATACACCCATCTCTTTGCTTTAACTTAAGATGCAATTTTGCTTGTAATCTTCTTAAATGGTTTTGTTCCCCCAAACCTTATGTACCTTGGAATGGGGAGTCAGAGCTCATGACTGCTTCAATCCTCCCTTAATCCTTATATAAAATATTTCTACTTATTAAAGCTCATACTTCCAGGCAATGGCAAGATCTACCTCTTCTTGTCCCTGTGCTCGATCAGTCTCTTGAATACTGCAGATTCAATGAAATCATTGTCTTCAGACTATGGGGTAATTGTCCTCATCTCTTGTCTTGGGTTGTATTGGATCACCTCAGTGTCTAATATCAATGTTTAATCTAAAAGTTCCTAAAATTCTTCAGATTTAGTGACTTGAACCTCAACTATATCCCTGTTATATCCTTGACTTTATTATGAGCCAACACTATTTTGCCTTTAAACATTTTTTTTTATTTTTTATTTTTTAAATCTTTAATGAGAGCATCCCACTTTCTCACCACCTGCTCTTACCTTTTCCATTTTTTCACTCCTTTGCTCCCATTATGCCTGTTCATTAAGCTTCAGTTCTCTAGTTCATTTTATTTTCTCCTTACATCTCAGATTATACTTGTCTTCAATTCCAGTCATGCCTGGCCTTAGTTTGTACTTAACTCCCGTGTTTCTTTTTGCTTTTTTGTTCCATTACCCTGGTGAACCTACAAAACTCACATCAATCCAACTCTCACCCTTCTGTAAATTTGTAGGTAGGCTTTCTGAACACAGGTGGAAAAAATGAAACAATTGTAAAGGTTGATGATACCATAAATTGTTAGGTTTGGACCTATACTCAACTGACTGAGTCTTGGTGGTCCTTTTAATTGTAGCCAGTTTTAAAGACTCCAGAACATTACTTTATCATAATGCTTCTTATTTTTTTCTGATGAAAACATAGTTTATTGTGAAACATTTGGAAATGTAGAAAAGAATAAATAAAACACTAAAATCACTTATCTATCCCATAGATACATAGCTCATAACTATATCATTCTAATTCTTTTCCCCAGCATTTTATACATATATTGTAATGTGTATGCATAATGTACATGTTGTATACATATATAATGTGTATATATATTACATATATATTATACATTATGTATACATAATGTATAATATATATTATATATAATATTCATTTTATGAAAATAGGATCATACTTAAAATTTCATATATATCTTTTGCAACTAATATTTTGTCATAGACATGTTCTGCTATTACATATTTTCCATTAACATGATTTTTAGTGGTGACATATTGTTTCAGAATTAAAATAGCCTATTGTCCTTGGCTTATTATTAAAATAGGTGATATTCAATTGGTGTTTAGTGACAATAAACATTCTTTTCCATAATTTTTGTGCTGAAGCTTTTTGAAAGAGTTATATACTTGTAACTGTTTCCTCATCACCTGCCACATGGCTTCACTTGAGTCATTCCAGTAAAAATGCTTTAGCTGTTATTTGCCAATGGAATCCCTTTTGACAAATGCCATGGACAATTTTCAGTCCTCGTCTAATTCAATC
>VBSM01002121.1:20282572-20294820 GCA_008086735.1 Cheirogaleus medius
TTAGATCACTTCAGAGTTTAGATTTTCAGATTAGGGATGCTCATCTTGTAATATTATTACTATTTTAATTTTTTAAAATTTGAACTTTTTAATTTGATCAAGTCCCATTTATTTATTTTTATTGTTGCTGTGATTAATTTTGGGGTCTTCTTCATAAATTCTTTGCTTAGGCCAATGTCTACAAGAGTTTTTCCAACATTTTCTTCCAGAATTCTTACAGTTTCATTCCTTAGGTTTAAGTCTGTTATCCATCATGAATTGATTTTTGTGAGAGGTGAGAGGTGCGGATCCTGTCTCAGTCTTCTACATGTGCTATCCAAGTTGATAGCCCCATTTATTGAATAGGGATTCTTTTCCCCAGTATATGTTTTTGTCTGAACTAAAGTCATCCTTGTGTTTAAATAGTGGTAGGATTTGCTCATTATTATGCTAAATACAGGTTGCCAAACCAAAGTCTTCCATTTCTCAAGACCAGTGTTTCTTCTCTCCTATCATTCACATAAATTATAATCATCACAGTTTGAAAAATACTTAAATTGAACTTACATTTTTAAATTATCCTAAGTAACCATGATCAAAATCACCCAGCTAGTAACTGAGAAGCCAGAATTTGAACCTAGCTCTTTAGGTCCTATGGCTTCCCTTTATTCCGAAGCTGTATAACATGATGAGAAGTAATATACACAGGACCCTGGAATTGGCTTAAAACACAAGAATAGCCTTGGGCAATATTGCCAGTGATCTGTGGGGACTCAGTAGATGCTTAGAAAGGCTTCTGGTAGCCTGAAATGATAAAGGAAATTGAGAAGCACTTTGTTTTTTTGCCTAAAATAATAGTTCAAGTGGTAAATCAGAAAATTTGTTTTGGCCAGTGTCCAGGCCTGCATAATTTTGGTTTGTGATTTTATTGTTCATTGCACAGGCTGCTTTTATCTTCTCAGAGACTGAATAAAATTTGAGTCATGATGGTCCTTTTTATAAAGCAGCCCAGTCTCACTGACTACTTAAATGCCAGAGATGTATTTCCATACCTCCACTGACTCTTGGACACAGTAACACTAGGGGACTATCCTACTTTATATAAGTATTATAGCACATTCCTTCTAAATCTAAAAGGTTACTGTAGCTTAGAGAATTACTCCTCTCTCTTTCTCAATTTGGTCCTACTGCTTAAATAATGATAAAATTTGCTGATTACTTATTAGACCAAAATCAATTTCATTTTCCAAGACCATTGTCCTCTTCTCCTATCCCACATAAACTATGATTAGTATCTTCTTGTGTAGTTTTGAAGTTAAAATTATTAATTTTTTTGCCCTATCAATTTTAGTAGCTGTTTTGTGACTTGGATAGTTTTAAGACACTCACAAAAAAGTTTATTAATGAGCAGATAGCTTCTCTAGATTAAGTTGAAAAAAAATCCTCATATCACAATGGTCCACAAGTATCAAAAATCATAAACAATACTATGGAAAACTTTCCTGGTGACATGTGAACTGAATTTCTTCGAAACATCCACAAGCATCATTTCTCATATCCTCTTTAAGAAATAGCTTTCCCAAATAAGCAGGGATCATTAAACACTGCCACTGACAAAAGCAGTATGTTAGGCATAAAACAAAAAAAATTAAGATAGTGGCTGAGCACATTGGCTCACACCGGTAGTCTCAGCTACTCAGGATGCTGAAGTGGGAGGATTGATTGTTCCCAAGAGATCCAGGCTATGGTGAGCTGTGATCTTGCCACTGCACTCCAGTCTGGGCAACAGTATGAGACCCTGTCTCTAAAAAAAACCCCAAATAAATAAAAATAATTAAAATAGTAATAATAATGTGTTTAATTATTTGCAAATATTTCAAAATGTTTTCAAATACATTTAATCAACAAGAAAGAATAGTCAAGAGTTGTCACTGAAATTTTTAGCTGGTTTTCTTGAATGCCTTGTTCAGTGTCCTGCAGTTGTTTCAACATGAGGACATTTCAGAGAAAAAATGTGTTTGGTCTCCTGAAGACATATTTACTATAATTTCACTACCAGAAAGCTTGTACTTTGTAACTCAAATCACAATTTTCTTGAAGTTAATTTGTCTATTACCAGGAAGAAAAAGGTACAGAAAGAATGAAATATGTAGCCAACAATATCAGCGATAAAATGAAAAAGTAGTCAGGGTAGAATCTTTCGCTTAATAGTGCGTTTTAAATTCTGGTTCAAAGATCAGATCAGATCCGTTAGAATTATCTCGAGCACTTGTTAAATACAGAATAATCAGAGCAGGAACTCAGGAAATTTTATCTTTAACAAGTGGCTCCAGTTGCTTCTCACGTTTCAGAACCACCACTGTCTTAAGTAAATAAGATAACCTGAGAACTCTTTTTAGGGAGCAAGTATCTACAAGTAGTGAAGATCTTAAATTAGGAAGTAGCCAAAGATTGGTAATAATTGATGTTAAGATTAGGAGGTATAGAACATGGAGTCTACTTTTGTTGACTTTGAACATATCCAAAAATAGCTATATACTTCCTACACTACAGAAAAGCATTGGCTAGAAAAAATTGTCAGATTTGCATAGTATTGTCAGAAGTTTCTTTGTTGCCTATGTAGGTTTGGAGCATGAGGCAGGAGCTCCAGTCTTTTTGGGCCCATGATTGACTAGAAAGCTTGAGAAAATTGCTTCTGTGAGACACTGGCAAACTGTAGGCCATTGTTAGGTTCCAGGGACAATAAAATAGTGTATAAAATTTGGGTAACATGATATGCTTATTGCAAGTCTTATGATTTTTTGATGCGTTTTCTCTTTCTTTTAATTTAAACTTACAACATTAATTTGTAAGGTTTGCATGTGACCATGCTACACTGTCTGATACGTTATGTTTCTGTAGGTTTCTGGGTGGGAGCACATACTAAGATATATGGCAATTTCTCTTTGTTAACATGTAACCCAGCTTTGTCATTCACTGGGCACATCTGACTAAAGGTTTAAAAACATTATATAATTTGATTATCATAGCTCTAAAATCATACTGGGCTTTCTTAGGGGAACCTAGATTTGGCTGTGTGAACTCACTCTGCTTGTATTATACTAATGATACAGAAATAGGGATCAGCCTCTATCTGCAAAGAATTCTTACTGAAGTGGGGGACAAGGGAATAAATGAACTATTGATATACAGTATGGTGGGAACTATGAAAGAGGTCAGTGCAGTTACCATGAGCTCATAGAGGGAGGGTTACCAGACCAGTCTGGAGCCAGACTGGGAAGGATTTTATGAGGAAGCAAGTCTGAGACAAAGGGGTATACTACAAGCCAGATGAAGTGGTAGGGATGGGCAAGACAGAAAGTCACCGTGAGAGAAAAGCAAGCCTTTGGGCAATAGAGTACACATCACATTCTTGCATCTACAAATAGTTCAGTTTGCTTGAGGCATAGATTTCCAGGGTAAGAGTGGCAAGAGATGCTGCTGTTGGAGAAGCAGGTAGAGGGTTGTGAAGAGCCTTATTTGCTAGCATAAGGAATTTGGATTTCAACACTGAAGGCAGTGGATGTCTGTTGAAAGATTTGAAGTAGGAAGTTAGCAATGATCCAATGTACAGCTTAGAAAGAATCACTGATAGTAGCGTAAAGGGTGTATTCCAGTCAGGGGATTTGAGATCCAGGAATACTCGTTAGATGACTACTGAAATAATACGGATAAGAAATGATGACTTGGAAGTAAAGCATTGGCAGCAGGGTTAAAGAAGATGTACAAGATTGACCAGCTATCAGGGAGGGGGAATATCCAGGGCTTGGTGATGGATTGGGTAAAAGGTGATGGAAAAGAAAAGAGTCTTTGGAGACTGTGTGGATGGAGGTGTCATTTATAATATGAGGGATTATCAGGGTGTGGGATAAGGTTATAAATTGAATTTGGGTCATGTTGAGTTTTAAATGCTTATGTGACATTCAAATGGAGATAACAGAGGCACGGTATAAGCAGAATGGTGATGGTGGTTGTGCTAACAGAGAACTAAACTATTATAGTAGTAGTAGATTTTGTTAAAAGGGCAGAGTTTTTCTTGAATGTGGCCTGATTACAGGACGGGGGATGAACATAGAACATAAAGAACGACACAGAAACACATAAAGACTTCACATGACTCAAGTGCCCAATGCACTGGCCACTTTATTTTTATATCCCCCAGACCCAGGGTTAGTTCCTTGTACGTGAGCATCTGAGCATAACAGCAATAACCGTCAATTCCGGAGTTGTATCAAAAGGGAACAATTTCCCATGGTATCAGACCTCAAAACGATTACTTGAGGAGCCAGCGCCAGACATAACTCAAAAATCAAGGCCTAAATAAGCAACAATAAACAATGCAGCCATCAGAAGAACTTCTTGTGCTCTCTCCCAGTCAGTGGCAGGCCCCCACGGTTGTGCCTGTCTTAGGTCATCCCCCCTGTGAGGGATCTTACTCGTCTTTGACTACCAACCATCTTACGGGGCCAGACCTTGGGAATGTTCTTCTTATCTTTATGGTCTCCAGACTCCCATCACGGGGGCCCACCATGTGGGAGCTGGGCAACATTTGCTTATGTGCAGAAACTCAGGCCTCTTGTTATGTCCCAAGACAGTAACCATGTCAGAAGAAAATAATGGTTACTGCTGCGTCATGCAGCACACGTACATTACAGGCTATAGTGAATGATTAGTATAAGGCAGGTAATCGCCAGAATCAGCCCCCTACATTTTCTTCTGTGTTAGTTTTGATTGGGATAAATAATTGCAAATTTTAGTGTCACAGAAAAAACAGAGCAATTGCTTCTACTTTATAAGTCTGTAGCTCATGTATTTTGTTATTATGTATGAAATGTCCAATTTCCTTAAGTACTAAATTTGACAGTTAATATCTGTGACATTTTACTTTGACACGTCTTGTTTTATTTTTATTGTAAAGGCACATCCTCATTCTTTCAAATGCATGTTTTGACTTATGATTATCTTTCAAATTTTTGTAGAACAATTTTTGTACAACCATAAATAAGTCAAAAATTCATATTATTTTCAAATAAGAATGCTGTTATAAAACAAATACAATACAGACAGCTTAAAATATCAACAAAGTGTTTAGAAAGGATGTGGCTAATGAACATACAGTACATTGATGATTTAAAAAGTTCTGTTCTGGTAATTTTAATCTGAAAAATGAGCCATGTGAATGACCTGACACCAAGGTGGATAATGATGAGCCTAGGAATAAATTAACAACAAGGTTTGACGTTACTATTCCAACAATAATAGACCATTTAAAATAAATCGACAAGGTAAAGAATCTGGATAGATAGGTACTATTAATACATAAATTAAACAAATGTCAAAAGAAAAATCTTCTTGAAGCTTGCCTTTCTTTGCTGTCATAACATAAAAGTGAACCATTTCTACATCATATTGTTATGTGTGATAAAAAATAGATTCTTTTTGACAATCACAAGCATTCAGTACAATGACTGTATAAAGTGCTGAAACACAGTCCAAAATCAGATATTCATCAAAAAAAGCTAATGGTGTCTGTTTGGTGGTCCAGCACTGGTTTTATCCACTGCAGCTTCCTAAAACCAAGGCAATCAATTATAGCAGATGTCTACTGTAACCAGTTGGATGAAATGATGAGAATGCTTGCAGTTAAGCAGGTGAGATTGGTCAATAGAGACAAGTCAATCCTCTTAGAAGACAAAGCTTGACCATATGTCACACAAACAATGCTGCTCAAACTACAGAGACTGGACTTAGAAACTCTCTGTTATCCACTGTATTAAGCAGACTTTACACCAAATGATTACCACTTCTTCCAGACTTTGGACCACTTCTTATGGTGAAAAAATATTCAGTTCTCAACAAGCTGTGGAAAAACACCTTTCACGATTTCATCACCACTCGCTCTCCAGGCTTCTTGGCTGCTGGCATAAACAAGCTATCATGAAGATGGCAAAACTGTGTTGATAGTTTAGATGCACACTTTGATTAATTTTACTGCTTTTTGTTTGAGACATAACAAACTAAAATTTTGATTTGAATTTGAACATTTCATATTTAATGACCTAATAAGACGTTGCTGTATTTTTCCTGTGTCTGGTGAACACAAAATGTTTTCTCCTCTGAGAAGTTGTGGTGTTTACCTTGGGATGGTGAAGAAGTTTTTTTGGTAACATAGTGCAACATTATATACAATGAAAAGAAAAAGAGAAGAGAGGTGAGAGAAACAGCCTGGGGAATAAATTAAAAACAGATAAAGACTTCCAATTGCTGCAAGCAATATCTGAAGAGATGGCAGAACCAGGAAAGTAGATTTTAGCAAAAGCAGATTGATTTAGTGATGTGGGAAAAGAGATCAAATTGCCTGAGTAAAGGAGAAAATGTACTTCATGAGAAGTGACAAGATGGTCTTAACATTTCCCTCAGTTTAATTAAACTTTAGAGGGGTTTCCTCCTTTGACCTCCCTTTTCCTAGAGCATTTACAAAAACATTTGCAATTGTAAATACTTTCTCTACCTCTTTGAAGTGTAATTCTTTTCCCCAGAGACTTGCCAATTTTACAACTTAGAAATGTCTTTCGCAAGTACCTGGGAACCATCCCTTGGAAATGTTGCCAGGGAAGATAGTGCCCCTGTCTCCAGTCTCTATGGCAGAGTAGGAGCCTATGGACATGTTTATATGCCCAGATGACAGAACTGAGGCTCTAAAGATACTGTCTAACTTCTATCTTGGATCTCATTGCTTGACTTAGTTCTCTTCGATCTCTTGACTCTTACCTCTGGCTTGGTATCTGGATTGTAAGCATTGGCTAGTTGGTGGTGGTTCATTAATAGTGGTTCATTCACCCTTTCCTCCCACACCTGAATTGACTACTCTTAAAATGTGCTTGTATTTCTTGTTTTTAACCTCAGCCTGGTCCTCTTTCCCCAAATACAATTGACTTCTTGGCATCTCCTCAAGCACTTCCTCTTTCTCTGAGTTTTATATACTCCAAGATAGAGTATTCAGAATATTTAACATTAAATACCATATAATTAACATGAAAATATATATGTGAGCTTTAAAAATGTTACTGCTACATTTTTCATATTATATTTTTTTTCATTCATCCATCCATTCACTCAGATAACTAAAAAGCATTTATTATGATAGGTGAGGCAGGAGATCAGAATAGGAAACACAGGTGGGGAGGAATGGTAGGAAGAAAATTAGGGTTACAGATCAATGAGAACAAAAGCTGTGGTCAAGCTGCAATTGTAACCATTGTAGAAACACCTTGCTTGCTCCAGTTTTGGGGAAACCTCAGGGGAGGCACCTGTGCCAACGGAAGGCAAAAGTGTCCTCAAGTGACTCTGACTTCATTATTCCATAGTTACCATGGATTTGCATTTCAGCTTATCCCCCAAATGGGCTTTGGAAGCCATGACACATCTGGGGCTGAACAAATAAATTAAAAAACTCCCCCTCCCAATAGATGGGAGGAGGTAACATTCTTATTGGCCCTGGGAGACAACAATGCAGGAAAGAGGGAAGAAAAGGAGAAAACTAATGAGACCTCAAGGTCACTGTCTGCTTGGACGTGTGCCCGCTCTTTGGAGTGTACTATCGTCCACTTGCTTTGGGAATGGGTTTGCTAGATAAAACTTTCTGCTTATACTTCCCTAATTTGGTGTTTGGTTTCAATTTCTTGTCACTGGACACAAGGATCAAGGAAGATCACTCGTCATTAATACGGCTACTATGTTTGGCCCTGGAAATATAGAAATGATGACTACCACTGTATAAATCTATTGACTATTATGTTCCAAATTATGTGTTAAGTGTTTTACATACATTAATTCATTTGTTCCAAAAAGTGTAATAATAAAAATTACATTTATTAAGTTCTTTTAACATGCCAGATATCATGCTACTTGTATTAAATAGGGTTTTCCAGAGAAACTGAACCAATAGAATGTGTGTGTGTGTATATGTGTGTGTATGTATGTATACAATTGACCCTCCATATCCATGGGTTCTGCATACATGTATTCAATCAACCTTGGATAGAAAATATTTGATAAAAATTGCATTTGTGTACAGATTTTTTCTTGTCATTATTCCCTAAACAATACAGCATAACAACTATTTATATAGTGTTTACATTGTATTAGGTATTATAAATAATATAGACATGATTTAAAGTATACAGGTGGATGTGCATAGGTTATGTGCAATATTACCCCATTTTATATGAGGGTCTGTGTAGTTGCAGATTTTGGTATCTGTGGGAGGTACTGGAACCAATCCTGCATGTCTCCATGGATACCGAGGGACAACTCTGTGTGTGTCTATTTACATACATATAGACATACATATATACTTATACACATGCACACACACACACATACAGAGAGAGAGAGAGAGAGAGAGAGAGAGATTTATTTTAAGGAATGGACTCATAAGATAGTGGAGGGTGGCAAGTCTGAAATCTGCAGGGCAAGCAATAAGCTGGAAACTCAGGGAAGACTTGATGTTGTGGCTCAAGTCCAAAGGTAGTCTGAAGGCAGAAAGTGGGAAGCTTAAACCTTTTTCTCTCAATGCCTTAAACTGATTGGACGAGACCCATCCATGTCATGAGGGGTAATCTGTTTTACTAAAAGTCTACTGATTTAAATGTTAATCTCATATAAAAAAATAACCTTTACAGAAACATCTAGACTGGTGTTTGACCAACTATCTGGAAACTGTGTGCTGGCCAAGTTGACAAACAAAATTAATCATCACACTGCTTTAAATATACTATACCTTTATATCTCTCAGCAATCCTATGAGGGATTATTATCAACTGTTTCATAGATGAAGAAACTGAAGGAAAGAGGATAAGTGATTTGTCTTAGAGAACAGTGGTTGGTAAATAGTAGAACAGGGATTTACACATGTCATCTAATTCAAACCAGTACTCTAAACAATGATGCTTTCACTTATAGGAGAAGAAACTAAGGCATAGAGAGGTTAAGTAACTTGCGCTTGCCACTCATTAGTAGGTGATCGATTCAGAATTTGAACTCAGATGTGATTCTAAAGTCCTTGCTGTTAATCTTTGCACAATAAACAATTTCAGCCTCTGTCCCTAGGCAGCTCTCAGTCTGTTAGGAAAGTCAGATATGTAAATAAATAATTTGCATTGTTAGGAAATGATTAACTCTATTTGGAGAGGCCAGAGTCTTCCTGAAAAAGGTGGTCTCTGAACCTAGCTTTGAAAATAATGAGCTTCTTTAGTTGGACAAAAGCAAGTTATGAAAAGGAAATGGCATGTGAAAGATAATAAGTGTAAAACAGCAAGGTGTATTTCGGAAAGAATAAACATTTTGGTATTGCTCTCACTGGTATAAAGTGCCCATGGATATGGATGTGGGGCTGAGTGGAGAGTGAGGAGATGAGAATGGCTGCCAGCATGGGGCTGGATATTATTTTGTGGTTGATATGGAGCCAATGAGGAATTTTAAAGAGATAGAGAGAGATTATTAGACATTAGCTTTATTAAACATGAGGAAATCTGTCAGGAAAAATTGTGAAAGTCTTTGAAGTAGACCAAAAACATTATTAGGTGACTTCAATGGAAATATATGTTGTCTAGAGCATGCCCTTATGGGTTATTTCATTCTATGGGGTTTGCATCTTTCATTGTCTTTAAGCTACTTAAAATTCTGTAACTTGTAGATCACGGCAATGCAAATGACTCTTGTCCATAGATGTGCAAATGAATTCTGTCTGGTGGAAAGAAAATTAACTTTTCTCCCTGCTGTGGAAAAAGCCAGGTTTGAATATATTTGTAAATTTATCTCAGCATTACTGATTAACCTATATAAGTGTGGTACTTTGAATTCTTGACATCTTACTGCCTCCGTCATTAATTAATTAGTTACATAAAATCTATGATACAAATTCATTCCGTATTTGTTTGAAAGTCATCATTTTATCTTTTAAAACTTTTTTTTTCTTTAACAAGGCTGTCCTAAGGAAAGAGATGATGTGGTCTGTATGAAGGCCATGGTAGCACATGGGGATGGAAGGAAGTCAATAGACTAGAGATTGCTTTAAGATGTAGACTGACAAGACCCTGTGCTCTAAGGAGATCTGGGAAGTGAGGAAGTATGAGGGTTCAAAATGATTCCCAGATTTCTGGCATGGGTGATTGCATAGATAGTTCCTTTTATCAAGATATGACCCACAGGAAAAAAGGTATCAAGGTAGAGATTACAGTGGACAATTAGATATTTGGTTGTGGAGTTCAAAAGAAGTATCTGATGCTAGAGGTGCTGACTTGGGACTCAAAAGTTTATACATGTAAATTTATGGGAATAGATTGGAACACTAAGAAAGAAATGTGAGGTTAAACGACAAGAGGGCCCAGTATAGAACATTTTAGGGATAAGCAGAGTAAAAAGATCCAGTAAAAGAGACTGCAAATACATCTCTTCTATTTATTTATTTTTATTTTTATTTTTTTTTGAAAAAGGAGTGAGACATCTCTTCTATTTAGATTAATGTTATGGAAATCAAGGGAGGACAATGTTTGAGAAGGAAAGACTAGTAAACAGTGTCAAATGCTAGAATTTCTATTCCATTGGATTTGGCAATGTGGAAGTCAGTGGTGGCCATTGCCAATAAAGCTTAAGTGTCATAGTGTGTGTTGGGGGGAGGGGTAGAAGCAAAATTGCATAAGGTTTTGTGAATTATTAATAGAAAATTTGACAGAAGGTAAGGAAAGCTGTGGGCAAGGAGGTACGGATAGATACAGAATGAAGGGAGAAATTTTTAGGATTGAACATAGTATAAGGGGAAGGAGCCATTTGAAACAATGAAGAGACAGAGGGAATAATAGATAATAGATAATAGATAAAATAAAACTCCAGGGCTAGGCATGGTGGCTCACACTTGTAATCCCAGCATTTTGGAAGGCCAGGGTGGGAGGATCACTTGAGGGCAGGAGTTCAAGACCAGCCTGAGCAATATAGTGAGATCCAATCTCTACAAAAAATAAAAAAGTTAATCAGGTGTGGTGGCACATGCCTGTAGTCTGAGCTACTCTAGAAGCTGAGGCAGGAGGATTGCTTGAGCCCAGGAGTTCAAGGTTACAGTGAACTATGATTGTGCCACTGTACTCCAGCTTGGGTGACAGAACGAGACCCTGTCTCAACAACAACAAAATGCTCCAAGTTAGATGGAAGACGGAAGATGTATATGGGATTCAGAGTCTAAGGTAGAAGCATCAAACCAGAAACTAAGCCATTGAGTTAAAAATAACCTTGTAATTCACATAGCTAGCCTACAGTGACACTTTAAACTCAGTTGCTTGATGAAATTGTGGAGGATACCCAACTTCATCTTGCCAAATGCCTACCTGGACTGCAGTAACTTGTTGCATTCCTTGGATACTATGCATAGCCTGTTATAAGTAACCTCCCCACTAGAAGTCAGGCGGTCTTTTATTTTTTTTAATTTATTCTGTCTTCTCCTTGTGCTTTGATTCTCAAACTTTAGTGCACTTAAGAATCAAGGAAACTTGTAGAGAAATCAGCTTCCAATGTCTTAACCCCAGAAATTATAATTCTAGAAGTCTAAGTGGGTACTGTGAATTTGCACTGTAAACAGACTTCATAGGTAACTTCAGAGTAGGTATACAGACCATACTTTAAGAATCATCTTAGGAGTAGAACTATTAATTGTTCTGGTTTCTGGTCCTTTCTGGTGTGTCTTGTTGTAAATAACTGAGACCTGATGGGTAAAATTCCACAGTTAGCATTGTGTAAGTATGTATAAGTATGTTTTATGGCTAAAGGTGGATAATTTTCATGGATTACTAATATCTTTAAGAAGTGCTCCTATTTTTATTAGACATTTTTATTATTTAAGTATGTTGTTTGAACATGACTCTTTGTTGTATAATCTTAAAAGTTTTACATGTAACAGTCCTGGCCAAAGTTACTTTACAGCTTATACAACAGTTAGCTTTGGAAACACATTAAGAAAAATATCATGAATTTATTGTTCTTTTTCCTTACTATTGGCATTAGGATGTGCCTTTTAAATTATAAACATATGTATTTATACCACATGTGTAAATATATATATATTTCATAGATATATAAAATAGGAGTAATCCATTTCTGCTTCATCACTTTTTACATTTCATTTCCAATTTTCTTTTTTGAGACAGAGTCTCACTTTGTTGCCCAGGCTAGGGTGCCAT
>VBSM01002121.1:20303983-20319089 GCA_008086735.1 Cheirogaleus medius
GGCACTTTTGATAATAGTGAAGAAAAGTGGAATTGGGTACTGCTACCTCAATGAAATTATTGTTTTGTAATAACTTCAAATGTAATTTGTATGTGATTCACACTAGGGCAAGTTTGATTGCTTATTGATTTCTGAGTATAATAGAACATTAATTTCTTTTGGAGGGGTGTATGTTTAAATTTGCCTGAAAACAGGTTGTTGTTGTTTTAATTTGAACCTTTAAGATGGCTGGAATTAACCACATTTTAAAAGTTCAAGGTCTGGCTAGGTGATAAAGAAATGGCCAATCATTTTCTCTGTAAGTCTACTGATAAATGAAAAGAGCATTTTTGATAAGTCCTATAATCTTCTTTTGCATTAGATTATATGATTAGATTTTTCCTTTCTTTAATTCCTTTAAAGTGACAAGAAGAAAGAAAGACTATTGGGGATTGAATTATTTTTATATAAAAGGATTCTATTTGTTTTCTTAACCGTTCTAGATGAAAGTGAAAAACTTTTTAAGCACATTTGGAGTTTGGTGTAAAATGACATGTATGCATGTGGCATTTTAGCTTTCTAGCACAATATTATAAGATTTTTACTTTGGAAGAAAAATTTCATACCCTTATGTGTCCCCATGATAGTCTTTTCCACCAAAGAAACAAGATAAAACATTAGCTGAGCCTCTTGATTTATAAACTGTGCAGCTTTGAGAATATTGTTAGACTTTAAAAACAAAGAAATGCGATCACAAGGAAATCTTATGAGTTGTGGTTGAATGCAAAAATTAGTTTGGGGGAAGTATATTGGCTCAATCCTGTAAGCTAATTATCCATATCTTATTAAGATTGGATGTATTTCCCTCACAGATTTCTTTCTTGCTAGTTGGCTCAAGATAGTTTCATACTAGTAGAGGGAAACAGAGAATTCAAATTACCTGAATACTTCAAGTGAGAAAGTGATTCTCCTTAAATGTTAAGTTTAATGAGGCTAAAAGTTGTTTTAAGTGACCTCTGAGCCAGTCTTCCCTAACCCACCCACAATGGCCAACCAAATTTAGTACTTATACAAATATTTTTTTCTAAAAATAGAAAGGAGACCTCTTTGTAGGGAATAGTAGACAAAGAATTAGAAGGAAAATGATTTTCTACTTAGGGGGGTCAGCCACCTATGCCCCCTAATTCCCCATTAAAGGCTCTGAGGCAGGTTACTTACACAGTCCTAGAGTCCTACACAGATGGGATGGAGTTGATAGGACTTCACAGATCTCCTGAGAACCATGCATGACTGGTCCCTGTAACCAGGGTTTATCCCTGTACTCCTACCATGCTCTCCTCTGCTTTAGTTGATTAAAATTGGGTTGTTCTCACTAATGCAACTCTCCAAAGCTTTTACCTAAGACATAGTACTTATTTTTCACTGGTTTTAAAATATAAGTGGATGTTAAATTGGAGGTTGTAACTGAGATCCCAATATATCAGATACCATTGTTAGTCATGAAACAGACACTGTACAAAGTTTAAAGTGGATTTAAAAAAATTGTTGACTATTTCTCTTGCTGTGGGGCATGTCCTCCTTCATTTTAAGCCAAGAGAGGGGGGATTCAGAAAGCTTGATTTGTTTATCTGCTGGCAAATGAGCTGAAGGGGACATTGGGCTCAGATTACACTCCTAGGGATTGTGAAGCCAAAGGCCAAGGAAATGTTATCCCGGACTGGAGTGGGTCACAGGTTCAAGGGAGCTTGAATCAGAGTCTTCCTAATGCTGCCCAATAGGGTGATCTGGAGGGCACTGAGGAGAAGCTGGAAGTGACTGCCAAATTAGTAGAGGCTGAGGAAGGAGTAAAAACTGCTGGCAGGGAGTGAATTTGCCTGGGTCAAGGAACTGAATGTTAGAGTCCACTCTAATGCTGGGCATCTCTAAAGAACCTGAAATTCACCCCATCAGAGAAAGTTGGCAGTAAATATCTGCTGGATGAAGTGTGTATGAAGTCAGTTTATGGTTGTGCATTCAACAAGTGCTGATGAAACTGTGAGGCCTGACTCAGTTTTTGGCAAAGATGAAGGATAAACTACCCTCACAGAATATGTTTAAGGGCATTAGAGGTAAAAGTATAATGGTATGTTCTGATTATATCCCATGAGTCCAACTTGGTACGATATTAATGCAATATGCATAATTCCTAAGACCTGCTTAACTAATCAGAGGTTAATTATTATTGGCTTAATTGGTTTAATCTTAATAAAGGAAACAGTGTTTAGTAAAACTGGAAATCAACATTTTAACTTTTCAATCATTAGAAAATTTTTTATTTCATGTAATAAAGCAATACATTGTAAATAAAAATACTTAATGGTGTGACTCTTTTTCTAAGATGAGATAATTGCAAACCACTAGGATATTGTCCCATAGTACATTCTTGTTTAATTATGCGTAATCAAGTTTCCCCTTTATTTTATTATAGTGTAGTTTAGCATCTTGTTTGAGATACTTATAAGGAGAATTTTTTATTTCCCCAAAGCCTTGCAGTGACAGCATTCAGGGAAGCCAGTAGACCTAGAAGCCACTGCCAAGTGCCTTCCAGGTGATTTGCAAATTCCACGTGGGCTGCCTAATTATTAGGCCATGCTCTTTCAGACTGGCATCTTACAAGGCCAAGATGGTAGTGACTGCCCTTTTGCCTGGTGTAGACTTTGTTTTTGCTTTATTTTATACCAATTATTTTAGACAACAAAAGATTACAATATGCATAATCTTTAAAAAAGTACAGTAGTCCCCCCATACACAATTTTGCTTCCCCCAGTTTCAGTTACCCACAGTCAACCACGATCTGAAAATATTAAATAGAAAATTCTAGAAATAAGCAATTCATAAGTTTTAAAGTGTGTGCCATTTTGAGTAGCATGATGAAATCTTGTGTCGTCTTGCTCCATCCTCCCGGGATGTGAATCATCTTTTCGTCCAGCTTATGCAGGCTATATACACTACCCTCCCGTTAGTCATTTAGTAGACTTCTTGGTTATCAGATCGACTGGCTCAGTACTGCAGTGTTTGTGTTCAGTAACCCTTATTGCACTTAATTGTTCTATTTTTTATTGTTAATTTCTTACTGTGCCTAATTTATAAATTAAGCTTTATCATAGATATGTTTAGGAAAAAATATAGTATATATAGAATTTGGTAGAATCCATGATTTCAGGCATCCACTGGGACTCTTGAAACATATCCCCTGTGGATAAAGGGAGCTACTGAATTATATTTAGTGTAGAGATCTTACAATGAGTTGACTACAGAGTTGTTTGTAACTGTTTCACTCTGCTCTATTTTCAGTCTTATAGTTTCTGTTTTGATGCTCAGACAAACCTATTATGGCTGCTACTAATACAATTCTCTTTAATTATTGCCATTCCTCTTAGACTTCTCAGTGTCCTTCACATGTTTTCTTCCTCCATATGGATTCCCCAAAGTTTATTCACTGATTTTTGTGGTGGACACAGTTGGTGCCCCATCCAGATCCTCCTTACCTGCCAGTGCTCCCAATTTAACAGCTGCTGTTGGTGTTTGCTGATAATGCTTCACAACTGACCTCTTCTCCAGAGACTTTCCTGAAAAATGAGCCAGGCCCTACTCCCTTCCCAATGCAGCGTGCAGCTAATAATTCTCTGATGGGAGAGGGCTCTAGAAGGCTGGCCTCCTTGCCCCAAGGTGGGGCCAGCTCTGTGGTGTATTGCTGATTCAGAGATCCCCATGGGATTAAGTTGAAGCTAACCTTCATCTGAGACCACATCCTTGCTTGGATTTTTTTCCCTGCCCTGCTGTGCTTCCTTCACTCCTTTTCTCCTGAGAGCACTCCTTCAATAAATAACTTGAATAAGAATTTCCATCTTAGACTCTGTTTCTGCAGAACCCAACTTAAGATAGTCATTTTGTTCTCTCCTTATGGCTCCTCTCTAAGCAATCATGTGGCTTCAACAAAAACTAATATATTGACTTTCAAACTCTGCACATCCTATCTTTTTTTTTAAATTTCAAAATATTAAGGGGGTACAGATGTTTTTGATACATGGCTTGAGTAAGAGCTATAAATAGGCCCATCACCTGAATAGTGTTCATTGTACCCATTAGGTGGATTTTTGCCCTTCCCCTCCTCCCCCCTCCTCCCTGCTTGATTTCCAATGACTTTTACTTTGCTTTGTGTACTTGTGTGGCCATTGGTTAGTTCCAATTTATTAGAGAGTACCTGTGGTGTTTGTTTCTCCATTCTTAAGATACTTCACTTGGGATAATGGTCTCCAGTTCCTTCCAAATTGCTGCTAAAAGCATTAATTCATTCCTTTTTATGGCCAAGTAGTTCTCCATGGTATACATATACTACATTATGAAAAAAATGCTCAACATTCCTAATCATCAGGGAAATGCAAATTAAAACCAAAATGAGATATCACCTTACTCGTATTATAATGGAATTCATTAAAAAGTCCAAAAACAATAGATGCTGGTGTGGATGCAGAGAGAAAGGAATGCTTTTACACTGTTGGTGAGACTGCAAATTAGTACAATCCCTATGGAAAACACTATGGAGGCTTCTGAAAGATCATATCTCTTATCTAATTTCCAGACTGAGAAATATAACTACTTACTTTTTTAGGTTTTGTCACATTTGGAACTGCCTCATATCTCTGGGCAAGTCTGCATTTTGATTCTTTTTAATTGCATTAATTTAGAAATTTCAGGATCATTAAAGTTTGAGACCAACCAAAAGCTTCATATGCCCTTTATTAATTATCAAATGCAGTAGTCTTGTGAATATAACATATTCCTATGGGCACAGCAAGATTGTGGACAGCAGCATAAATGACAGACTTGGAGTGTGTGTAGTTCCTGCCATGGTAGCCTTAACTTTAAAACGTTTTTACCCTCTCAAGAAACCTGTCAATGTTCAAGAAAGTAAAAATGATGCTTTTATAGGGAATGCCTTGATTCCACACAAGTTTATATTTAAAAAAAACCAGATAATGAAAACTTCAATACCTTGATCATTTTTAGTGATTTACTTGCTATCAACTTCGTAACACTGCTGTGCTACCAAATAGTGAAGTTAACCTCTCTGACTGAATCCTTTCTTGAGATCCACAGGCAGAAATGAACAGTCAGAGCCTGAATCTTGTGTACACATCTTTATTATGGTACTTACCACATTGCATTTCAATTGTTTGTTTTCTGGTTTCCATGCCCTCCTTAGGGAGATGAACTGTGTTTTTTCACCTTTTCTTAGTGAATAGTAGGTACTCAATTTTTTTTTTTGAGAGAAGGTAAAAATAGAGACAAAGCAAGACAAATAGAGAAAGGATTCATAAGTAGAGAAGAGCCTTTGACTATCTGTTCTTAATTTATTGCCTCTCAGCTCTATATGAACCCTTCGATATATTCTCTGTGATAAACAATAAAATTCCTTCAAGTATTTCTTCTTTAAAGTGAGTACCACGTTAAACTGTCTCAGTAGAGGTGCTGGATAGATCTGGCAGGAGGAAGAGGCTCTCTTGCAGGTTCTTGTGCAGACCATGGTTTGGTGGTATGAGTGTGAGGATGTCTGGTGGCTCCTTTTCTAGCTGTGGACTCCAAACAGGGTTCTTCCATGACTTTGCAGCCTCAGCCTGGCTATAACCCTTCCACAGCCCTCTTGGCACAGAAACCAGAGCTGCTACACACCCTGTATTATCTGAAGGCCTTCTGCTCCAACCAGCACCCAGACTTCCATTGCATACTCATGCCACCAATTATTGACCATTTGCTTCCCCACCTGCACTCTGGCAGGTGCCTATTTCTTGCCCAGAAAATCCAGACCAGCTCTGGCCTGATCAAACCAATGAAATTCCCTGCTATCCAGTGGACAAACCATGCCTTCTCCAGCAAGATCTGAATGCCTTCCAAGTTTGTTCCTCCTTATGTACTCTCCATTAGCCCTGCATGCTCTATATAGTTTCCTTGTATCTTATAGTTATTTATCACAGTTAATAATTCTTTAGATTAACTTTCCTTCATGTAATTTACTGTGTGATTTCTGTCTTCTGATTAGATTCAGACTGCTACAGTATCCATGCTATAGAATGTTTTCTGCAGGTTAGCGTAAGTGAAAAACTTAACATTGGACATATACATTAGTTTGTATAGCAAAATATATTGGAACCTAGGGAAGTCATAATTTCTTTTATTATTTCATTTTATAAGCATCAATTTTTTGTGTTTATTTTTACCCTACTAGTATCCCAGATTAGATACATTTAAAAATTTTTTATTCTTGCTTCAGGCTTGTCATATAATTACAGTTTTGAGCTGTGAGCCTTGCAGACATTACTTAGAAGTAAAAGGGCATATGGGATCCATTAGTGTAAAACTGAAGATATTTTTATTCCCCCTATTTGGAAAGATTATTGTGGGATATTAGGAATGTGTACTAGATAAAGAGACTCAAAATTAGATGTGGGCTAATATTGAACATGAGTGAATGAGAATATAAAAAAAACCAATCAAAGACACTGAAGAGTGCTACTGAGCATGTTATGCATAAGATTTGAGTATTCCAGTTGTTAAACATTTTTAATTGACATATTGTAATTATACATATTTAAGGGGTAAGTTTGACATTTTGATACATGTGTATGTTGCATAGTGATAAAATCAGGGTAGTTTGTATCCATCACCTCATGCATTTATCATTGTTTTGTGGTAGGAACATTCAAAAACCTCTCTTCTACCTATTTTGTAATATACAACACTTCATTGCTAAGCAGAGTCACCCAACTATGCAGTAGAACACGAGAACTTACTAATGGATGACAGGATATGAAAAAAAGGAAAAGAAAAAGAAAAGAACGCCATAAATTATTCTTCCTATATAATCATAACTTTGTACCCATTAATTGACCTCTCCCCAACCTCTCCTCCCTTCTCCCTTCCCTAGGCTCTAGCAACCACTGTTCTACTCTCTACTTCCATGATATCAATTTTCTTTTCTTTTTTTTTTTTTTAGATTCCACATAACTGAGATCATGTGGTATTTGCCTTTCTGGGTCTGACTTATTTCACTTAATATGATGTCCTTCAAGTTCATATATTATTTTGCAAATGACAGGATTACATTCTTTTTTATGGCTGAATAGTATTCCATTGTGTATGTATACCACATTTTCTTTATCCATTCATCCTTTGTTGAACACAGGTTGATTCCATATCTTATGTTTTATAAATAGTGATGCAATAAACATGGGAGTGCAGATGTTTCATCAACATACTGAATTCATTTCCTTTGGATATATATCTAGTAGTATGATTGCTGGATAATATGGCAGTTCTATTTTTAATTTTTTGAGAAACCTCCATATTGTTTTCCATAATGGTTGTACTAAATTATAATACCACCAACAGTTTGTAAGTGTTCCCTTTGCTCCACATGCTTGCTAATACTTACTTTCTTTGTTTAAAATTTCAATAGATTTAGAGGTACAAGTTGAGTTTTGTTACGTGTATATATTGTACAGTGATGAAGTCTGGGCTTTTAGTGTACCAATCACTGAATAATATAGATTGTGCCCAAGAGGTAAATTTTTCATCCTTTTCCCCACTCCTTTTGAGTCTTCAATGCCCATTATACTACTCTGTGTGTACTCGCATAGCTATGGTTTAGCTCCCACTTATAAGTGAGAACATGTGGCATTTATTTTTCTGTTCCTGAGTTACTTCTCTTAGGATAATGGTCTCCAGTTTCATCCAAGTTGCTCCAAAAGACATTATTTCATTCTTTAACAGCTGAATAGTATTCCATATGTGTGTGTGTGTGTGTGTATATATATATCTCTCACATTTTCTTTATCCACTCATTGGTTGATGGGCACTTAGGTTGAGTCCATATTGTTGTGATTGTGAATTATGCTGTGATAAACATATGGGTACAGGTATCTTTTTAATATAATGATTTATTTTTCTTTGAGCAAACCTCCAGTCATGGGATTGCAGGATTGGTTTAGTTCTTTGAGAAATCTCCATATTGTTTTCCACAGAAGTTGTACTAATTTGCATTCTCACCAACAGCATATAAGCGTTTCCTTTTCACCTCATTCATGTCAACACCTATGGTTTTATTTCTGGATTCTCTATTCTGTTCCATCAGTATCTATATCTCTACTTTTATACCAGTATCCTGCCATTTTTGTTACTGTATCCTTGTCATATAATTTGAAGTCAGGTAATGTGATGGCTCCAGATTTATTTTTTGTTTTTGCTTAAGATTGCTTGGGCTATCAGGGCTCTTTTTTGGTTCCATATGAAGTTTAGGATTACTTTTCCTAGATCTGTGAAAAATGACATTGGTATTTTGATGGGTGTGTTGAATCTGTAAATCACTTGGGGAAATATGGACATTTTAAACTATGTTGACTCTTCTAATCCATGAAAATTTTCCATTTATTTGTGTCATCTATGATTTCTTTCGTCAATGTTTTATAGTTCTCCTTGTAGAGATCTTTCACCTTCTTGGTTAAGTATATTTGTAGGTATTTTATTTTCTTTATAGCTATTGTGAATGGTATTGGGTCTTTGTTTTAACTCTTAGCTTGACTGTTATTGGTATATGGAAATGCTACTGATTTGTGTACATTAGTTTTGCAACCTGAGATTTTATTGAATTTATTTATTAATTCTAGGAGACCCTGTCTATTGATAAAACTTTGAGAAAGAATGCAAAAACTTCCATCTTAAGAAGATAAGTTCTTCTGAAGACATTTAAACTTTTCTATTTAATTTTTCTGGAACTTAACCTTCAAGAGAAAGTACTGAGAATGCTTATATCATCATTAAATTATCGAATAGATTTGGTGCAGGAAATAACATTTCTTCCTATGACCTGTAAATGAACTTATCAGCCCTGTGTTTTTCTGCGTAAGTAGTATGGGATCCAGCCTGGGTTTCCCTGAGGGCTTTCAAATAAACAGTAGCAACAATAACAGCAAAAACAAAAACAATATAAAAATGTATTTTGAATGGATTGAAATTCAAACATGACAGAAACTTGGTTTCTTTGATAATAGGAATAATTAATAGTGCCTTCCTTAGAGTGTTTATTGACTATTTAATGAGATAATGCATGCTCAGCAAACACAGAGTCATAAACATTTAATAAGTAGCAGTGGCAGTTATTCTTAACTTGGTGCACATAGTGATTCACCCAGGAGCCCATCCTTGTGTTTTTCATCACACATTCCCAACACCTTCAATCCTCCCTTAACTGGGAACTCAGCTTCTCTGCATTCCGCACAAGTATCAGAAGCAGAGATATGCAAGTGTCTGAAACCTTACTGAAAAGTTACTGTCCTTTTTGTGTCTCAGCAGGACTTGCTGGGTGTTAATCCTTAACATTATACCAATGTCTCTTACTAGAGTCTAACAAGGAACCTTAATTATTAATTCCTACCCCTG
This sequence comes from Cheirogaleus medius, assembly GCA_008086735.1. Classification (NCBI taxonomy): domain Eukaryota; kingdom Metazoa; phylum Chordata; class Mammalia; order Primates; family Cheirogaleidae; genus Cheirogaleus; species Cheirogaleus medius. The sequence goes on from VBSM01002121.1 coordinate 20,313,437, forward strand.
TGCAGTGGGCTTTGTGCTGTCTCCTAGTTTCAAGGTTAAGGTGTAACAGGATCCCCTGGCAGCTCCTAAATCTTGTAAACTAAAAAGACTGATTTCAGATTTCCTAAGTCATCTTGATAATGTCAGTGCATGGAGTTTGCTTTAGCTAAGCAGGGCTGCCTGTAGTTATTTCTAGCTTCTCATTGGCAAAAGCCACAGAAGCCATGGCTTCATACTCTTTTCTGTGTTATCCACATCTAGTCCAGTGTCAAAAATCAAGGTGTTTAGTTAGTGGCTCCATAATTGTGTGCGATAAATGAATTCCTGAAAGATCCGTCATGCAAAATAAGTAAGACCTATATACAAAACAGATTACATAGAAGCAAACACAAACTTAATTTTCTGATATTTAAAAAGAAGCTAGTTTTTCAACCTGGGATATGTAACAAAAATTTCTATTTTACCTGTGGTGTTTTGTTCTCAGTAATGGATCAGTATTTTCTCCCAGAGCACCCACCTCTTCTTCATATAACCTTGAACTTCTACTAATTTTTCTGCACTCATTGCTCCTACAAAGACATTGCAGTTTTTAAAAACATAGTGATGCAACTTACGCCCTCCTATTGTGGATGAAACAGGATTTTGTGATGTGACCATTGTCAGCAGCAGGGAATCAGAGATCACTGGGAAATTGAAGTCCAGACTCACATAATACTTTGAAAGATGACTTACTGTTACTATTTTTTGTATGGGTTCTCCTTTAATACAACCTAAAGGGAATCTTTTTGGTTATTTCAGATATATGTATTTTCTTTGGACTAAGTATCCCTGAAGATGAGGCTTTAAAATGGAATTTATGTGTTAAATTTTTTATTAGCATTTGGATAATACTTGATTATTTTGGACAACACATTGATTGCAATTTTCAGATTATCTGACAAATTACATTGATATAGGTCCTCAATCACTTTCTATTGTCTAATATTATGTCCTGTCATACATTATATTACCTTCTTGGATCCTGTTACAAATTTGGGATTCCTACAATGGAGAGCTCTGAAGTGGCTGGTGAGTAGGATGTATATTAGCTTTTTGGAATATTTTATGAATATGCCAATTACTTCCATTTTCTTTCAGTTTAGTTTCTTTGAAAAGTACAAAGTGTAAACATGGTGACAACTAACAAGTAGCATGAGGAGAAGATAAGAAGAATTGGAGGTTATTATTGGGGCTGCTTTACATAACATGAGAGGGTATTTGCAGAACTATAAAACTTTTCTGAGGTTGGGCTATTTAGAAATCAGATGAATTTCTATAATAATGATATTATCTCTTCTTTAAAATCAGCTTTATTACTATAATTTGCATAAAGGAAATTAATATATTTAAGTGTGCAGTTAGATGAATTTTAACAAAAGACAGTGGTTCCTCCTTATCTGCAGGGGTATGTTAGAGAACCCTAAGTAAATGCCTGAAACTATGCATAGAACCAAACCCTACATATACTGTTTTTTCCTATATATACATACTTATGATAAAGTTTAATTTATAAATTAGGCACAGTAAGAGAATAATAGCAATTACTAATGAAAATGAACAATTATAACAATATACTCTGATAAAAGTTATGTAAATATGGTCTCTCTCTTTCTCAAAATATCTTATTGTACTGTGTACTTATTTGTTAGTGTACCACAGTTGACTGCAGGTAACCGAACCCTTGGAAAACAAAACTGTGGATAAGCAGAACTGCTGTATCCTTATAACCACCACTCCAGTCCAGATATAGAACATCTCCATCACATGCTTCTTTGCTTTGATCCTCATCTGCTACCCAACCCTAGGCAACCCTAATCCACTTTCTGTCACTATAAATTAGCCTGCACTTTCTAGAATTACATAAGAATGAAATTATACAGTGTTTAACCTTTTGTGTCTGGATTTTTCATTTAGCATGTTTTGAGATTCTTCCATATTTTTGCAAGTATCAGTATTTTGTACATGTTTATTTTTATTTAAGGAATGATATTCCAGTACATGAATATACCGCCGTTTGCTTATCTTTTCTCCTGCTGATTGTCATTGGGTTGTTTATAGTTTTAGGCTATTATGAATAAAGCTGCTATAAACATTAGTGTCCAAGTATTATTGTGGGCACATCTTTTCATTTCTCTTGAGTAAATATCTAGAATGAAATTACTAGGTCATATAGTTAGCATATGTTTAACATTATAAGAAACTATCAAACTGTTTTCTACAGTGGTTATACTATTTTACACTATAATCAGCAATGTATCATAATTTCAGTTCTATCAATTGGTATTGTTCATCTTTTAAAACGAATGTGTAGTGGTATTTCATTGTGATTTTAGTTTGTATTTTGTGATGGTTAACGATGTTGAGCATCTTTTCACTTGTTGATTTCCCAGTTGTATGTCTTCTGTTGTAAAGCGAGTGTTCAAATCTTTTGCTCATTTTAAAAATGTGTTTTTCGTAGATAGCATATAGTTGGTTGGTCTTGCTTTGTTATATAGCCTGACAATCTGCTTTTTACTTGAGGTGTTTAGATCATGTATACTTAATAGGATGATTATAATGGTTGGAATAAAGTTCGTCATCCTGCTATTTGCTTTAGATTTGTCCAATATTTATCTCCTTTCCCCCTATTATCCTTTTCATAAAATGAGTATAGTCTAATATTTCATTTTATAGCACCTACTGGTTTGTTAGCTATACTCATTTGTTGTGTTTTTAGTAGTTGCTCTAAGGTTATAGTATGCATCTTTAACTGATCATTATATAATATTAACTTTTCAAATAATCTTTTAGCACTTCAAAATGTAAGAACTGTGTAATAATTCCATTTCCAACCTCTTGTTCTTTGTGCTATTGTTGTCAAGCATTTTATTTATATACAAGTTACAAACATCATTAATTGATTTTTCTTTAAATAGTTATCATTTTAATACATTAAAAGTGAGTAATATCTTTTATAATTGCCCACATATTTACCACTTTCAGCATTATTCATTCCTTGTGCAGTTCTGAATTTTCAGCTGTTATAATTTTTCACTAGCCTGAAGAACTTCCTAACATTAATTGTAGTGCAGGTATGTTGCCCATGAATTTTTTAAAGGCTTTGTTTGTATGAAAATGCCTTTATTTGCCCTTACTTTTTGGAGAGTTTTTAGAAACTGATTTATAGTCTTTTTTTCCAGGTTTCAATCTTTTATTTTTCTTTTAGTATATGAAAGATGTTACTCTATTTTCTTCCAGCTTACATTGCTTTTGTTGTGATATTAGGCATAATTCTTACATTAATCCCTCTGTATTTTTTTTCTTGGGCTCCTTAAGATTCTCTTTTTATCTAGTTCGAGGTTTGTTGATATTCATGGGTCTGTGGGTTTATAGTTTTAACAAATTCGAAAAGCTATTGACAATTATTTCTTCAAATATTTTTCTGCCCCTTTTTCCTTTCTGGACTCCAATCTTAGGTGTGTTAATTGCTTGATATTATCCCACAGGTCAAGTATGGTCTTTTACAAAATTTTATTTTTCTGTTTCTTTCTCTAACATTTTTCTTTCTGTATTTCAGTTTAGATAGTTTTTATGGCTGTCTCTGAGTTTACTTATATTTTTCTCTGCAGTGTAAATCTGTCAAGTCTACATAGTAATTTTTATTTCAGATATTATATTTTTCACCTATAAATGTTTTATTTTGGCCTTTTTATCCTCCCTTTATCTCTTTATTATGTTTACAGTTTAAAAAATTTTTGGACATATTTATAATAGCTTTTAAAAATTCTTGTCTGCTAATTTCATCACCACTGTCATTCCTGGATCTGTTTATTTACTACTTTTTCTACTTACATCTTCTACTGACATGTTATATTTTTTTGCATCTTTTCATGTTTAATAATTTTTGATTTAATGCTAATCATTGTGATTTTACATTGTTTAGTGTCTTTGTTTTCTTCTGATATGGAAAGTTGGGTATTGTTTTGGTAATTAGGTTATTTTTGGATAAGTTTGAACTTGTTGAGATTTGTTTTCAAGCTTTTTCTGGGTAGGTCTACAGCAAAGATTAGCAAACTTTCTCTATAAAAAGAAAGATAGTAACTATCTTAGGCTTTATGGGTCAGCATACTGATCTCTGGTGTAGAGTACTCTTTATTCTAGAGCTAGTTGTGTCTTAACAGTACGCCATGATTTTTCTGGGCTCTCTACAGAATACCCCAGATATTCATTGAGATATCTCCACTCTAGCTGATTGGAATGCCAATATTTCCCAGGCTTCTGAGAGCACTGAAAATTGTCAAGCTTATAGCTCTCTGGGTAGTTGTTCTTTTTCCACTAATAGTTCTTTGCTTGGAAGAATGAAATTTCATTCTATGCATGTGTAGATTGTGATTGAGTCAAAGAAGCAAGGTGACTACAATTTAGATTTTTTTCTATCTGTATGAGTGCCCCCAAATTTCATTCCTTGTCTTCTCAACTCAACAAGACTACTAAACTCTGTATTTCTTCTGTCTATGCCATAGTTAAGAAAGTGCCTTTAAGAAGAAATACAGGGAGATTTAAAGGCTTATCTCATTTATTAATATTTCCTCTCTCTCAAGAATCATTTCTTTGTTGCCTATTTTTGTGTCTAAAAAACATTTGTTTCATATATTTTGCTCAGTTTTCTAATTGTTTACAATGTTATTGCTTATACATTTGCAATGACATTATAATGATTAAAGTAAAAAAACAATATAAGTAAAAGATAGCTTGATGACTAATCCAATGCATTCTACTGTTATTCCTGCTTGTATTGCTTAATTTATCATTTGGAATTTTCAATAGCTTAATATTATTAGGCTTGAATGTGAGTTTCCTTCCTCCTGTACCTTATTCAATAGATGAAGAAAACCTTGGCTGGTTATAGTTATCTCTTCATCATATAAAAGTATTGCTCTGTTATGTAGTTTTATGTAGTCTTGGAGAGTGAGTGCATATCACATTTGACTTCTCTGAGCAGTCACTTTAGTAGGTAAGTTAGGTTAGAATTCCATAAATGTAATTGACTTTGTGTAACTAAATTAACTTTTATTTTGTAAATTGGAGAATTAGAAAATTTTGCTCTATTTTTTGTGGGTAGTTTGTATATATAGGTGCTGGACTAATCTGAAATGTACCCACTTAATAACTATATATTATTAGATAAAGTAACCTAGAGCTTGTATTTCCTCATCCATGGAGGAAGATGGGAAAATGATGCCTACTTCATAGACATCACTGAGGATTAAAAATAACTTTGTAAAATGATCTAGCATAATTCCCAAAACATAATGGAAAGCTATCACTATCACCATCATCATCATAATCATCATCAGTAGTAGTAGCATTACTGTAATTGGTTGCTTTATTGCCAGGAATATGTGTGTGCATGTGTGTGTATGTATATATGTATACATATATTTGTGTGTTTGTATGTATACATTTGTATGTATATATGAATGTGTGTGTATATACACAAACCATTTGGTTTCTTTATATTGCTTAGAAGTCTGATGGGGCTATGTTAAATATTTTGGTTTATTTTACAGAATTGGCTATATCCTTATAATAAATAAAACAGAAATCAAAATCACAATGAGATACCACCTAACCCCAGTGAGAATGGCCTATATCA
>VBSM01002121.1:20319189-20333360 GCA_008086735.1 Cheirogaleus medius
ATTTTTTTTTTTTTTGGCTGTGGTGATTCTTCTTCATATATATAATTTACTGTGACTTTTAATTAATCATTTAACTATTGCCAATTGGATAGCATCATGTAAAATCTAAGAAATATACCAAGATACCAGTTATGTATTAGCTTCAGCTTAGACACCCCATGTGCCATTATCTCCATTTATTATTTTCACCTGGGGCAGAGAATATCCTCTTTGTTGCCACATATAATGCCACTATCTGTCAGTTGTATTCTTGCCTCTAAATCAGAGATTGGCAAATTATGATCTGTAGACCAAACCTGGACTGCCATATATTTTTGTAAATAAAGCTTTATTGAATGCAGGCACACCCATTTGTTTATGTGCTGTCTATGTATGGCTACTTTCATGCTACAATGGCAGAGGTGAGTGGTTGCAGCAGAGAATATATGGCTCACAAAACCTAAAATATTTCCTCTCTGGTCTTTTATAGACAGTTTGCCAATTCCTTCTCTAAATCAACAAACCCTACATTTTGGAACTCTGCTGCCCTTGCGGGCCACGTGTTTGTAACCTAGAGAAAGTACTTTTCCAGGATGAACACTGAAAAAGTTTCAAACCTCATTTTTTTTAACAATATAAACAGTGGTATCACAATATGTTTTCATAATTTTAAAAAAGTCATTTAAAAATAATAGTGTTAACATTGTTTTTTAGCATGCTAGAGATACACACTAAACAAATGCTAATGATGATTTTAAGAAGTGTGAGGGGGGTTGGGCCTAAATTTTTACTGTAAGGGTATGAATAATCCACACTTGTAATTTTACTTGCAATTGTTTCCCATATCATACATAATTTCCAAAGCAAAGGAAATTTCACTGTTTTCCAGAAAAGTTTTGGTTCCTTGAACTGGTAGCCTAAGCTTGCTGTGTGATAATAAGAAATTCATTTTACAAAGTAAGCTCTTAGAGATAGATGTTGTAATTATCATGTGATGATAGAACAAAGGCCAACCAAGTATTGCCGACTTATCTGGCTAATGCAAATTTTCTCTTCAGAGAACAGATTGCTAACACCATGTAATGCTAGTTATACTGGCTACATTTGAATTTGTAGGATAAAAGTGAGAAAGCAATCATTGTTGGGGGGATGGGGTGTGGAGAGTGAGTCTCTCTCTCTCTCTCTCCCCCCTCTCAAATCTATTTTGAGGAGAGGAGACTAAACTTAGGCAGCTAGAAAATACATGCAAACTCTTGATGGTAGTAAATCACCTGAGAGCAGATTGGTGCATGATACAACAGGTGGCTCTAAAAATGTGAAAATACAACAGTGTAGATGCCAAGAGAAATCCTCTCCTAAAAGCCTGGCTCCAATTTAATTTTGTGCCAGGGGTGAGAGATTAAGAGCTTTACAAAAATTCATCTTGTTTCCAATGAAACTTTGCATTTTTAAAGCTCCACCTCTTTTGTACTCATCTGAAATGAATTTTGCATTCCCTGATTCATTTTCTACTTCATGGTGACGCTTTTGTCTCTAAGTATTAAAACTTTCTACACTTTGATCTTTGTAGAATTATTAACATTTTTCACTTCTTTGCCATATGCTACTTTAGTGAGTTGATTAAAATAAAGTTTTCCATATCTCCTTTCATCTAATTTCTTTCAGAAGCTTTGGGGAAAAGTTTCCCCCCATGAAAGGCACCTAAATTTTAATAGATTTAATTTAGTATTTTTATTAGATGCTTATTATTGCCAAAATGCTGTTCCAGGAGTTTTTGGAGATACAAGATAAAACATAGACTCTTTCCTCAAATTTCTTACAACTTAGTGATTCATAAACTTTTACTACTTATAAAATTTTAGATGCAAGATAGATGGATAATAATAATGACAACAGTATTCTAATATATGAGTAGGTCATAATAATACTGCAGGCAAAATAAACTGCTATGGAAACATTTAGTATAGTTTTGAAAGGTGGTAATCCTTCATATGTGGTGGGCTTTGCTTTCTCTCTTGCCGTATCTTTACATCAGAAAGAATCTACATATATTATCTGTTTAGTTATTAGTTTTTTCAGTCTCTGTTGCATTACAGCTATTTTGCTTAGTTCTCTCTCTTTTTTTTAATTTCAGCATATTATGGGGGTACAAATGTTAAAGTTACATACATTGCCCTTGCCTCCCCTCCCCCCTTGAGTCAGAGCTTCAAGTGTGTCCATCCCCCAGACGGTGCACATCGCACTCACTATGTATGTATATACCCATCCCCTTCTCCCCCCTCCCACCTGCCCGACACCCACTATAAATCCTTTTTTTCTCTTTTTTAACATTTTGGTTACATTTTATATCTTTGCCTCTCCCTAGCAAGGGTTAGAGGTATGCCCTTCCCTTCCACAATGCTCACCACATCCCTCAGATGTGGGTCTACTCCCCAACCCCTGAATCCCTGGTGAACACCACCACCAGTTCTCTTTTTATTGATTGATTGATTGATTGATTGTTTTTCAGCATATTATGGAGGTACAAATGTTTAGGTTACATATATTGCCTTTGCTCTACTTGAGTTAGAACTTCAAGTGTGTCCATCCCCAGATGGTGTGCACCATACCCATTAGATGTGATTATACCCATCCTCTCCTTTCCTCTCCCACCAGCCCAACACCCGATAAATGTTACTACTATATGTGCACATAGACGTTGATCAGTTAATATCAATTTGATGGTTAAAACACATGGTGCTTGTTTTCCCATTCTTGTGATACTTCATTTAGTAGAATGGGGTCCAGCCTATCCAGGATAATACAAGAAGTGCTAGATCACCACTGTCTTTTGTGGCTGAGTAGAATTCCATGATATACTATATATACCACATTTTATTAATCCACTCATGGATTGATGGGCAGTTGGGTTGTTTCCACATCTTTGCAATTGTGAATTATGCTGCTATGAACATTTGGGTGCAGATATCTTTTTTACAGAGTGTCTTTTGTTCTTTTGGGTAGATGCCCAGTAATGGGATTGCTGGATCAAATGATACTTCTACTTATAGCTCTTTGAGGTTTCTCCATATTATTTTCCATTGAGGTTGTACTAGTTTGCAGTCCCACAAGCAGTGTAAGAGTGTTCCTGTCTCTCCACATCCATGCCAACATTTATTGTTTTGGGACTTTTTAATAAGGGCCATTCTCACTAGAGATAAGTGATATCTCATTGTGGTTTTGATTTGCATTTCCTTGATGATTAGAGATGTTGAGCATTTTTTCATATGCTTGTTGGCCATTATTCTGTCTTCTTTTGGAAAGTTTCTGTTCATGTCTTTTGCCCACTTTTTGATAGGGTTGTTTGTTTTTTCCTTGTTGATTTTCCTGAGTTCTAAATAGATTCTAGTTATCAGCCCTTTATCGGATGTGTAGCTTGCAAAAATTTTCTACCATTCTGTGGGTTGTCTGTTTGCTCTCTTGACAGTTTCTTTGGCTATGCATAAGCTTTTTAATTTGATCAGGTCCCATTTATTTATTTTTGTTGTTGCTGTGATTGCCTTTGGGGTCTTCTTCATAAATTCTTTGCCTAGGCCAATGTCTAGAAGAGTATTTCCAATGGTTTCTTCTAGAATTCTTATAATTTCATTTCTTAGGTTAAAGTCTGTTATCCACTCTGAGTTGATTTTTGTGAGAGGTAAGAGGTATGGATCTTGTTTCAGACTTCTATATGTGGCTATCCAATTTTTCCAGCACCGTTTATTGAATAAGGATTCTTTTCCCTGGTATCTGCTTTGTCAAAGATTAGATGCCTATATCAGGATGGTTTTCTATCTGGGTTCTCAGTTCTGTTCCATTGATCTATGTCTCTGTTCTTGTGCCAGTGCCATGCTGCTTTAATTGCTATTGCCTTGCAGTATGGCTTGAAGTCTGGTAAAGTGATGCCTCCCAATTTGTTTTTTTGCTTAAGATTGCTTTTGCTATATGGGGTCTTGTCTGGTTCCATACAAAGCGTAGAATTACTGTTTCTAGATCTGTGAAAAATGATTTTGGTATTTTAATAGGGATTGCATTGAATGTGTTGATCACTTTGGGTAGTATAGACATTTTAACAATGTTGATTCTGCCAACTCATGAGCATGGTATGGTTTTCCACCCGTTTATGCCTTCTGCTATTTCTTTCCTCAGTGTTTCATAGTTCTCCCTGTTGAGGTCTTTCATCTTGCTAATTAAATATATTCCTAGGTATTTTATTTTCTTTGTTGCTATTGTGAAGGGTATTGAGTCTCTGATTTAGTTCTCAGTTTGACTGTTGTTCATGTATAGGAATGCTATTGATTTGTATACAGAAAGGTATTAGACATAGAAGGACCACTTAATAAATGGTAAGCATTATTATCATTAGAGATGAGGATGCAGGTTTGGGAAAAGATCTCCCTTGTCTACTTTTGCTTTTGAGGAAAAAATATTTTTCTATCTACATTTTCAGAATTTTATATCTTTTTGGTCAGTATTTGCTGTGGGATGCCATGAATAAATGTGGTGAATGGAGATGACTTTCTGAAGAACAAGGGGTTTGGGTTGTGATTAAAGAAAACCCATAGCAGAATGAATAGTATGAAAGAGAGGATTTCAAAATTATGCCAGGTGATAGACACCAGTATATTGGAGAATAAACACTAAGTATAAGATGCCTCAAAACCTAAATGTGACTGGACAATTATGTGCATTTTATGAGGATAATGATGGTTCTGATCTTTAGGGCAATCATATTACAAAAGGGAAGGCCACCTTGATTACTGCCATGGAGCTTCCTGGGTTTGTGATGATATGGGGTCCAGCTGTCCTGGCAGAGATTGCTCCAGGATTGAGAGCTTCAGAAACTTTGTGCACAAGACTGTGATGAAGCATATCACCCAGAATTGGAAATTCTGGATTAGATCCAGTTGGAAAGTGTGAATTATTACCTGGTTTCATTTCTTGGTATTTTTCTACAATGTGTTGACAATTAGCATATACCTTAATGTCTTTTGAGCTCTAAAGGATCCATGCTTAGCAGGATTACCCCATTCCTCTATTGGACAGTTCTGATTTCCAGCAAGGCATTTTAACACGGAACTACTGACAATCTCCTAGTCATTTATCCTCCCAGTTGTAGAGTTCCTTCTTTCAGCTCTGCTATGGTCTGAATATTTGTGTTCCCCTTAAGTTCATATGTTGAAATCCTAATCCCCAAGATGATAGTCTTAATAGGTGAGGCCTTTGGGAGGTGATTAGGTCATGAGGATAGAGCCCTCTTGAATGAGATCAATACCCTTATAAAAAAGGCCTAAGGGAGCTCAATAGCCCCTTCTTCTTTCTGAGGACATAGCAAGAAAGTGCCATCAGTGAACAAGAAAGCAGACCCTCACCAGATACCATATCTGCTGGTGACTTGCTCTTGGACTTCCCAGCCTCCAGAACTGTGAGAAATAAATTTCAGTTGTTTATGAGCCACCCAGTTTATAGTATTTTGTTACAGCAGTGACTAAGCTGGATGGAATAAAACAGACTCCCATAGCAGCTTACTTATGTATCTCTCCTGGCAATTAATGTAATCAAGTGTTTATTTAATCTCTCAATCACTGTGGACTCTGAGCTCTTTAGTGACAAGTGACCCGTCTGTCCACTTTATTTCCCTAACCCCTAGCATGACGCTGATTAGGTATAGATGCCTAGTAAATTAATTTTTCATGGTTACATTGACCAAGGCTAATCACTGACAAGCCATCAAAATGTTGAGGATTGCTGTGATTGTAATCAAGTGTCAAGAAATTTTTATCCATCCATAAACAATATTATTTGTGCAAATATAGCTTGGTATATATATTTTTAAAATTCCATTTTCCTGTCTTTGTTTTTGTACTTTATGCTTATTTTAGTTTGTGCACATCTTGAGGGAGTTATGACTCTGTTGGTTACAAGTGTTGGTTACTTCCTTAAATCACTATTTTAAAGTTAAATTTCACATATATGCTTTTTTTAAAGTAGCACTTGTGCCTAGCATAGTGCCCGATACTGTAAATTTTCAATATGCACCCATCAATGCATAATTAAATGGACATCTCATTAATTATTAAATTCAATATTTTTTTACTAGAAAAAAGGAAACTCTATGTTATTTTCACTTTTCCCAAAATATTTTAGAAGCTCCCTGATTCCTCTGGAAATTTAAAATTAGTTTGAAATCATTAGGACTTTAGTATTTTTGCTTATGATTTTTTCTTTCCTTTCATTTCTTGAGTGCATATTTTGAATTAGTTTCAGAAACTGAGTTTTGGAAGCTCTGAGCCATACCATTAACTAAGTCATTTAGCAGTATGAAAATGCTTTCAGAGAGATAGATTCAGGGTTTCCAGAGGAAATAATTTCCCTTCTCACCACTGACTAGAACTTTTGAAACTGCCTTTTTACCTCCTGAAGTTAGTGATAGCAGTGAGTGGCTTCTGTATCTATTCTAAACGCAACTTTCCACAGCGGCATTATAAAGCTTGAAATGGCATCCCTGAGCATCCCGTTAATTAAGAATTCACAGCCCTGTTTCTCCTTCATTCTCCTCCACGGCCTGTGCTGTCAGGTTTTGCTCCTCTTCCTTAGTAACGAAAGCTGAAATTAGAATTCCGAGTGGAGGCGTCACTCCCCAAGGAGACTGAGAACACCACACTCTTCTAAACGTATTCTCTTTCAGAGCATCTGTCAGTAGGGGCTCACTTGTTAAAATGTGGACATTGCCCCATTCTGTCATTCACTTAGAAATAGTGTATTCCCTTGGGCAAGTAGTTTCTTTTTAGAAGGAAGTGTAATAAAAATCCTCAGTTAATAAACCATCATTTTCACTATACCCTCATAAACATAACCAACATTTTTCTCAAGTAGCTTCTTGGTAGATAACTTCAATTTAAAGCCTTTTTGAAATAAGTCAGATTATTAATATCTACCTCACTGGGTTGTTGTGACTATTAAGTAAGCTAATGTGTTTAAATTGGTTTGCATTATGGCTGAGAAATAACAGGTAGTCAGTAAAGTTTATCTGTTATTGGTAATATTTTATAATAGTAAGTATATACGTAACATAAACAAAATAAACTGTTAATTATTTGAATAAGTTTCTAGAGTGCTTGGGGGGGAGCAATAATCTTACTACAAATTAGCCCAAAGGTTATAGTCATAAAAGTGAACATATTCTTTAAACATACTTTTTTCAACATGCTTTTTATTTTATTTTATGTATTTCTTTTAAATAAATTGGATTCATTTGGAATAGAAAGCAGGTAATTGACAAGAATAAAGGAGACAGATCATTGTTAATGGATGCATGAATTAATGGTGAAGATGTTAATTGACATAACCCATGCACTTTCCTATGATGCTGTATTTTTATTTTCCATTTTAAAACCTAATGAGAAGTAAATTCAGCAAAGTCTCAGGTTATAAAATCAATGCATACAAATCAGTAGCATTTCTATATACCAATAACAGTCGAGCTGAGAGTCAAATCAAAGACTCAACACCATTCACAATAGCTACCAAGAAAATAACATAACTGGGAATATACTTAACCAAGGAGGTGAAAGATCTCTACAGAAAGAACTACAAAACACTGAGGAAAGAAATCATAGATGACACAAACAAACAAGAAAACATATCATGCTCATGGATTGTTAGAATCAACATTGTTAAATGTCCATACCACCTAAAGCAATTTACAGATTCAATGCAATCCCCATCAAAATAGCAAGATCATGTTTCACAGATCTAGAAAAAATAATTCTACATTTCGTTTGGAACCAGAACAGAGCCAGAATAGGCAAGGCAATCTTAAGCAAAAGGAACAAATCTGGAGGCATGACATTACTAGACTTCAAACTATACTACAAGGCTATAGTAATCAAAACAGCGTGATATTGGCACAAAAATGGAGACATAGACCAATGGAACAGAACAGAGAACCCAAATATAAAACCATCCACATACAGCCAACTGATTTTGGACAAAGGCAATAATATGCACCGGGGAAGAGAATCCCTATTCAAGAAATGGTGCTGGAAAATTGGACAGCCACATGCAGGAGAATAAAACAGTATCTGTGTCTGTCACCACTCACAAAAATTAATTCAAGATGAATAAAAGACTTAAATGTGAGGCATGAAACCATAAAGGATTCTAGAAAAAAACATAGGAAAAACTCTTCTAGATATTGGCCTAGGCAAAGAATAACAATAACAATTATAGCAACAACAAAAATAAATAACTAAATGGGGCTTGATTAGATTAAAAAGCTTCTGCACAGCTAAGGAAATAATTAACAGAGCAAATAGACAACCTACAGAATGGGAGAAGATATTTGCATGCTGTACATCTGATAAAGAGTTAATATCCAGAATCTACAAAGAACTCAAATCAACAAGGAAAAAAATCAAATAACCCCATTAAAAAGTGGGCAAAATATGTTAACAGAAGCTTTTCAAAAGAAGATAGACAAAAAACAACAGAGGTTGGTGTGGATGCAGAGAATAAGGAACACTTAAATACTCTTGGTGGGACTGCAAATTAGTACAACCTCTATGGAAAACAGTATGAAGATTCCTCAAAGATGTAAATGTAGACCTGACATTTGATCCAGCAATCCCACTACTGGGTACCTACTGGAAGGAAGAAAAAAGTCATTTTATCAAAAAGACACTTGCACTCAAATGTTTATTGCAGCAGAATTCACAACTGCAAAGATGTGAAGTCAACCCAAGTATCCATCAATTCATAAGTGGATTAACAAAATGTGGTATATGTATATGGAGTACTACTCAGCCATAAAAACGATGAATTGATGCCTTTTGCAACAATTTGGATGGAACTGGAGACCGTTATCCTGAATGAAGTATCACAAGAATGGAAAAACAAACACCGCATGTAGTTACTATTAAATTGGAACTAACCAATTAGCACACATGTACACAGAGGGAAGTAAAACTCAGTAGAAATCAAGCAGGGGAAAAGGGGACGGAGGGGATGGGCAAAACCTACCTAATGGGTACAATGAACACTATTGGGTGATGAGCACACTTAAAGCTATGACTCAAGCCTTATAAACATGATCTATGTAAACAAAAATATTACCCCCTTAATATTCTGAAATAAAAAAAAAATATATATATAAATAAAATAAAACCCAAGGAGGACTTATCCTCATAGCTGGCCTTTAAAGGCTCCTTCCTTTCTTGACTTCAGTTTCAGCTTCCATTGAGTTTAAAAGCTTAATAAGCATACATAAAGGTACTAAGTTTATATTTAATGTAACATGTCAAATGTGTCTAGGCTATTGATCATTTTTATGAATAATATTAATTTTGTCCTTATTTTTTATACCTCCAATTTAATGTGCAATTGAAGTGATAATTATTTCTTATGAAGAAAGTAATGACTGTTTCACTTAAATTTGTGTTGAAAGAGCTACAGCAACTTGCTTTCCAAAAATAGACACGCAGTAAGGTGGGAAGGACTTTGTTAAGTTTATGGTATTGTTTTAGAAAAGGTAGCACAGCCTATTTTGTAAGCTTGTTAATTATCTTGGCATTTTCTGGGGCCGGAACAGTTTCAAAATACATTTTCATATTTTTACTGTCAGAATTTCTTTACTAAAAGTGACTTAGGGAAAGCTTACCATAGTTTACAAAAGAGGATCATTTCCATTTATTTTTAGTAATCTGCCTCCAATTCCTCATTTACTATTACAAACTTGCTGAGGTAGACATGTAATTTCTCTGGACCTTTTCAAATCTCTGTATGAAACTGTAAGTATATAATTGAGGGCAGTTTCAATCTGTCACCTGTATTAACTATATATGTATTAAATAAAAAGGATAGGTAACAGGGACAGGAATATCATGCAAAAGGCAGATTTACATGTAATTTTCACATTAAGTACTGAAATTAGGGATCACTTCCATATACCTACATAGATAAGTTTTTAGACTGTTTCAGAAAAGTTGGTCACAAAATGTTTTGTACGACCTTATTCTTTGTTGTTGCAGAAATTCAATCAAGAGGTAATGGTTTTGCAAAGGTGCCGGGAAGTGGTAGGATTCTGGATATACTTTGAAAATAGAGACCATAGGATCTCCAGGAAGATTGGATGTAGATATGTGAAATATAAAGGTATCCAGAATGACTCCAAGGATTTTGGCTTAAGCAATTGGAAGCATGAAGTCACTAACCTGTGAGAGAGGAAGACTGAAGATGGAACAGTTTTTTAGGGGGAACATGTTGAGTTCTGGAATATCCTCCTCTTGTTTCTCAAGATTCTTTTTCTACTCTTTGGAACTTTATTCTCTGTTCCAAAAGGCTGATCTGTGTTTATTTCATCCATAGATCATTTGCCCTTTGACTCTAGATTATGTTCTGTCAGTAGGGAGCATATAGACTGGAGGGAGAAAGGAGAATGAGATCATGGATCTGTTCTCTTGGCTTCCTCACAATGAGGTTTTTCTCAGGTTCTCTGAGTGTTACCTGACCAAATGTCACCACTGTTCTCCTGGTGGCCTCATCTATACAATTCTCTCCTTCCAGTTTCTAGCAACTCCTCTTCCTCTCACTGTTTTAGATCTATGGATCTTAACAACTCTGTTCCGACTAACCCAGAGTCATTACACTATCTATCATGGTTCCTCTATATCCTGCCTACACCCCTGTAAATAGTCACTTTGTAAATAAACATTTCCCAAATTGTCTAATTTTAGTGTGCCTTCTGGTATTTCTGAGGACCATGAATGATAGATTATCCAAGTGGAACTGAAGAGTAAGATATTGATGATTCTTGAGTTCAGGAGAGAAGTGTGGCTTGGAGGTATAAATTGGGAGTAATTAGCATACAGATGGTATTTAAAGTCAAGTCTGGAAGAGATTACCAAGAAAATAAGTATAGATAGTGAAGAGAAAAGGATCAAGTACTAGACTTGATCTGGACAAAAAAATAGGAACCTGCAAAGGAATCCAAGAAGGAGCAACTAGTGAGTTGAGGGAAAACTCTGAGTGTGGTGTTCTGGAAGCTAAATGAAGAAAGCATGACAAAGAGAATGGAGGCAATCAGCTGTGTCAAATACTCCTGATGGTCAAGTATTATCCAGATGAAGAATTAACCATGGGATTGAGCAACATGATAGAGATGAAAGTCTGACTGAAGTTGTTGGAAACAAAGAGTACAGACAAGTTTTGAAAAGATTTTTGCTACAATGGGATGCAGAAGAATCGGGGTGGTAGCAGGAAGTAAAAGTGGGGTCAAAGTCAGAACAATAAGAGAACTGTCTACACATAATCCTTTTGTAATATCTTCTAGACCCATGAGTTTAAATACTATGTACATGCATACACTTGATTGCAAGTGATGTGCCAGGGAGTGGAAACAATGTGCCAAACCTGGCTTGGAAAGAAATCATGATGCATTTGGGAAAATGAATGATTGCAAGTAGCTCAACGTGGGCTATAGGATGTATTGAAACAGAGATGAGATCCTTCATCCTGTGAAGTACTGAGTCCTGTCAACAACCATGTGACTGAGCTTGCAAGTGGATCCTCCCCCAGCTGAGTGCTGAAATTTCTGCAGACACCTTGTTTGTAGCCTGGTGAGAGACCCTGAGACAGAAGATCCAGATAAACTGCACCCAGATACATGACCTATAGAAATTGGGAGATAATACAATTTAAATAACTAGGTTTTGGAGTAATTTTTTATGTACCAAGAGTTAACAAATACAGCCTTTCCAAAAAATTACTCCAGTTAACATTACAGAGTTAAGAATAGATTAGAGAGAGGCAAGATTAGGAGAAGTGAGTCCAGTAAAGAGTCTACTTGTAGAAATGCATGTGAGAAATGATAGTTGCAGGCTACTGTACTCTTCTGTAACCTTCTGGAATGATCTTTCTTCCTTTTACATTTCTCTGCAGCTGAGCTAGTTCTCAAGACTATTTACCTTACCTCTGTAGGCCAGGCTAATTTCAGTACTAGTGTCTATTACATTGACCCATTCTTCTGCAGTTAAGTCTTCTGTTTGCACTTTTATTATAATAAACATCCCATGGCCCTGAAAATTCCACTGAAAGAAGATTTCAACATAATTACAGGATTGTATGAAATTCAGCCAGACCAATTTTAAGTACTGTCTGTAACTTGAAAGGTAGGGCATTACACAATTTTTACCTGTCAATATCTTAGCATTGATAACTTTGTCAAAATAACAAGAGCAGGCTCCTGGAAGAATAGAACACAGCACAGGAGGCTATTTTAGTGGAGGGAAGGGAAAAGCATATTTAACTCCACTGCCTGGTGCCCAGCATATAGTAGGTGCTTGATCAGTACTAAATGGATTAACAAATAATGGATATCAAAGCCGGGATGAGGAGACTCACATTCAGGGAAGAATATGGGGCACAGGATGTTTGAAGGAAGCTGGGGTAGTATTGGAAAGAGAAAGTGAGGCACGAAGAAGGAATTAGGGAGGAGGTACTATCAATAAACCATCAACTCCACGGTTTTATCTATATCTATCCCTGCTTAATTGTTAGGAAAAAAATAAAGCCATTGTGATAAAGATTGACATATTATTTAGGATTTGGGGCAGTGCATTCCATTGCATGGGGGAGGGAAATGTTTTTTAAATATTCAGGTAGTATCTATAATTTCTGGAGAAATTTCACTCAACCTAGTCTGTTAATATCATGAAAAGGTCCATTGAAATAAGCTTCCAGCATGCTCTATGAATGCAGGTGAAATTTCATAAATTGTAAAGTCTATAGAATGAAAAGAAATCCTACTTATTCCTACATGTTTGGTAGATTTTGGGAGTTTGGGTTTTGAGGTTTTACTGAACTGTATCTAATGTTATACTAGGTAGGCGATGTTTACAAGAACCAGAGGGATTGTATGATTATTGTAATAGAAAAAAAATCAGCTAATAATGGAATACATTAAGCTATAATGCCAAGAAGGATTTAAATATTTCTTGTTTCCCATTTCTAATTATATGATTGTCATTTCTGCTTAATTTTAGAATGCTCATGGCATGACTTAACTGTAAGTTTAATTTTACTACTATCATATCCTGAGGATAAAGATTAAGGATTTTTGTTTATGTTTTCTCAAAATTTTATTATTTTCATTAAGTTTTTACTTAAATGTGCAAAATGGTGATATCATTTATTTTAACCTTACAATTAAGGAAATTCATTGAACGTCATATAGATATTATAAGCTAATATGCATTTTGTCCTGTTTCTAAATAAAATGGAGAATTTACATGTGCTGGGGTTCACACTTTGTAATGTAAAAAGTTTTTACACCATGTGCTGTATTTAGAAGGTAGTTTTCAGTAATTTATGCTTTGAGGAAAAATGAATATGTTAAAATTCCACCCTTTACGCCACATGCAGTAGTTATTAGCGAAGTCAACATATTGCTTGACTGTCTTCATTATTACTTTAAGACTACTTGTGTTTAACTAATAGCTTTTTTTTTATTTTATTCTCCCAATGTACTAAAACTTTCAGAATACTCAATACAGCTGTTCTATATAATGACACTGCCTCATTAGTTTGATGCATTTGAGCATACATACTAATAAGGACAGTCACAAGGAAAAAATACTTTATTTCATTCTTCCCTGGTGTTCCTTTTTGAAATAAGAACATTTGCCACTAGTGGATGTAGCAGCTCAAATGTAACCAAAGGAAAAACTCAGGAAAAGGCACAGATGGTCTCATTGGACTCTAGAGGAACTACTTGTCTATATCGGTGGCACTTTCTCCCTGGTTTATCTACCTCTTTGCATAGCATAAAATTTAATTTTTCAGGTAACACTTCCATGGCCATAATTAACGTCAAGGCTGTAATTTCCTAGTGTGGGCAGATAAGAGTTACTCAGCTAAAAATAGACCTCCCAAATAGTCCCTATAAAACCTTGTGGTCCTTTTCGATGAAAAGAATTTCCTGCAATTCAAGACAGCATGCAGGTGCATTATTTATATGCATTGCTGCTTTAGCCATTGTTATGCATCATTAATTATACCATGGGGTCCACCTTTTTCTGAGGGGAAAAAGGTATCTTCCTCCTAGACAAATCCTAAATTGAATTTTCTGGACCATAACTGACATTGATGGTTTTGTCTGTAATAGACTTGAAAAAGGT
>VBSM01002121.1:20333370-20362567 GCA_008086735.1 Cheirogaleus medius
TTTTTTACATTGTGGAATCTTCCATTTGCTAGAAAACTGTCAATAGAAGAGTAGAGATACATGCTAGCATATTTGAAATTTAATGTCCATCACTTCCACTGAAAATGTTTTCTGAAAGAGGGTTCCTATGTAGATTTATAACACTCAGGAAGAGAGAAATTTTAAGCTGCCAAAGTACAGCTATAACCAAACACTAATCTTTTAGAAAAGGGTTTCAATGGCTAGGAAGGAGATGAAACCTGTTCAGAGATTTGTGTTCAGTGTTCTGTGTCTTGATTCATTATTAGCCTCTGCTATATTTGATTTCTTTTATGCTATACTATTTATTATATTTTAATGTACCTAATTCTACAGAAACTTTTAGATATAACTGCAAACTTTTAGATATAACTGCAAAGAGAGAAGTACAAGACATAGATAACAACAGTGTACCAAGAGATTGCAAATCAACAACAATTAATTCATTTATACCCTTATTCGGTCCTCAAATGATTTCATGAAGGCTTTAACAACATAAAATATAGTAAAGTTAAGAGATGGGGAGATGGTGGGAAATGTTTAATAGCAGGAAAACAACATGATATGGTTTGGTTTATTTTTAGGCTCTTTTAGAGGCTATGATTTCAGGAAAGAATAACATGAATATTCTGGATTCTTTGTGTCCTTAGTAAATGTCTAGAACATTTCAATCTATCCCTAAGGAAAAACCAAGGAAAAAATTTTTGTCTTCATTTCATTATGGGTACAGTTCTTGGTCAATTAAAATAATATTCAAAATGTTTTCTAAATGAACAAAATTGTCCTTTAAAGTTAATACTTATGAATCTGACCAATGTAGAGTTTAGAAATAAGATTTAGAAGCAGAATGTAAACAAAGGAGGAGATCATTTATTCTTTAAGCCAGAGGGTACTGGCCCTAACTCCAAAAAGCATATTGAATTTAGGTCTCAGTTAAAAGGCAGCTATAAAACCATTAATAAGCATTCTGAGAGACAAGAGGTGTCCATGTTAAACAGACCGTTGAAACCTGAAGGCTTATTTACCTCAAGTGGTTTCCAGAAACTAGTTCCTCCTCCCTCTCCAGCACACACCAGTTGTACCAGGGGCTTTGTCCTAGGGGTCTATTCCTTTTACAGTCATTAATATTGGAGGAGACACATAAACTTGTAAGGAAGTGTGAGATAAATAGTAAAGGGTGATCCAGATGGCTGTAGTGTGATTACTCATTAGGGATAATGAAGACTGAGATTGTAAAGATCCCCTGGATTAAGAGAGATATTAAAGCAGGGGAGGTAGTTAAGGAACTTGGAAGAGAAAACAAAAGGAAGCTCAACACTTATCCAGAGAAGTTATATGAAAAAGGTGACCATATTTAGATAGGACTGTCTTTCTTATACATAATGGTGTTATAATATTTATCAAAAATTGATGTAACATCAGCACTGAATTCCAGTTAAGAATTCTGCCTGATTCTTTCATCCTGGGTTTTCATCTGAAGTACAGGTTCACACTTTTTTCTCCCTCTCTCTTCCTTCTTTCTTTCCTTTCTATATTTAATTTGTATATACTGCTTTAATATTTCCCTATTGAGTTTAATTACTGTCATTTATATGAGTAATACAAGAATACATCTAGTAAAAAAAAATTCCAAGTTATAGCAATCAAGTGAAAGTCCCCTTTGGGGACAACCTACCCATCTCACCCCTCTGCCTTCAATTATACTCCTCTATCACCAGGGGTAACCCTGTAGCTAGTCTGTTTGTTAATTCCTGGAACTAGTCTATGTTTAGATCTTTCTAATGTGCTTTCTAAAATTCTTTCTTGAGATTTAGGTATTGTGCATGCTTCACAGCCAACACATCTTAGCTCATGCCTTAGTATGAGGTAACTGACTGCAAATGATTTATCATTGATAAAGCAACTGCAAATTATTCTAGTACTTTTGAGAATCTGCATCTATTTTTGTATTCTTTTAAATTTTACCTATGGATAAAATTTTTTAGTAACTTAGAATATGAGATAGGTGAAGAAAAAAGGTGAATGATGTATTTCTATGAAAAGTGAAAAAGAGGGAATAGAATGAACATTTTGATACAATTATGATGACCAAGTCAAAGGTAGGCAAAATGTTGTAATACAAACACATATAAAGATGTGCATATGTACACATTTTCATGGTTATGTAAATTTTGAGGTTTTCTTAGGATGTAGTGGAAGATTGTCCCATAACGTAGTACCTTGTTTGTGGATTCATTTTGTCAGATCAATGATTCTAAGCAAGTTCAGAGATTTTTCGATCAGGATCATAAGTATGATAAGCAGAAGTAAAAAAAAAATACTATTTCTACCTTGCCTCTTAAAAAAAGTCTTCAGCTGTGATAGTATAACCCATGTATAAGTTCTTTTTCATCCCATAAGAGTATGGTTTCAGGTACCCTTTTAAGTGGCGGGACTGATCTCACTGTTTCTCTAGCCCAGCTCATGGGTGGGAATGTTGCCTGTCAATGAGCAGAGCTTTATCCTCCATGTTAATTCCTATCAAACTGAACTGACTGTGTTCCCAGTGAGACATTAATAAAATCTCTATTGAAGACTTTGTAAAACTGCCTTGAGTGTTGAGAAAGGTAGACTTTTATTTCCTCCTTTATCAACAGATTGTCAGTAATGATAAACTAATTCTTTCTATACTTCATCCTAAAAAAGCTTGTCATATATGGCTTTCATTATGTTCAAGTACATTCCTTCTGTGCCTACTGTTTTGAGCACTTTTGTCAAAAAAGGGTGTTGAATTTTGTCAAATGCTTTTTCTGCCTTTATTGAGATGATAATGTGATTTTTACCCTTCATTTTGTGGCATATTACATTTCATGACTTGCATATGTTGAACCATCCTTGCATCTCAGGGATAAATTCCACTTTATCATGGTTTATGGTCCTTTTAATGTGCTGTCGAATTTAGTTTGCCAGCATTTTCTTGAAGATTTTTGCATCTATCCTTGTGAGAGCTATTGGCCTGTAATTTTCTTTTCTTTTAGTGTCTTTGTCTGGCTTTGGTATCAGGGTAAGGATGGTCTTGTAAAATGAGTTTAGAAGTGTTCTCTCCTATTTTATTTTTTGGAAAAGTTTGAGGACTTGCATTACTTCTTTAAATATTTCATAGTATTCACCAGAGAAGCCACCAGGTTCTACGCTTTTCTCTGTTGGGAGATTTTTGATTACTGATTCAATATCCTTATTTGTTTTTGGTTTATTAAGGTTTTCTATTTCTTCATGATTCAATGTTGATAGATTTTATGTATCTAGGAATTTATACATTTCATCTATGTTTTGTTGGAGTATAGTTGTTCACAGTAGTTTCATAATTCTTTTAATTTCTGTGTTATCAGTTGTAATGTCTCTTCTTTCATTTCTGATTTTATTAACATGAGAGTTTTCTCTCTTTTTTTCTTAATTGGTTTAGCTAAAGGTTTGTCAATTTTGATTACCTTTTTAAAAAAACAACTCTTGGTTTCATTGATTTTTTTCTACTGTTTCCCAAGTCTCTATTCCATTTATTTCTGCTCTGATATTTATTGTTTTCTTTCCTCTGATAACCATGGGATTAATTTGTTCTTATTTTCCTAGTTCCTTAAGGTGTAATATTAGGTTGTTTAAGATCTTATAGATTTTCAGTATGTATTTTCTGTCCATTGTTGAAAGAGGGGCATCCTTCCATTTTTATTAAGGATAAATCTTTATTCCCCTTGCATTAAAAATAATTATATTATCCCTTAGATTATTGGTTTAAAATTTTGTTAATTTTTTTCTTGATACATTTATTGTAAATTTGCATTTTCCCAAGGAATTACAGGTCTAAGGCATTGTTATTCCACTATTCACCACAGCCATACACTATTATGATTGTATTTTGCCATGTATATTTTTATATATTGTATTTTATCAATGTTCCTTCAAGGCTCTGTGGGCAATATGTATGTAGAGGCTCAGCTCACAGCAAAGGATTTTGTTCCAAATTGCTAAATAGAATTTTGATGATAGACTAGATCAATGGATAGCTCCTGTTGCTCCTTTTAGTAGCAGTAGGAAGAATAAAATAGTTTTTCCTTTAAGTGAGAGAAAAGCCAGCTTAATCTGCCTATACCAGGATTTTTATGGAGATCACAGTTCCGTTCAGTACTGTCTCGGACCCTTATACCTCACGTGCATGGGAGGAAGAGTTAGAAGAGGGACAATGGAGAGGAATGGCTGGGATTTCTTTCAGAAGGGTAATATCCAACTCTACTTCTGCTCGCCATTCTTTTACAAACAAATATTTTTAAAATTTTTCTAGTCTTCATTTCTTTTTCACAATGAATGCCCCACCTATTAGAAGAATGAGCAAAAAATATTTTTGGATTGAGTAGTACCCTCTTTTCTTTGGAACAGATTGAAATGAAATACCCTTGGAGGCAGGTAACAGTTATAGGGTGGAACAAAGCTTGGTTCCTGCAAGTGGGCATGGTATTTTGTTAAAAGGTTAAAATTAATGTAGCCTAAAATTATTATGCTCTTATCATATGGTAGTGATCTTTTGCACTTTGATCATCCTTTAGTGAGCAGAAGAGCAATTGGTTTTGAAAAGAATGTTGACCCTTTTTATAGGTATTCCCTTGTTTATCTCCATGTACAGATGGAGGGGCTTTTTCTTCAAGCATTTGTTCCTGTCAGACTTATCAACTTTCATAAGAAAATGTCAATCTGGCCTCTGGGTTGAAGAGCCATTAAAACATATGGCTTTGCACTTAACCAGAAAAACAGAATAGCTGCACACCAGGTACTTGTCAGGGAATATAATCTTCAACTCGCTGCACTTCAACACTTATCAGAAGCTCAGCTGGGAGAAACCATATTGATGATAGATTGTCTAAAGGACATGCAGTCTGTCCATTCACTTGGATTCTCTTAAATCTACCCCATCTAAGGTAGAAAGCAAAAATTCTGGAACACTGTTCTGCTTCCAGTGGGAGTATGCATACTGAAGTGTGGAGTAACATTTTGCCATAAGCTTATGCTGAGTGATATTAGAAGAAACAAATCTTTGAAACCCATTGTATTCACTGTGAGACTGTCATTAATGATTCTTCACCACATTACACACTTTTCTCTTTATGAGGGCCCGCAGGAGAAATTTCTCTCCGGTGTCAATGGTACCAGCCATGGGTGTGTTCTTCTTTGCAACTGGCTTGTTTATAAGCACATAGACACTGAACAATAACTGATTCTGCCCCTGTCTTTGAGTTATTTGTTAGCAAACATAAAGTTGTAACCCATTTCTGGTAAGCATGCAGAAGGTTACAACATATATTTTGAGAGCTAATTACATGCCTGGCCTTACCTTATTTAACTTTATATAATTAACTCATTTTGTCTGGGTAAGATGGGAGAGAGCAAGGAAAGTCTTCAAATAAAAGCTGATCAGTTGAGTCTGGAAGGGCAGTAGTTCCCAGATAAAGAACTCACTTGATTTGTAGAGCATAACACTTTGGGTCTAGAGCTAAATCCGTGCTAAAATGACATTTTACAGAAATCCAGGTCATATTATTATGTCTCACTGCTATGTCATTTCTGTCTGAGGCTTAAACATTCTGTCTCTAGAGACCCACTTTTTGTTTCAGCTGGTTCTCCACTGAGAAAAAAGTCTTTCAGGGGAACTGAAAGGAGAAACATTTGGCAATCAGGTGAGTGAGGAAGAGATGTAGTCTAGAGATGATAAGGAAGCAGAATCCATAGGAATTACTTTGTTTTGAGCGTTCCATTCAGGAATGGTTAAAGTAGAAACTTCTGAGACTGAAGCCAACTATCCAGATAAAATATTGGCACTCAGCCACCAAGTGAATGTGCGTGCCAGGCCATTAGTCACACAGATGCCTCTTTCACAGCTTGTGTCAAAGTCTGTCACCAATTTTGGCAGCTGCAGGTAACTCATTCTTTCAGGAACTGCATGCTACAGAAATTATAAACCTTAATTTTCACCAAATGTTAAAAGACCTATTTGCTTTTTATAAAGTAATAGTTAAAAGCAGTGTTTTCCAAACTCTGATCTATGAAGAATGACAAGCATTTTCTTTTATGAGTTTGTGATGTAATGAGAAGGTGCTGCAAGAACAATGCAGTGAGTTTTTCATGAATCTAAAGTAATTTAATTTAAAAAAGTCTGTGTCTTATTCTGGGATTGTGTACTTCCTACTTTTGGGTGTTCATATGTTCCTTCTTTTATGAAATTATAAGAGATTTTAAAAATGCCTCCTATTGTTACTGTTAAATAACAACAATAATAACAACCTAAGTGAGTCTCTAGGGCTGGCAAGTATGGTTGTTCAGGTTGTTTACTGCATAGTGCAGTAAAATTACACATGTAATTACATGTTTGGTGATTATCCAGAGTCTGGAAACTACTAACTGAAAGTATGTCAGCTTTTTATATACCCTATATACACTTTTCTCCCCAATTGGAAAGTTTAGCTATTGCTTCCCACTAAGCAATACCACTTCATAAATGATTCCTATGAAAATATTGTGAAGATGAGAAGATAATTACCTACAGCTTTGTCAAACAATGCGGAACAGATTAATATGCTTCACTGATGTGATGAAGATGACATCTGGTATCCTTTAAAAGAAAGCTTCTGCAACTCAGGACCCCAAATTTTCTAGTTGTCAATAGCAACGCCTCTTTCTCAGGTTGTTGATTGGCACTGAGAAGCACTTGTCGGTTCCTAAAATTTATTTAATATGCTACAACAGAATGAAAGACAGGAGGGCTTTTATACATTGCCTGCTGCCCTACAGTGTCTTCGGGAAATAAGTTTAAATGATTTTCTACTAGGTTTCTAGTCTTCTTTTTATAAAGACATACATTGTATGCACACGTATGCTCACACACTTGTAGTATTTGCCATATCCCAGGTCCATTGTGTGCAACTGAAATGGAATGGGAACAGAGTTATTTATAGGCGAGGACAGCCTGTTATTATGTGCTAAGCACACTGAATACAAAACTAGTGCTTCACCAATTTTAGAAATTAGGTTTACAAGGTCATACAAATAACACCACTACTTGTTACTGCATGATTCTATAAGGATAAGGAAACATGTTTTTTTGTGTGTGTCATTGAAATTTCTGTAGAACTCTTAATCCTAGCACAATTCACTACCATAAAAAGCCGAATAAATACATCTCACCCAGGAAGGGGTTTTGCAGGGTTGAATGACTGCAGGTGATAGTCTAAGCAAAAGGATTTTTCATTCCCTCTCTACTGGAAAGACAATAATTTACCCAGTGTATATAAATTATGCTACTAGAATCTGTCTTCTTTACAGAATGTAGTTTCATTGTCATATTTCTATAAGAGATAATTCTCAGAATATAGTAAAATGTAACTGGCAGATCCTTATTTTATTGGATTTGTGGATAATTTCTGATGTGTGAGATTGAAAAGTTACCTTGTAGCATTTAATTTAGTTAAGAAAATAACTTTAATATGACATTAGGTTTAGTTTATTCTTCTCCAAAAACATCATGTGATCAGCCACTTCTTTACCCATACGCAGTTGGGTTTTAAAACAATGTAGTAAGTACTTTATTTTTATTTTATTTTATTTATTTATTTACTTTTATTTCAGCATATTATGGGGGTACAAATATTACGATTACGTATATTGCCCATGCCCCCATGTAGTAGGTACTTTATAAAGGCTCACCTTATAATAATTTTGGAAAAAAAATCTCTTTAGATATGGATGAAATGTAAGTCTAGTTTTATTTGAAATACCATTAATGATCTCAATAGGTAAGTTTTTCCTAACAACAAGAACAAAATAAAACCTAAGCATGTGATAATTTTAAATATTCTGGTCTTATTAAAGCTTTTGGGGAAAAGGTGAAATATAAATAAATATTAAAGTTAGAGCTTGTTAGTTTTCAGAACAATTCATACATTTTTTCCATTGCCTTTCCTCTGTCTCTGTCTCTTTATTCCTCTCTCTCTCTCTCTTTTTCTCTCTCCCTCCCTCTCTCTCTCCTTTAGCTTCTCTGCTTTGTATCCTACCTCCTACTATACCTTTCACTTTTCTTTCCTCTTTGAATATTTTTTTCTTTCAGTCACTCAGATCTCTTTGACTATAAAGCTTGTGTTCTTCCCCTGTGCAGCACCAATTGTAAGGGAGTTTGTTGCTAAGGGGAAATACTTATTTCTGGAAACATTTAAGCTTAACTTTTAAGGAAATCTAAAAAATGAATGCTACTTGGAAGCAACGAGATAACTGTGATTTCCTCATAGAAACCCTTCTAACACAATGACTTTACTTTCCATCAAGAAAAGTCTCATTTACATTGACACATCCATAGAATCCATATAATTTCCAAACAAATGAGATACATACTGATAGGGGCCAAAGTAAAATTAAAATGAGCAAAAAGCCTTTCCTTTTTCCAGGAATCAAGAAAAGAGATTGTGCTATCATCTTTGGTAAATCTTTTACTAATTGTTTTCATTATTTTTATTTTTGTAATAAAATTTGGGTTAAATTTCCTGTAGCATATTTTAGAATGTTAAAGACCAGTAAAATAGGAATCATATTAATCTTTCATTAGGCTGAGAAATTAAAATTTACTCTTTTATTTCACTGGTGATCCAACCCAACCTTTGGTAATGTTTATTTTCTCATTTCACTTTGAGCTCATTATTTAATTCTTCTTATGTTATATTATTTATTTACTTAACAGGCTTTCAGAAAAGAGTGATATGTTTGGAAAGCTTAAGTGAACAACCTTTAAAGTTAACCAGTTCAAAATTAAAAGAAAAAATCTCAACATGACAAAATACAATAACTGTTAAAATAACTACAATATGTTAAATGTAAAGTACAGTGGTTAAACATTACTTTAGATCACAGCAACTGAAATGTCTTTCTTTAAATAAGTTGCCAAAAGGCAAAGTTAGCACAGCCTAATCAATAATGCTGTTTTAAAATAAGGAAACCTTGAAATAGTCTTTATGGATGGGTAAATATGTTTTCTCCTTAGCACTTTTCAATACTAATAATTTTCCCTCTCTTTTCTGCTGTGGTTGAATAAAACAGCCAAGAGCAAAACCATTTTTTTTTCTTGCTTTAAAAGTTACCTGGGTTAATATACTAACATCAATCAAGGTGATGCTCAGGAGGAAATAAATAGCTATAAACTGTCCCACATTTACTCCTCACAATAACAAAAACAAAAAACCCCTGCAGTATAGAAAATGTGAACTTGATTCCTTACTGTGTGTTAAAAATAGTTATGACTAGGTTTATAAAAAAATTGGAGGGTGAGTGAATTTGTTATTTCTGTATTCATAAAACTGGTTTGGAGTGGGGTCCATGAACAACTAGAGGGTTAAGGCCACTTATGGAATGGTCTAAAATGCAAGAGCCAGGCAATATCTTTTTGAAGTTCCCAGCCAAGATGAGTAGAGAAGGGATTAGAAGTGGAGCAATGATACCTTTTGATCTCATTGCAATCAGTTGATCACTCTCATTTTTTGCACCTCATCTCTCTTCTTCCATACTACCTGCACTTTCTTTCTTCTCCCCTTTCTGTGACATGCAAATGACAAAGAATGAGTGCTCTGCTGTCTTGAAGACCTGATTTCTTTGTGCCAGATAGGATTTTTTGAAGGATTAGTATTGTAAGAACTGCTTTGCTAATGCAAAGGCTGGGGAAATTGTGCAGAAATTTGGATTTTAAAAATAGCATCTACTGATGTAGTAACTTATAATTGAAGCTATGTGGGAGTATTTTGTAAACTGTAAAGCGCTTTTACATTATAAGATATTAGTTGTTTACTTAACACTAGAATGATTTGATTAATAAATATATGTATTCATCAGCTACTTATTTAGAAATCAGTTTGGCTGGTTGGTTCAATTTAAGCACTGCATTTAAGTAACTTATGTGCGCTTTCACACATTTCATTGAGGAGAGCCTAAGTTTATAAATATATATATATATGTATATATATGTACACACACACACACACTTTTATGGAAATCTTTAATAGAACCACATTTCCTTCTCCTTTACATGAATCACAAACTTCAGGTGTTCTCAGTAACAGAGTGGTAGTCATTATCTGCCATTCAAAGTCACTATGTATTTCTAATAAATATTAAAACAATGCTAACAATATAAACCAAAAAAAGTTTTAACTAAAACCAAACACAAACCAGGCACTTATTTAAATAACTATACATTTATGTTTTCTTCTTCTGATTGTAAAAGAAAATTATTCATACCATAGTCAATAAAGATGTACATAAGGGAGTGAATTCCAACATCGTGAAGATGGGGCTATGAGAGTAGAGATTAGGGATAAAAGGAAAGATAGATTGCAAGAGCAGGCAGCAGACACTGAGCTTCTTCTCTAATTAGGTCTTACTCTAATAATTGAATTAAAGTAGGAGCTTATATAATAAATGGGAAAATATACAAATGATTTAAAAACAGTGATGTTTTGGCTGCATTTTGATAAAAATATGTGATATTTAGCATTAAATTATTATATTATTTTATAGTTATGGATTATAACTAAAAATACATATCCATCTAAAATATTAGGTATCATTTTAATTATATAATTTTACATTTAATTAATTTGTAACATGTATAGACAAGCCTTATTTAATTTGGTGTTTTCAATTATCCCCTCTTACCTGTGTTCTTCTCTTACTATTCTTGTTGTGAAGTGTTTACTTAACAATATCACTGGTATATAGCTATGAAAACAACAGAAAAATTTCCTACTCTTGTGTAGTTTATATTCTAGCAAAGGAGACAGAAAATATATAAATAAATAAGTATAAATAGTGCCAAGTGATAAGTATCATAAAGAAAATAAAGAGATTTATAAAGACAATGCAATCTCCATTAAAATACCAACATATTTTTTGCAGATCTAGAAAAAATAATTGTATGCTTTGTAAAGAAACAGAAAAGACCCCACATAGCCAAAGAAACCTTAAGAAAAAAGAACAAATCATCGGAAGGCATCACTTTATCAGACTTCAAGCTATACGGCAAGGCTATAGTAACCAAAACAACATGGTACTAACACAAGAACAGAGACATAGACCGATGATGGATCAGAACAGATATAAAACCATCCTCTTATTGCCATCTGATCTTTAACAAAGCAGACAAAAACATACACTGGGAAAAAGAATCCCTATTTAGTAAATGGTGGTGGGAAAATTGGATAGCCATGTGTGTAAGACTGAAACAGGATCCCCACCTCTCACCACTCACACAAATCAACTCACAGTGGATAGCAGACTTAAATCTAAGGCATGAAACTATAAGAATTCTAGAAGAAAATGTTGAAAAAACTCTTATAGATATGGGCCTAAGCAAGGAATTTATAACTAATACACCAGTGGCAATCACAGTAACAACAAAAATAAATAAATAGGACTTGATTAATTAAAAAGCTTCTGCACAGCCAAGGAAACAATTAATAGAGCACATAGACAATCTACAGAATGGGAGAAAATATTCACATGCTATACATCTGATAAAGAGCTAATAACCAGAATCTACAAAGAGCTCAAGCAAATAAGCAAGAAAAAAATCAGAGAACCCCATGAAAAAGTGAACAAAAGATATGAACAGAAACTTTTCAAAAGAAGATAGACTAATAGCCAATAAACATATGAAAAAATGCTCAATATCTCTAATCATCAGGGAAATGCAAATCAAAACCACAATGAGATATCACCTAACTCCATTGAGTATGGCTTTTATCAAAAAGTCCCACAACAATAGATGTTGGCATGGATGTAAAGAGAAAGGAACACTTACATACTATTGGTGGGACTGGAAATTAGTGCAACCACTATGGAAAGAGTAGTTTGGAGATACCTCAAAGAACTAAAAGTAGACCTTCCATTTGATCCAGCAATCCCACTACTGGGTATTTATCCAAAGGGCAAAAAGTCATTTTATCAAAAGACACTTGCACTTGAGTATTTATTACAGTACAATTCACAGTCACAAAGATGTGGAATCAACCCAAGTGCCCATCAATATGTGACTGGATTGATAAGATGTGGTATATGTATTCCATGGAGTACTACTCAGCCATAAAAAACGGTGAACTAATACCATTTGTAACAACCTGGATGGAACTGGAGACCATTCTTCTAAGTGAAGTATTGCAAGAATGGAAAAACAAACATTACATGTATTCACTGTTAACTTGGTACTAATTGATCAACACTCATGTGCATATATGAAAGTAAAACTCAATGGAAATTAAGCTGATGGGAGGCAGGAGGAGGGGATGGGTAAATTCACACCTAACGGGTACAATGCACACTGTCTGGGTGATGGACACACTTATAATTTTGACTCAAACTGTACAAAAGCAGTTCATGTAACCAAAACATTTGTACCCCCATAATACTTTGAAATAAAAAGAAAAAAACCGAGGAATATAAAATGATGGAGTGTGCTTTTTTAGAGGGGGGCAGGGGACATTTTAAAGCTTTAGAAGGAGTTGAAGGAGTGAGCCAGGTAACTATCTAAGGAAAAATTATAAACCTGCTATTAGAAGATCAGGATAAAGTACTCTAAATATCTATCTGGAAGGCAGCACTGAAGTTCTAAGTCACTAATCTAATTCTGAGATAAATCACTTTTTTTCCAAAAGCATGTTTGGTAGCTTCTGTTTACATGATTGAAACAACTGCAGAACTGCAAGTTAGAAACATATTTTTTCATTGAAAGCACACTCTTTATTCCTCCTTTAGGCAATTTCAAGTTGACTTTCTAAAATGAACTAAGATTTAATTTTATCATGATTATATTGAAATGTTAAACTTTGCAGCTCATTTAGATTTATGAAGAAAAAGCCACATAAGGAATTCTGATATGATTTCAGCTAAATTTGGAAGTCAATTTCTTAAGAAATGAAGAAGTATGTTACATTACTTAGCAGGGATCACTAAGAGTCAGCCTGGTTTCTCCAAGAACAAGTGATGTTGTACTAGCTCTATGTCCTTCTTTGACAGAATTTCTAGGCTGGTGGATCAGGGGACGGGTAGAGATGGAGCTCATCTGGATTTTATTAAAGTAATTGAAAGTTTCTTTAAACTTGTGAAGAGATAGGGGCTTCGTGTTAGTACAGCTGCATTTCTTGGTAACTGATTGATAAGGTATATCCCTGATTGCTACTTAACAGGTAAACATTGGCTTGGAGAAAGTTGCTGGTAATGTGGCTTAGGGATCTGTCCTTGCCCTGTACATTTCAACAATTTTTCTAATGACTTAAATGAATGAATTAGGTTCTAAGCTAAACTTGATGTGCTAGTATGACATGGCAGAGCAGCAAAGTGAAGTTTCACAGGAATAACTTTAAAATTTTATCCTTGGACACCCCCGCCCCCAAATCAGTACAAAATAGAGAAACATGTGTGGAAACTAAGATTTTTTGTTCAATGAGGGTAGACAGCTAAAGTGGGTGCCAAAATTGCCACTTTCAGCTGTTTCATTAGAAAGAATCATGTTTGGAATAGAGATGATTCAGTTTTTGCTCTGCTTTGCATTAGGCAGGTCACACACCATTTTCAATTTTAGGCACCACACCATATGCAGAGTCTATTAGAAGACAAACCAGTGTAGAGAAAGAACTTGAAAGAATATTACATGAAGAAACATTCTCAAGTCAAGAGGATACACTGCCTAGAAAAAAGAAGACCTGCCAAATATGGAAGAAGCTGTGGAAAAGCATATAAATGAAACCGGATTTAAGCTTAAGATGGCTATAACCTAAGGATAAATTTGTCCAAAGGTGGACTGTATTAGTTTGTTAGGGCTGCTGTGAAGGAGCCCAGGAAATTTCAACCCAAAATATGATTCCTGACATAAAGAATATTTTGAATTAAAGGCCATTTGAAATCAAAAAGCACTGGAAGAGACTTTTGTTCTATCTGCATTAAACTGGACTGAACTGATCAAAAGATTGTAGGGGGCAATTAACTTCCCTTCCTCTCCCTGTTATCTCAATATATTGCAGAAAGCAACCAGACTTAGCCCAAATCATTTACAATATAATATCTGTGTCTCAGGTTAATTTACTAGTCAATCTGTTTCCCCCATCCATTCATTCTCCCTAGCAACCTTTTGTAGCCCCTAACCAGAATTACCTATACTCCTCTTTTCCCCCCTCCCCTCTAAAAGGTGTGTATAAAAATATCTGAACTTCATTGGGATATTGGGTAATCACTATGTGATTCTCCCCATGTGCATGGTATTGGTAAATAAACATTTCCTTTATTAATCTACTTTAATTGTGAATTGATCTTTCAGCTAACTTTCCGGGGAAAGGACAAGTTTCCTCTCACCCTTACAGTTGTAACAAAGTACCACACGTTGACTGGCTTAAATGACAGAACTTTATCATCTCACAGTTCTGGAGGCCAGAAGTCTGAGATCAAGATGTTGGCAGAGGAAGTTCTTTCTGGGAGCTGTGTAGATTAATCTGTTCCATGCTTTTCTCCTAGCTTTCAGTGTTTGATGAAAATCTTTGGCATTCCTTGGTGTTTTGGCGCATCACCTCTAGCTCTGCCTGTATGTTCACATAGTGTTCTTTCTCTGTGTGTGTTTGTCTCCAAATTTTCCTGTTTGAGTACACCAGTCATACCGGATTATGGACCTACCCTACTCCAGTATAAATTTATCTTCTTAAGCTTGTGATGACTCTGTTTCCAAATTAGGTCACATTCTAGGTGTTAGGAACTCAACATACAAGTTTTGGAGGGACACAATTCAACCCATTAGTGACAAATAGCAAATTGTCTTCCTAGGAATAGAGGCATGTGAGTGTTTCAGGGGTATTATTATTATTTTGTAAACACTAAGAGTAAAGAGAAGAAGATAGACTACTTTAGAAGTATACATTTAAAAATATTTCCTGTGATTAAGAGGGTGATGAATAATCTAAAGAATCTATAGGATGTATTCAATGGTAAAATCTCTCATAGCTAACCTCTGCTTAATCACTACTAGATAAACCTAAACTCTATTATCTCTATAAAATTTCTAAATCCTAATAGTTATGAGGCTCTTCACAAATATGACTGTTCACTTTTATTCCCCCTACTTCAGTTTTATTTTGGCTTGGTAAGATTTGGTTATATTTGTTCCCAAATTTGGGTATGTGAAATATTTAAATATAATTATGTGATTTAGCTAAACATTATCTAAACCCATAATGTTTAAGTGAGGAAAAAGTGAAGTTGTTGTTTCTATGAAAATAAAGTTTATTCTTTGGAAATATATCATGAAGGCAAATTTTATTTTTAAACAATATTGCCAAATTACATGTGGGAGACAATTGTGAAAGCCTGGAAAAAATTGTCAAACTATGGAATGATGTGTATTCATTGCCTTCCAAATGTCTTCTTTTCTCCTCAAAGAAACTGAAGCTTGAAAATGTAAAAGATGAATTATGAGAGTGATTTATGCAAGAAAGATAATGGAGGATTACAATCAACGGAGACATTCAAAGAAAAGACTTTGGCACTACATCAAATGACAGGAAAGTAAGTCTACATATACACAATTTAAATTAAAACAAAATGTTTATTGAACATATTTGGTGTTTTAAAAACGAATTCAGTTACTAAGGCAGAAGGGAAGAATGGATGTTGTATATAAGAACTAGCAAGTCTGTCACTGTTAGTAATATTCTTTTCTTGTGTGTGTGAATGTTGAGCATCTCAGCTTCAAAAGTCAGCAGCAAGAAGCACTGAATCATGAAGCATAAACTACAAATACAGCAATTGTATCATGTTTTCTTAAAAAATGGCAAAATTCTAGCAAACTGTCTTTTGGTGCTTGCTTTTGGTGCTAGAATGATGGACATGGGATCTGAATCTTAATTGCCTTCAATTTTTATGACTGCTTTATACTGCATCAAATGTTTGACCAGGCAAAGTATATTTGAATGGACAGCTTTACTCCCTTTTAAAAGCAACTGAAAGTTCGACTGAAACTCCTTATCAACTGAGCCGAGATCAGGGTGTTCATTTTGGATAAGGCAGTGTACTCGTTCACTAGGTCAGCTCAATTTGACATTTCCAGGTTAGGGTATTTCCCTTAAAAGTTACACAATGTGTTGGAATGAAACTGTCTTTTTTACTTTTGATAAGACCTATGATCAAAAGAGTAATAAGAGTAATCACTATTTAGAATCCTATTTAACAAATATTTTCCATTTACCTAATCTCTAAGGAAAATTTAGGCTATTTGTCTAGTGAAATCCATTTGAAACCAGGATTTGTTACAGCCATTCTGCATTCGAGTGCTTCTAATACAATGAATGAGATACTTCCAGAAACTATTATGCTTTATTAACTTAAATTAATTCTCCTTAACACTTTAGAAGGTAGGTACCACTATTATTCTTATTTTTGAAGATGAGGAAATTAAGGCACAGAGATTAAAAAATATGTTCACAATCATGGCAAGAGGTGGATTTGGGATTGTTAATATCATAATTTCACAAATTACATTTCATGATGGGTGAAAGCAGTCAAAAGTCTCAAAATAAAGTTTGTTTTAAAGATGACCCCTACCTTAATAAGAAATCATATAAATGAGTATCACTGGTAAATTTCTCTTTAGACTCACCAAACACCATTGATTATGGACAAAAAGATGTGAATAAACTTTAATATTTATTAAATATTTCCATGGTGATTAACTGGTGGAGGCTCTGATATTAAATGGACTGGAGGTCTTTTCAAGCTAAAACTCCTATTGCTGTTCCCTTACCCCATTCCATATGCTTTTTTCCTCATGTGTAGTTTTTATCAGAATAGCGAATCAAATGTAATCAAAGAGGTTGGGCATGGTGACTCACGCCTGTAATCT
Source organism: Cheirogaleus medius (assembly GCA_008086735.1). Classification (NCBI taxonomy): domain Eukaryota; kingdom Metazoa; phylum Chordata; class Mammalia; order Primates; family Cheirogaleidae; genus Cheirogaleus; species Cheirogaleus medius. Next base: position 20,350,319 of record VBSM01002121.1, read on the forward strand.
TAGTACTTTGGGAGGCCAAGGTGAGAGGATTGCTTGAGGTCAAAATTTCAAGATCAGGTTGAGCAACATAGCGAGACTCTATCTCTATGAAAATAATATAAAAATTAGTCAAGCATGGTGGCACGTGCCTCTAGTCCCAGCTACACGGGAGGCTGAGGCAGGAGGATCATTTGAGCCTAGGAGTTTGAGGTTGCAGTGAGCTATGATCACATCACTGCCCTCATGCTCAGGCAACAAAGTGAGACCCTGTCTCCAAAGAAAGTAGTATGTAGTATCCCTCAGGTGCATTACAGCTCTTTCCCATAATTTTGTGGATTGACTGGGCTCAGGTGGCAGGCTCTCACTTAGGATATCTCATGTGGTTACATTCAGATAGCAGCTAAACTAGAGTCTCCTATGTGAACTGCTCAAGGTGGCTTTTTCACTCACATGTCTAGTGTCTAGTCTTTTGGTGCTCCTCGGCCTCTCTCTTTCCACACTGTATCTCATATTCTTGGCCTCTCCACATGACTTGGGCTTCTTGTTGCTTGATGGTACAAGGTTCTGACACTACTAAACAAAGTAGCTGACTTTCAAGATGCACAAATTGGACCCTTTTAGGCCAATTAAGGGCTATGGTGAAACTAGTATAGTATCACTTCCACTGTATTCTATTAGTTAAAGTAGTAGAGGGCCTGATCAGATTCAAGAAGGTGGAGAAACAGATTCCACTTCTTAGAGGAAGAGTGTTAAGGTCATATTGCACAAGAGCATGTGTAATGGGACCTATGTTTATAGTTGTCAATAGAAAATACACTCTGCCACAAGCACTAGGGCATCTAATCAGACTTGCTTTGCACATGATGACAGCGAGAGAACAATGTACTATGTTGGGATGTGTGTCCTGAACAGCTGACAATACTTTGCTTACCAAAGTTTCCATTCAAGGCTCGTCCAACAAGAGTGAGTTGGACAAATTTCTCATTGGTCTCCTTCCTCTATTATCCAAACCTTTCTGCTCAGAAAGGAGCAAAGAAGCTGGGCAAAAAACCTTGCATAGATATCTTCATGAGTCTATTAGCAATGGACAAAAATCTCTAATTGTTTTGCCTTCCTTATTATCTAATTCTTCCCTCTTAGAGGAGGCTGGGCACAGAAGCCTAGGCTAAGTGTATGGTGGAGGGTAAGTAAATAGGAGTAGAATCCAAATCAAACCTGTAGTGTCCTAATCAACAAAATTAAAGGGGAAAATGGATAGAAACACAAGAAACCATGCCAGACAATCAAGACTAAAAGTCAAGGGTAGGAGGAAAACCTAAAATAATTCTGAGTTGAAAAATGAATAGCACCAATGGTCTTATACTAAATTTCAGAATGTTAGGAAAGGCCTTATTGTGCTTAAGATCAGAACTGGTTCAAGATGTTTGGTTGGGGTAGAACTAGAAGGTAGAGTGTTGGTAGCCCCAGCCCAGCTAGGAGAAGAGGCCTGGGAGGATGCCAGGGAGGAATTGGTAGTTTTCAAATATTGATTTTCTACCTTGAACTTCTACAGCAATTGGTGACTGATATCTTAGATTTTGGAGAGAGACTCGAAACAATTATTAATCATTTTGTTAAGTAATTAGAAATACAGTTATTCATAGGATGTTTTTATAGATTGCACCATATACTTTTGAAATGAAAACAATAGAATGTCATAAAGGAATAAATTTTATGTGTTTTACTTAAATATTCTTTAGTTTCTAGTAAACTGACTTTTCTAAGAACTAGGTTTTACATGTGAAGACAATGTAAATAACATGTACTTTTGTGAATATCCTTGTTGCATTACTTTTTACAGCTACTACTTATAATATCAATCTACATTACCTAAAATATTTGAATTTAAGTATAGTTGATTTAGTTTTGATGATTTTATCATCTTGATAAATGATGAAATCTTATTGCATAGATTGATTTTTATATAATTCTGCAACTACTCAGAAGAAATACTAGGTTGATTACTACAAAGGTGATTTAGTTTTTGAGTTTAAACACAAGCTAAAGTTTCAAATTCCTACAGAGGAAGTGCTTTCTGAGCTTGCCTGAATAGGACTGGAATTGTTTTAGCCAAAGAGATGTGGTAAATTTTTCTTAAGCTCAGCTAATCTATTTTTAGATATAACATAGTGAATGAGAAATCTTGTCTTTTTAGAAAAATGGCAGTAGTAATACATTGCTGTGTACTTTTAGAGAGTAGCAGTTACATTTGGATAGAACTTTATTTTTTCCATCATGTGAATCATTAACTATAATGAAATAATGAAATATTTTATTTCATTAATTAGAAAACTATGAGTAAAATGCTCTGCTTTCAAAACTTAAGGACAAAAACCCAAATCCAACATTCTCTCTACTAAACTTTTTATTTAAGAAACAACACAGAGCAATTAAAGATAAAATGATTCACAAAATAATTACATCATCTTTGTTACCATAGGGAAAAACAATAAAAAAAAATCTAACTTATTTAAGTACTGAGGCTAAGTACTGAATAAAGAAATAACAAAGAAATAAACCTAACTATAACTAACTCAATTTTAAAAACTGGCCTTTGAAAATGAAGAAAATATGTTTTATATATATAAAAAATTAATAAATTTTAACATAATTTGTTTTTTAGAATAAATAATATATAGACCTTTTCTACTGTGACTTTGAAAAAAATATTTGAAAATACTACATTGATTTTGCTGTTTATTTATAATAATAAATATTATTACTAATGACTGTACAATAATTACATATGAGCACTGTTGCTGTTTTTCATTTTGTGGTTTTTATATAAAATTCCAATATTTAAAAAAAATTTAACTAAAAAGGTTAGGTCACCAGAGATTTTCTTAAAAATGTCTAAAGTTTTGTAACTTTTTGTTTTATCTTCTTTACTTAGAATTTACATCATGCCTATTTCTGAAATGATTTGAAGTGGGTATGAGATTAGGCATAATGTAAAACACGGCAGTTAGGTATAGAATGAAAAGATATTATGTAAATATAGCAGAGGAAATGAGGTGAACAGATACCCAAGATGAAGTGATTGTTAGAAATTAGGGCACTGATCTTGGCTCTAACTTTCCTGTTAGCCAAAAGGAAGAAAAAAACTTACAAAAGTATAGAATTTTAACTTTTGAGATGACAAAGCATTTGGATGTTAGGATTTTTTTTTTTTTTTCCTAAACTGGGCCTAAACTCAGGTTGTATTTTGGTATCTTGTTTAACAAATATTGTATAAGGTATTGAACAGTATTTTTGTTTCATTGAAGACAGACTATGTTCAAATATAATCATAAAAGCCCATGCTTCCATTTAGTGCTTTCTTAAGTTGTTTTATTTGAAAAGTAATACACATGTATGGAAATAAAAATTTCAATTGTCTACAACGGCAAAAATCAAAACTTTAAGTATCTGTAATTTCTTTGCTTGCTTTTGCCTCCAGTTCCTTCCTCAGAAGTAGCAACTTTTGACATTCTGTTTTAAGCTTTTTTGGTGGTTGTCTCTGTAACTCTAAATAGTATGATTATACTTTATTTCTTGATTATCAAATTAAGCAATATCCATAGACTTTCTACTGTTGATAAGGACTGGAGCTCATTAACTCTGTCAACATTCTATCTTCACTCTCTCTCATTTTCATTAGTCATATTATTATATTTTAATTCTTCTATTGGGTAAACAAAATTCAGCATCAAATATAGAGTAGAATTTTATTGTTGGCATTAAAATCTTTATTTAAAAAAGCAAAGCAAGAGTACTTAACACATTTTTAAATAAGAAGCAGAATTATTTCAGTCAATGGAATAATTGATGTCTTATAGATTTCTGAGGTTTTTGAAAGTCGGTAATTTTTTTGTGAGGTGTATTTCAAGCACTCTTTTTTTTTTTTTTTTACTGCTTTTCTGTGAATTTTTTAAATCTAAACTTTTGATTTTGCGTGTAACAAGGCTGGAGTTTCAAACTATACAATACAGTCCACACCATTCTTCCCATTGAGCTCATTTTCTTCAGAGTTTAGAATTCAGTTTAGTGGACATTTCCAAGGCTTGAAAAATGGCATTTTTCCCATGCATATTTTGTCTCTTGCAGCTTGTTTTTCCTGCGTACTTTCCTTTCTTATGTCTCTACTATTCCTATTGATGATTTGCTTTCTGACCTACGTTATAGGGCAAGAAGATATTTATTTTCCCTTATAGAATACTCTTATTTAAACAAGAAATTACTGGCATTATAGCAGAGATGTAACAGAAAATAAAAAAATAAACTTTTTCTATGGTAATCCTTTTTCTATATTAAATTTCTCCCCAAACCTAGAAAACTTGTTTTACTTCAAAGCCTATTTGCTGCCTATTCCTTGGATTATATATTGGCCTCAAGACAAATTTTGCATTTGAGTTCTTTATTGCTCTCTAGATGTTGCGTGAGCAGATGGGATATGCTGGAGCTTCTGAGCAGAAGCTTTAAAAGGCAGCAAATTTTTTTGGCCAACTCTGTTGTTCTTCCCTCTGGCATATCCAAGAGAGGGACTAGTCCTGCTTTGGTACGGGAATTACAACTCATTCAGCAGAGTCACAACCGACTCACAATTTATGTTCAATGTGAGTGAAAAATAAATGATGTTGTAAGCCACTGAGATTTGAGGGTTGCTGTTTGTTACTTCAACAAAGCTGACTAATATATGACTCATATTTAAGCTTTAACCTTTGAAAATATCTGGATAAGGAGAATATACTCAGAACTCAAAATCACATGCTATGAAGAAAGATGTCCAATTATTACATGTGTTTCTCAATTGTTCTCTTTGAATACTTGAGTGAGAAGGAAAAAGCTGAAAAGTTATCTCTGTCAAAATATTAAATCATCACATTAAATCTTTCTGATGTAAATTAGAAAACTTATTCATAAATAATTTTCATTGTATATGGGGATCTGATATTCTTCATTGTAAGGCATAATTTTGTATTGCACTTTCTTAATGTGGGAGGCAGTTCCTTCTTTCATTTTTTGATTTTATAATCTGGAACTAAAAATAACCAATAACAAAATAAATTCAGATACCACCCATATGAGTTCATGAGAGTGCAAATTCACAATTAGAATGCCAATCCAATATCAAGATAAAATTTCTCCATATTAAAAAATAATTTGGGCAATATTTACAAATTTTTATAATAGAGATTGTTATATATATCCTTATTTTGTTTGAATAAAACATTATGTTTTTGTAAAACAAAATTTTAAATGAGAATCCTATTCTTATAATTATCATGACTTAGTTTTTTTTGTCAAATTTTTTATTTTTAATCATTATACATAATAACTGTATATATTTATAGGTACATGTGATATTTTGATATAGGCATATAATTTGTATTAATAATATCAGGGTAATAGGGGTATCTATCACCTCAGGCATTTATTATTTCTTTGGGTTAGGAACATTCCAATTCTACTCTTTTACTTATTTTAAAGTATACTAAACTTGTTGATTATAGCCATTTTGTCGTGCTATAAAATATTGTTCATTCTATCTAACTATTTAATTATATTTTGTATCTATTAACCATCCCACATTATCATCCCTCCCTGCTACCCTTCTTAGACTCTTGCAACCATAATTCTACTCTGTGTCTCCATGAGTTCAATTGTTTTAATATTTAGCAACCACATATGAGTGAGAACATGTGAAATTTGTCTTTCTGTGCTTGGCTTATTTTACTTAACATAATGTTCTCCAGTTCCATCTATGTTGTTGCAAATGGCAGGATTTCATTATTTTTTATGGCTGAATAATATTCCATTGTGTATCTGTACACATTTTCTTTATCCATTCATCTGTTGATAGACACTTAAGTTGCTTGCAAATCTTGGCTATTATGAATAGTGCTGCAATAAACATGGAAATGCAGATATTTTTTTAATATACTGATTTCCTTTCTTTTGGATATATACCTAGCCATGGGATTCCTGGGTCATATGGTAGTTTTCTTTTTAGTTTTCAGAGGAACTTTCATACTGTTACCCATAGTGATTGCACCAATTTACATTCCCACCCATAGTGTATGAGGGTCCTCCTTTCTCTACATCCTCATCAGCATTCATTATTGCCTCTCTTTGCATAAAAGCAGTTTTAACTGGGTGAGATGATATCTCATTGTAGTTTTGATTTGTATTTCTCTGATTAACGAAATTGAGCATTTTTTAATATACCCATTGGCCATTTGTATATATTCTTTTGAGAAATGTCTAGACAGATCTCTTGCCCATTTTTTAAATCAGATTATTTGTTTTTTTCCTATTGACTTGTTTGATCTCCTTATAATTCTTGTGATTAATCCCTTCTCAGAAGAGTAGTTTGGAAACATTTTCTCCCCTTCTATGGATTGTCTATTCACTTGGTTGATTGTTTCCTTTCCTGTGCAGAAGCTTTTTAGCTTGATGTGATCTCATCTATCCATTTTTGCTCTGATTGTCTGTGCTCGTGAGGTATTACTCAAGAAATCAATGCCCAGACCAATGTCCTAGAGTGTTTCCCCATTCTTTTTTAAAGTAACTTCATAGTTTCAGGTCTTACATTTAAGTCTTTCATCCATTTTGATTTGATTTTTGTATATGGTGAGAGACAGGGGTCTAGTTTCATTCTTCTGTATATGGACCAACTTCCCTTTCCTCCTGCCTTGGTGCTCTTATTTATACCACATAATTCTGCCTACCACTGGCCAAAGCTGATTGGTTATGGGTAGATGCTTGGCCCTAAAGAAATCAATCCATAGGCTGAGTTGTGTCAATTAGATGCCTGGATTTTTCAGATTTTTCTGGGATTCTGGTAGATCTCTTTCTCTTTACAAGTCTGTTTTTAGAATCAATTTGAGATTCTTCTTTCTTGTATACAAATGTGACTTGATAGATGTACAAATATTTCCATTGTTATCATTTAAAGCTCAATCTATCCATAGGTGGACATGCTATCTTGTAGCCTGTGTTATTACTTGTTGACTAGTATAGCTATGCCAATACTCTTTATAAGCATTAGCCAAAAAGTTTTATTCCCAATTAAATTCAGTAAATTTTTATTTTTCTAGGACATTCACCACATCTTCAGATAGTCAAGCTAATAAGGTCACATTTTCTCAGATGCTGACCCCATTTTTACTGGCTAAGTAGTCAGTAGTTTCTGTTGAGTGACTGGCAAGTTACAGCCTCTTTTACTTCAAACTGTCTTATATTTTCTTCTTTTATTTCTTTTGTTTTTATTAGGTGGAACTTGTATTTTCAACTTAACCATTTTTCCCTTAGGACTGTTAGATGGAGTCTGATTTCCTTACATGCCAGGTGGTTTCACCATGGAAAGTACTCTTATCTTGTCCTTTTTATCTTCATGAAATGTGAATTTATGGCTACTCTAGAATCCTAAAGTTTCTTTAATATTTGGAAAAGTGACTTATTTTTAGAATAGGATGATATTGAGCACTAAAGTAGCTTTTAAACCTTTCAAAAGTCATCTATTTTCAACTTAAGGTTAATTTTTTAGTTTCCAAGGCTGAAGAGCTGTTTCAATTTGGCCTGAAGCCAAATATTTAGACACACTGCAAAAGAATCCCATTATGAATCTCTCTTTCAATTATCTGTTTTCAAAGGGCAGAGGAGAACAGAAATTTAGTCTCTTTTGTGAGAAGAGCAGATAAGAGTTTTATTTGCTAAGTGGTTTTTGAATGAGAATTTTGGATAACTTTTGCCAATGAGTTTAATAGTGAGTACATGTTCTATATTAAAATTCTGAAGATGCAGTTTCATTTCTCTTCTTATTTTAAAATAAACAAGAGTTGAGAAAGTGTACTAACTGGTTAGTTTGGAAGACATGTTCATGTCCATATTCCCATGGAAGTATTAAAACTAGTGATTTTATTCTAGGGAGATTTGATATGTTTTTGTTGAATGTTTTATTTGGGAATTTATATTACAGTACTATTATTGGTATTATTTTGTACTCAAAATTTTTTTTCTCTATCCCTCAACCTTCTGCATGCTCTAAGATGAAGAATGGAGTTAATTTTCAAATAAATCCTAATAATGTATTTATTCTACTGGTGGGAGAGGAGTATATAAGCTCTCCTGCTTTATCCTTGGGATATGTTAAAGTCAAAAGGAGAATTTTATTTGATCTAGAACTAACACCTCAAACTTTTCTGAAGAATTTTCCCTAAGGCCTGGGAGAACTTGTAGCTAAGAGAATTTGAACTATAAATTCTGTTTACAGAGATTATGGGTAATTTTCATCTCTTTTCTAAACTTTCTGTATCATCTTATTTTTTAATAACAAATACATATTAATTTTATAATTAGAGAAAATATTGAAACAATTTTCAGCCTACCTCTTTTCCTTGGAAGAAAAATGATGACTGTTAAAAACAGTGATAGGAACATTATTTGTTTATCTTTGCTCTGTTCACTTTGATTTTGACTGAATCTGAGAAGTACTACATTTTCTAATTCCCCCCATGTACATGATCATTTCATGAATGAAAAATACATTGGTTGATGGAGGGAGTTTGGGGTTTTTTTGTGAATACATATAAAAATCTTTTAAGAATTTATCTGTAATGCATTTGAGTGTTTGTCTTCATATACTCTTTCAGTGTTTGCTTTAGATATTACATTACACATCCATAACTTATCACAGTCTACTGGTGTAATGCTGTTTTCGTATAACGTGAATGTAGGATCAAATATACAACAGTTAGCTGGATGGTCTAAAGCTAATTCAAGTAAATCAAGACTTTTTTGATGCTATAGTGAAAAAATGGAGTAATCCTTGTCAAAGTTTATGATTAATCATGGCTCATGATTTGTACAATAGATTTGAAGCTTATGCCAATTTTTATGTTATAAAAGTCAATGGTGAGGCTACTTGTTCTGATATAAAAAGTGCAGAATTCAATCCTGAAATGATAAAAATAATAGGATTATAGAATAAAACAATGTGTATTTAACATTAAATGAACATGGATTATGTTTACAAAATAAATCATCTTTTACAAAAAGAAAACTGCTAAGTTGTAAAAACAAGATAGGTTTCTACTCTTTCTTGAAGCTAATGCAGCAGGACACTGAAAACTGAAATCATTACTTGTTTGATATTCAGTAAATCTGTGTTTATTTGAAGGCCTTGGTTAATACAAATAATTTTTTAATTTATACAAAACAAAGTTAAACAAAACTGGAACAGGACCATTAAAAACATAAGTGAGCAACTGGTATTTTCACATTCATTTGGTTTTAAAGTTTGGTGTGATCATTAGTTACTGACCTTATAGGACTATTTTCAAATCTTATCAATCCAAGTTTAAACTGTATCTTACATATTCTTATAAAATTAAGTTTATAATTTATGGATTAGTTTAAATTTTGAGTATTTGGACTCAGTAACAAAAATGGTAAAAAAAAAAAAAAAAGAGTCAGAAAGACACTTGGCATCTAACAAATTGGAGATTGGTTCAATTGTTTCTTAGAATTGAGGAAAACAGAAAATGGGCATCTGATTACCACTGGACAAGGACTAGTGCCTTAAGTCTGTTTCCTAATCCTGCAAACCAGAATAACTTTTGGCTCTTTCTTGAGCCTTCTGACTTATAATTGTCTTTCTGCCTGAGGACACTCTGACTTGGAAATTCAGCATGTTTAAATTGACTGGTTCTGCCAAATATCTGTGAAAGGGTGTTCCTGTTGAGTCCTAAATCCTTTGTATTCAGTGTGGTCTCCTGGATTGCTTTTTCTTGACACACTTTTCTCTACATTTTCTCTTATTGCACCTAGTATTGACTCACAGGCTTCTGGTTTTTTGTCAGTTTTTTTCTGAGGGACAGAAACTATAGACAATGAAATGTTTCTTATTGAGTGTGCTCCTGTTGCTCAACCTCTGTTCTGCGTTGAAATTGAGAATATAATTATATATGTCCACAGTTTTTGACTTCAGGTGTCTTATCATCTCTATAACCATTATACAGGTCATGGGCCCAGAGCAGAAGCAGGTCTTTGATTCTTGGAGACCCTAGAGTAGCATCCAGCTGGAGCAGAAATGACCATAATAAATCCAGGTCTCCCCTCTGACTCCATTATGATTCATTCTATGTCCTTCTTAGAAATATGTTAATGGATATTTATTCCTTGTTAAGTTTTAGGGAAGCCTGACTTTTATATGTTAACTGCTTATTTCCAAAGTTAAATTCATTTATTTTCCCCACGTTGACACCTTCAAATAGATTTTCCTTTCTTATTTGAAACATCTTTCAGCTAAGATAAATGAGCCAAAAGGAGGGGAGCTCACTGATGTGCCTTCTCTTCTTGCTGGCTTGATGAAAACTCTTTTTTTTTTTTTCTTTTTGGAATAGACTGTTCAAGATCTAGTCTGGCTGGAAGTCAGTCTCTGCAATGTGTTCTCTGCTGGAAGCATTGATCTTCATTCTTTTTCTCTTTTTTTGTTCTTCCTTCTTGATAGTGGTGTAGGGACAGTAATTCCTGATTATAGCTGACAAAGCTCCCTATGTAAAATACTCTCTTTCTTCACCTGAGCTCTACCTCATCCGAGACCTGCAGCTGAGAAGCTATCTCGGGAAAAATCTTTGTAGTTCTCCTCCACTTATTCACAGCTCACATTATTTGTTTGGACTCTCCAGCCTCTCTGTGCTGCTGGAGTTTTTACACTTAGAAATAGGAAGCACTGGGAACAAAATTGATATGACAGGTTGCCTAGTGCATACATTTTACTGCTTCAAGTCATCATATTAAATGATTGTAGAAATACTGGTACTGGATCAAAAATGCTAAAATGGAGTTTCAAAATAGAGTAATTATTGTCATTCTGGCAGGCATATTTTAAATTTTGATCCATAATCCCAGCTATAAATTTGAGGACAAAATGTGTACTCTGAAGTTTGGACTGACTTAATGAACCAGAAAATGTCATTATTCTGCTGGGGTATTTAACAATTGTAAACAACATATCAGCTAAACAGGTGAGTATGCATTGGTAATTAGAAATACACTCAACATAGAGTGATTATAAAAGAGACCATTTTATCCACCACTTTACAAATGAAGCAAAGTTTCTGGTTCGAAAAGGATTTTCAGTATAGTGAAAAAAATCAAGTTATCAAAACAACTTGACAATGTATAACTACCCAAACTTCTAAGCAAAACTAAACACTTCTTTGACATAGTAAGTACCTAAATAAAATTAATTTCTTTATATTATTTACATGTAATGTTAATTTTATTTGTGAAAAGCAAAATCTATGCTGTGTAAAAAATACATGTTTTAGTGTTTATAGAGGACATACTGTTTCTTCTGATTTAAAACACAAATGCCTTAGATTGTAGTTAGACAATCTTCAGCAGTCTATAGGTCTTGGCAGAAATACATACAGGTAATTATTTCTCATGAATTAAAACATTTGGCAATTTCAAAACCTATTCTATTTTATGTCTTTCATTTCTGCTCATGCTTAGAAATAAACAATGGATAGAAATATTTGCTGCAAAGATTATTTATGATATTTTCATATTATATGCCATTAGCTATTCTTCATTATCCCCTCTAAATCTTGTCTTTTCCCTTCTCCACCCTGCTCTGTGCCCTTGGGACAGATATTCCTTTGTCTTCTTTTTCTCCTTGATTTGACCAATGGGAGGTATTGATAAATCAGAGGCAGAAGAGAGAGGCCAGGGTTATTTCTTTTGTTTTCTCCTGCTAGATTGCAGGCTGTCAGTGGCTACTTTTGTCTTTTTAAGGCTACAGCTTCTGGCCCTCTCCTGCAGATACAGCTTTTCTCTGGGTTGTGGTAAATTCTCCTTACCTAGCCTTTTCAGATCCAGGGATGGTAATGATCTCAACTCCTCTTTCACTAAATAGGGTGCTTCCCCATGTCTTGATAGTTTTTCTTACCTCCTGCTACACCCTTGTCAATAATCTACATTAGTTTCCTAGGACTGCCATAACAAATTACCACAAACATGGTACCTTAAAACAACAGAAATTCTCCCACAGTTTTGGAGACCAAAAATCCAAAATCAAGGTGTTGGCAGGGTTGGTTTCCTTTGGAGAATAGGAGGAAGGATCTGTTCCTTGCTTCTGGTGCCTGTCAGAAGTCCTTGTCTCTTACTATATCACTCTAATTCCTGCTTTTATCTTCACATTGCCTTTCCCTCTCTGTCTCTTTTTTTTTTTTTTTTTTTTTT